>CM053032.1:120558489-121038489 GCA_028564925.1 Lithobates sylvaticus | reverse complement strand
ACTAAACTCTGCTGCTCTTACACTCTGGTAAAAGCCTATGTTTGCATGGACACATAGGCTTTTATTGAGTTGAGTTTAGAGGCTTTGACAAAAAACACACCAAAAGCTCCTAAATGTGAGTTTTAGGAGCAGCAGTGTGCATGAGGCCTAAGACTGCTGAGAGGGACTGCTTGTGATGGATGTTTGTACTGTAAAAGGCCATCTTCTTGTATTGAGCTACTGAATGCATCTAACCATGTTTTTAAATAATAAATGGTGCGCTAATTACTACACAATGGTAGCATTTTGTGCCACTCTTTGCTTGTTGCAGGAGATGTCCCTGGAGCCACCACTCCTCTCCATTTTTCTGAGTTGGCTATATCACTCTTTAATCACAAATAGTCAGACAGGGAATGGTGATGGAGATCATAAAATAAAGCAGAGGTGGGGTGCTACCACCAAATAAGATAAAGGAATTTCAGAGATGCCGGGTTCGAAAAGGAAGTCGCACAGCTGCAATGGAGATCATAAAAAAATATCTTCAAAATGTATTGGTTCTCCATAAAAGACACAATATCAGACAGCAAATGTAGATGTGTTTCAGCCTTGTGGGCCTTGTACACTACCAATGGTGATGAAGAAGTGTCTTTCCAAAATGTGTTCCATACCTATGACAACCATACCCAGAAGGGGCTGATTGTGTTCCTCCTTGCAGTTGCCAGTTTTCCTCCCCCAGCAGAATGAGACTAGTGCCTTCTACTTTCAGCCAGAACAGTTATTTACACCACTGAGAGGGACTGCTTGTGATTTGTGCTATATAAATCCATCTTTTGGTATAGTGCTAGTGAGTGCATTTAACCATATCTAATAAATGAATGGTGCTCTAATTACTTCAGTGTTGTAGCATTTTGCTCTGCTCTTTGCTTGTTTCAGTAAATGTCCCTGGAACCACCACCCCTCTCTGTTTTTCTGAGTAGGCTGCATCACTCCTCTGTAGTCAAGCATTAGCTGATCTTTATGTAGGTTCAAGACTACCATTGACATTGTATAATATTATCTTATCACATACCAGTGTATTATCTCTTGTTCATGTGCATTGCATAGCCAATGTTTAACAGTACAGCAACACTGCTGTCAATTGTTTATATAATTATGTTAAATGGCCTCAACATTCCTATTTTTTTTACCTTTTTTATCTGAGGTTATTTGATCACCCATTGCCCTTCTCCAAAACCAGCTTCATGGGATGCCTACAGCCTCCTAAATAACACAGTGGTGTCAATAGACAGCTAGGGGCAGGCTGCCTGCGTAACTGAAGGCTGACTGAAGTATTGTGCAAAACACATACAGCGTCCCAGCATACAATCCATTGCATACATGTTAAACTCTTTTGCTCAGTCACTGGTGCACTTGTGTCTACCCCTCGGTGCCCAGTCATATGCACATGGGCTTTTCCTCCTTATCTCCTAGTCTTCATCTCAAGTGTGGTAGCCCCTCAGTACCCAGTCACCAGCATATGTGCAATAACATAGCTCCCAACTGTCCCTGATTTCGAGGGACTGTCCCTGATTTCGAGGGACTGTCCCTGATTTCGAGGGGCTGTCCCTGATTTGGAGCAATGTCCCTCTGTCCCTCATTCCTCCTCATTTGTCCCTCATTTTGGTCTGATCTATATAGATTTATATAAAATGCACTTTTTATCTACGAAAAAGGGTTTTCCAACACTAAACCTTTCATCTGATTACTAAATTGCTGCATTTGTAAATTCCAAAAGCCATTATAAAGGAATAGTAATGGTAAAAATAAGCACTCGTGGGTTTAACCAATCTTGCTTTTTTGTACAATTCCCCTTTAAGGGGCGTGACAAGGGGTGTGTCTTATGCCTGCATACTTTTGCTGATAGGTGACCCTCATTCCCATCTCAAAAAGTTGGGAGGTATGCAATAACCCCTCACTGTCTAGTTCTAAGTGCATATGCCTTGACCCCTCAGTGCCTCGCTCCCAGCACTTGTGCATTAACCCCTAAGCACCCAGTGTTAACTCCCTGGTAACTATTCCTCAGCATATGTTAATGGTTTATTGCCCAGACCATGTGTGGTAATCTCTCAGCACTCAGTGCATTAGCCCTGTAACACACTGTCCCCAACTGATCTGTCGTGCATTAAGCTTTTAGTTCCCAGCTATTGTGTATTAGCCTCTCAACTCCCAGTTCCCGATGCCTGTGTGTTAACCTTTTGGGAACCAAAGTTTGGGTTTCTGTCCTTTTAAGAATTGTTGCCAGTTAGCCACCAGTAAGCTTCTCTTTTATGCTTGACCATAGCCAACACAATCAAATCTATTCAGTTGCATATGATGCCACTCGTCTATTTTCTGTTTCACCTGAACTGTAGATGTTTCATTTTTATTTTTATTTCTGAGATCAGCCATATTTTGTCTGCAGTTCACTGTTTCTAATTTTAATCCAGTTTAGTGAGTTATCCCTCCATTTTGATCAAATAAAAAGGCATTAATTCGTTGAAAAGACAGAGATGGTAGGCAGGATACAGTTAATGTGACCTCTCCCCTTCATTTATAAGATACACTGTAACCACAAACATGAAAAGTTAATTTCACAGCCCAGTGCTGCTGACTCTAAGGGTTTCAGCAGCAGTGATGAGTGTTTGCTTGATGCATTGACAGCCTAGCACAAGGTATCCTGTGTCATTTGTACGCCTATAGCATAACAATACCTTTAAAAACCCTCCCTCACATTGCTTCTTCACAGCACTGGAAATTGAGCTAAAGAACAGAGGAAACAACCCACTTTAGGCTTTGTATCAAACAGAATATGGCAGTCTGCTGTAGGAAGCTATCGTACTTTCAGCATAAATACCTCTAATAAGATTAAAACAACATGTAGAAAAAACAAAAAGTCCTAGTTGTGCTGAAAATTGCAACAAAATGACCCACCTTCTAAACATCGGGAGATGCGGCACCATCCTTCTGACAAGATACAGGGGAATGCCAAGCAGCCCAGATTTCATTGGATGTTGTTCCAGAAGTGTGAAAATCTCCTCTTTTTGTGAGATTTAGGCAACTCAGCATTTTTCATCTCCATTTAATTATTATTTCTTTAACTATATGGGTATTGAGAATATTCTGGGCAAAAGCAGGTATATGTTACTGATCAGGTCATGTTTAGTCTCAGGCGCAACATCCCCAGAACCTGTCCCCAACACTGTGACTCTGTTCAGTCTCTTAGGTACCCAAAATTATCTCCATCAATGTTGCTGCATTTCTGGACCCTGTCCCTGACACTGTGACACACAATAAAACAAGAATTCTGGCTAGCATCAATAAATGTTAGTGAAATCAATTCCTTCAATTTGTCCACTGTGTGGGGATTCCTGTCAAAAAAACCTTATCCTTTAATACAGCCCAACAAAAAGAAGTCCAAAGGGAGGGGTCCCATTATAATGTGTAATGTAAAATGATGTATACTTTATAATGCCCCATTCCTGTATAAAAAGCCCTAGCCAGTAGATTTGCATTCTTTGGGTTTATGGCAATGAATTTAAGTAGGCACTTCAATTAAGTACCTATCCATAGCTTAGGCTGCTTTTATTAATAGGCTAAGCCTCCGATAGGTACTCAATTGAGGTGGCCTACTTTCTATGTCTGGGAAGCAATATTGCAAATGTCCGTGATCCTAAAGTATTAAGTTCACCTTTAGTTACGTTATTACTCTACCAACATGTACGATCTCCAAATCACACTATCCTAGTTTCTCAAAGGTATGTAAATAGATTTTTATATTTTTATGAATGATAGTGCACCAATTATCTCCTCAGCAGTGTCTTTGAATGCAACTTGATAATAGCTTGTGGATTACAAATTTGTTTGGAATTATTAATTTTATGTGGATTATAGATTAATAATTGTGTAGATGACACACTGGATGTGTGGAATTCATCACAGGCTGTTACTATAGACATTTTTTTTTCTTCACATTCGTGTGACCCTTAATGCACTGCTTAACTGTGCAACTACAGTATGTGGCAAATTAGGTTTATTGTTGACAAATCTAAAATTATGCACATGGAGGCTAAACACATGCATGCATAATACATTTTAGGTAGAGTAAAAGTAAAACTGGGAAAGTCTTTGGTTGAAAAGGATGTGTGTGTTCTGGTAGATCAGATTTAAAAGGATGCAATGCCAAGCTGCAATTTCTAAAGCATTCAAAAATACTTTCTTGAATTTATTCTCTCTTGAGAAGAGATGGATTCGGGGGGGGGGGGGGGGGGTGTAGGTTTACCATGTATAAATACATAAGTGGTCCATACAGTGAGCTTCGGGCAGAGTTAAAGAGAAGGTCCACCCGATTTTTTTTTTTAAAAGTCAGCAGCTACAAATACTGCAGCTGCTGAATTTTAATAAATGGACACTTACCTGTTCCGGGTTCCAGCGATGTCGGCAGAAGACGAGCGCTAGCTCGTCTCTCGGCTGCCCCGCCGCCATCCTCTGTCAGGGAATCAGGAAGTGAAGCTTGCGGCTTCAATGCCCGGTTCCCTACTGCGCATGCGCGAGTCACGCTGCGCGTCTTTATTGGTCCCCGCTGTGTCCTAGGAACTGTGTGTTTCCCAAGACACAACGGGAACCCTTGGATATGGGCGGGCATCCTCGGATAGGGGCGGGGCAGCTAGTCCCGGAAGTGGGTGCAGATACCTGTATTATACAGGTATCTGCACCCCCCTCCCCCCTGAAAGGTGCCAATTGTGGCACCAGAGGGGGGGGGGAATCCGATAAGCGGAAGTTCCACTTTAGGGTGGAGCCCCGCTTTAAGTAGCCCATTGAATCCCCCCCCCCCCCCCCCCCCCGCTGAGGTATTGTATTCTGATAGCAGGGATAATTCTGTATTCTCTTTTTTTTTTTTTTTTAAATGTGACACATTATTAGGCCTGTAACAACATTCCTCGTGACAAAATGCAAAGCGAGTGAACAGAAGACAAATATAAATCAAATCAATATTTGGTGTGTTTACCCTTTGGCTTCAAACCAGCATCAATTCTTACACTTGCACACTTTGTACACTTGCACAAAGTCAGAGATTTTGTAGGATTAGAGTTAGACATATGATTAACCAATTATACCAAGCAGGTGCTAATGATGATTTCATATGTAGGTTGAAAACACAGGCTTAAACTGGGTGAAGAACAGCCAAACTCTGCTTATAAGGTGAGGTTGTGGAAGACAGTTTCACACTGTCAGAGGTACACCATGGTAAAGCCCCATACACACGGTTGGATTTTCCGATGGATTCTGTCCTATCAGACAATGTTGTCGGAAATTCCGACCGTGTGTAGGCACCATCGGACAGTTTCCATCGGATTGTCCGACGGACAAAGTCCTATCTCCTGCTGGATATTTTTTGACAACAAAGTCCGATCACACCAAATCCGATCAGGTGTAGCGAATTCCGACGGACAAAGTGCTACGCATGCTCAGATCACATTACAAGACCAAAGCTATTGGCTACTAGCCTCTACGTAGTCCCGTCTTAGGCAACAAACGTCACCACGTTCAGAATGATCAGATTTTCCGACAACTTTGTCCGACCGTGTGTACGCAAAACCAACATCGGACAAAGTACGACGGACATGATCCGACGGACCTGGTCCTCAGATAATCCGAGCGTGTGTATGGGGCATTAGACTGAGCACAGAACAAGACACAGGGTAGTTACAGTTGTGCTCATAAGTTTACATACCCTGGCAGAATTTATGATTTCTTGGCCATTTTCAGAGAATATGAATGATAAAACAAAAACATTAATTTCACTCATGTTTAGTGTTTGGCTGAAGCCATTTATTATCAATCAACCGTGTTTACTCTTTTTAAATAATAATGACATCAGAAACTACCCAAATTACCCTGATCACAAGTTTACATACCCTGTTGATTTTGGCCTGATAACATACACACAAGTTGGCACAAAGGGGTTTGAATGGCTATTAAAGGTAACCATCCTCACCTGTGATCTGTTTGTTTGTAATTAGTGTGTGTGTATAAAATGAGTTTCTGGACTCCTGATAGACCCTTGTATCTTTCATCCAGTGCTCCACTGAGGTTTCTGGATTGTGAGTCATGGGGAAAGCAAAAGAATTGTCAAAGGATCTGCCGCAAAAGGTAGTTGAACTGTATAAAACAGGAAAGGGATATAAAAAGATATCCAAGGAATTGAGAATGCCAATTAGCAGTGTTCAAACTTTAATCAGGAAGTGGAAAATGAGGGGTTCTGTTGAAACCAAACCACGGTTAGGTAGACCAACTAGAATTTCAGCCACAACTGCCAGGAAAATTGTTCTGGATTCAAAGAAAAACCCCCACAAAAACTTCAGGTGAAAAACAGGACTCTGAAAACATGTGGTGTTGGCTGTTTCAAGATGCACAATACGGAGGCACTTGAAGAAAGATGGGCCTCATAGTCGAGTTGCCAGAAGAAAGCCATTACTATGCAAATGCCACAAAGTATCCCACTTACAATACGCAAAAAAGCACAGAGACAAGCCTCAAACCTTCTGGCACAAAGTCATTTGGAGTGATGCTTTATTTGGAGAGGAGTCAACAAGGCCTGTGATGAAAGGTACACCATTCCTACTATGAAACACGGAGGTGGATCGCTGATGTTTTGAGATGTGTGAGCTACAAAGGCATGGGAAATTTGGTCAAATTTGATGGTAAGATGAATGCAGTATGTTATCAAAAAATACTGGAGGAACATTTGCATTCATCAGACAGGAAGCTGCGCATGGGATGTACTTGCACATTCCAACATGACAATGATCCAAAACACGAGGCCAAGTTGACCTGTCATTGGCTACAGCAGAATAAAGTGAAGGTTCTGGAGTGGCCATCTCAGTATCCTGACCTCAATATCATTGCGCCACTCTGGGAAGATCTCAAATGTGCAGTTCATGCAAGACAGCCCAAGAATTTACAGGAACTGGAGGCTTTTTGCCAAGAGGAATGGGCAGCTTTACCATCTGAGAAGATAAAGAGCCTCATCCACAAATACCACAAAAGACTTCAAGCTGCCATTGATGTTAAAGGGGGAAATACACGTTATTAAAGCAGAGTTCCACCCAAAGATGGAAAATCCACTTATTTGTTTTATTTGAGGGGGGCAGGATACCTGACTTTGACAGGTATCCTGTTCACACTTGCAGGAGTCACAGCTGCGGATATTGACGTCACGGCTCAGCTCCCTCCTCTTCCCCCTGTCGCCGGGCCAGTAGGAGAGAGGAGCGGACCCTCGCACAGGCGCAAAAGGGTTCCCGGTGTGTAGCCGTAAGGCTACACTGCCGGGTTCCCTTACCCGCAATGGCGGCAGCAGCACCCGACAGCTGGACTCCAGGACAGGTAAGTGTCCTATTATTAAAAGCCAGCAGCTACAGTATGTGTAGCTGCTGGATTTATATTTTGGCAGAGGTGGGTGGACCTCCGCATTAAGAACTAGGGTAAGTAAACTTTTGATCAGGGTCATTTGGGTAGTTTCTGTTGTCATTATGATTTAAAAAGAGTAAACACAGTTGATTGATAATAAATGGCTTCAGCCAAACACTAAGCATGAGTGAAAGAAAAGTTTTTGTGTTATCATTCATATTCTCTGAAAAATGGCCAAAAAAATCATTAATTCTGCCAGGGTATGTAAACTTATGAGCACAACTGTATACTGCATCAGCAAGGCTTGTCCTAGGCTAAGATTTCAAAGCAGACTGGACTTTTAAAATGTACTGTTCAAACTCATTTGAAGAAGCACAAAGAAACTGGCAATGTTGAGGATCGTAGAAGTGGTTGGCCAAGGAAACATAATGTAGCAATGCTAAGTGACTCAACTATGCATGAAAACATAGAAACTTGGGTGCAGAAAAATAGCAGCAGGTACTCTGGACTGATTAGTAAAAATTTGAAATATTTGGGTGAAGCAAAAGCTAGTTTGTTTGCTAAAGGGCTGAAGAGCAGTACAATAATGTGTGTCTGCAAGCAGCAGTGAAGCATGGTGGAGATTTGTTGCATGTTTGGAGTTGCATTTCTGTAAAAAGAGTTGAGGATTTAGTCAGAATCCTAACTGCTGAGAAATACAGGCAGATATTTATCCATCATGCCATACCATCAGGGAGGCATGTGATTGGCCCCAAATTTATTCTGCAGTAGGATAACAACCCCAAACATACAGCCAATAGGGATGAGCCGAACACCCCCGGGTGGAGGCCGAGATGTCCCTCGGCGCTCCTGTCCCAGCGCCGCCATCCTTAGTAAGGGAAACGGGCAGCGATCGCTGCCCGTTTCCTACTGCACATGCGCGAGGAGTCGCGCGGCCTACTGTGCATGCGCGTGAATGGGGAACGCGATGTGTTGTGGGACACAGTTCCCATAACACACCGCGCCCCATTCACTAGAAGGCGGCACTAGGAGAACAGCTCCGAGGAACAGGAAGAGGCAGATTAGGACGATCTGCCTAGCAACAGCCATTTCTGGTAAGTAAAAAAATAAAAAGTTTTATATATTTTTTTCATTTTAAATTTGTAGTAACATTTTTATCTAGTTTTGTTTTTCACGGTGGCCCTCCACTTTAAAGAGGGAGTCCACCTAATTTTTTTTTATTAAAAGCCAGCAACTACAAATACTGCAGCTGCTGACTTTTAATAAATGGACACTTACCTGTCCCAGGGTCCAGCGATGTTGGCAGCCGAAGCTGAGTGTTGCGGCTTCACTTCCCGTTTATCTAGTGCGCATGTGCGAGTTGCGCTGCGAGTCGTAAGTGGTCCCCGCTATATCCTGGGACCTGTGTGTTTCCCAGGAGACAGCAGGGGGTGACGCGAAGGGGCATGACTCCCGCGGGAGTCTATTCCCGGAAGTGGGTGCAGATACCTGTATTATACAGGTATCTGCACCCCCTCCCCCTGAAAGGTGCCAACTGTGGCACCAGAGGGGGGGAGGGTTCCGATGAGCGGAAGTTCCACTTTAGGGTGGAGCGCCGCTTTAATTAGGTACTGTATTGTTTTATATAAGATCACATTACCACAAGTTCATTTACTTTCAAAGTCATTGTTTCTAATTTTTAGAGACTCTTTAATGACTGGCATTGTACCAATAGGTACGTGTAGGGCCAATGTGGTGCCTATATTTAAAAAGGGCTCAAAGTCTTTACCAAGTAACTACAATATAAATATTGATATAAAGTTTGGCATAAAACGTACCATTTCAGTGTTTGCAAGTGACACCAAGCTATGTAGTGCAATAATGTCCTTACAGGATTTCTCCAACGTAAAAGCTGATCTCCATGCACTTTAAATGGGCAGCCACACTGTATATGAGGTTTAATGTTGATAAATGTAAAATTAAGCACTTGGAGGGTAAAAGCATGCATGCACCATACATTCTAGGAGAAGAACAACTGCAGGAGTCAATAGTAGAGAAGGATCTGGGTGTTCTGGTATATTATAATAATCTAAAGCTAGCAGAATATTTTCTTATATTAAAAGTGGTATAGACTCAAGAGAAAGACGTAATTGTGTCCATGTACAAATTATTAGTAAGACCTCATCTGGAATATGCAGTTCAATTTTTGGCACCAGTTCACAAAAAAAATATTGGAGAACTGGAGAAAGTGCAGGCAAGGGTAACAAAACTGATAAGCGGTATAGAGGAGCTCAGCTATGAGGAAAGATTAGCTGAACTGAATTTATTCTCTCTTGAGAAGAGGAGATTAAGGGGGATATGATTCTTAAAAAATAGTTTTTGCCAACTTATTGGACTGTTTTTTTTTTTTTTATTAAATTGTATTTTTTATTGAAATAAAAAAACAGAACAGTACATGTCGTATAGTATTTTAGAAATATCAATTAGGAAATTAAGCAATTGAAAGAAAGTTTTGCACATATCATGGACAAAAATAATGAAATAAAAAGAAAAAAAAAAAGAATAAGCATTAAACAAGTAAAAATCTGTAATGGTTGATCATCTAGCGGAGAACGCTACCTTACAATGAAAGACTATTTCCATCGTTAAGAGGGTGAGAGAAGGGGGGAAGGGAAGTGGGATATAGGGAGCATAGAAAACCATATCAAATCTTCTAATGGATCTGGGTAAGAAGCCTTCACCCATTAGTTGGAGGCAGCTATAGAATATCTAGAATAGTATCAGCGAGAGGAGCTGTGTATAGAGAGGTTCCAAGGATCCCATATCTTATTAAAACTATCAACGACATCCTCCGTCATGGCTGTCATATGCTCCATTCTGCGGATGTCACTAATAGCTTGTACAAGTTGGGTCTGAGTTGGAGGGGAGGTGGACAACCAGCATGCAGGGATAACTCTTTTTGCTGCTAGTAGGATGTATGAGGACGGTTTATTCGAGGCTTTTCCCAATCCGGGAATTGGGAGACCCAGAAGGAGGTGTACCGGGTCCAACAGGATAAAATCTGTTGGAACAAAGACACTACCCATGTTTTCAGAGAGTCCTGTTTTTCACCTGAAGTTTTTTTGGGGGTTTCTCTTTGCATCCCAAACAATTTTCCTGGCAGTTGTGGCAGAAATTTTAGTTGGTCTACCTGACCGTGGTTTGGTTTCAAATGAACCCCTCATTTTCCACTTCTTGATTAGAGTTTGAACACTGCTGATTGCCATCTTAATTCCTTGGATATCTTTTTATATCCCTTTGCTGTTTTATACAGTTCAACTACTTTTTCCCATAGAGCCTTTGACAATTCTTTTGCTTTTCCCATGACTCTGAATCCAGAAACATCAGTGCAGCACTGGATGAAAGATGCAAGGGACTGTCAGGACACCAGGAACTCATTGTTTTTTTTATATACACACACTAATTACAAGCAAACAGATCACAGGTGAGGACGGTTACCTTTAATAAACATTCAAACCCCTTTGTGTCAACTTGTGTGCATGTTATCAGGTCAAAATCACCAGGGAATGTAAACTTTTGATCAGGGTCATTTGGGTAGTTTCTGTTGTCATTATGATTTAAAAAGAGTAAATACAGTTGATTGATAATAAATGGCTTCAGCCAAACACTAACCATGAGTGAAAGAAAAGTTTTTGTGTTATCATTCATATTCTCAGAAAAATGGCCAAGAAATCATAAATTCTGCCAGGGTATGTAAACTTGAGCACAACTGTATAAATAAATAAATATATAATTTTATTTTTATTTTTAAATGCAAGCAGTGTAAATGCCTTGTTTTGACTTGATATCTGAATCTTACAATCCTTGTGCAGCAGATCTCAAAGTCGATAGGTTGTGCTACAATGCAAGGAACATCTTGATAGGAGGAGAGAGCAGAGTGACAGAGATGAGATAAGAGTAGCATAGATAAGCATCAGCCTGTTGCATCTCGTTTCATGATCTAGTCCCATGCTGGATGTAGGGAAAAGACCTGTAAGTGTTAGTGAACTGCAGAGAAAAATCGGGTCTCCTGCCCTGCCAGACAGGGTTGTTCTGTGTGTCAGCTCTGTGTAAATTTCAGGACTAGATGAATAGAAATATGAACTCTGTGGTAGGTGAAAGGGCTCCCCTATATCTATTCAATCTGTGTATTTTATGGTGTGCTTGTTTTTTAGCCTTAAATATGCAGAGGGATGCATATTAATGATTTTCTATAATAGGACAACTCCAGTGAACTTAAGAGATCTACAATTCATGTATGTAACATCACTGAGGCAGATTGCCATTTGGCAAGATGGACTCAACCTCAAGACGTGTCATGTCTTATGTGTGTAAATTTACTCTTCAGGCATTATTGTTGTAATTGTGTCATAGTGATTTTCTGACAATGGAAACCCACACTGAAATAGAAGAAATCAATTCATTTAAGAGTAGAATTTATTTTATTCACAAATGCCAGATATTGGCTCTGATCTTTTTTTCTGACTTGGCAATTTTGCTGCGGAATCACTAAGCAAATTGAGGACAATCCAACCCATTTGCAGCCGAGGAAATGAGCTTAGAAATCCAGAGGCAGACCCCCACCTATCCTTTCGGGCTTTCCATTCATCTCATTACCCCTACTATTTTGAAATGGTTTATTTCCCTGATCTCATTGTGACAAGCTGGGACACAACACAAGCAGCAGCTGCTTCTATGACCAGAGCCAGTGAACATAGAACAGATGTCAGCAGCTGGAAAACAATCACTTGGGAGGACATAAGAATATTAGCATGTGGGGCTTTTCTCTTAAAGGGATATTCTTATTCTGATATAAATATCAAAGCAAGGGCTATCCAACCGAACACCTAATCAATAGTTACCCATGTAATGTATAGGAAATGCAATAGAATTTAGTTTCAATCAATCACTAATTATCTATCTCAGTTATAAAGGCCACTGCTGGGTTCTTTGATAGGTGGAATGGGACTACAATAGTTGAGTGAAACAAGGTATAATATGTACTAAGGATAATATACTATGGGAATGCTTCTGACAATATGCTTTGATATGTCCTTATCAGTCTGCAGTGCACATTCTTTAATGCTACATGTTTAATTACGATATCTGCGTATTACAACTAACATTAACTGAGCCAATCACGTTCCTGTCTAATGCTGCTGTTCACATTTCACAAATAATGGGGGCCAACAAAACTTGATGGGTGCAAGCTTGTGTTTGAGAGGGTAAGGGTAAGTGTGAAGAAAATGAGGCTTTGTGGACACATAAATTATCACTTGTCAGACTAATGAATTGCTGGTTTGCTACACTATTGACATACTGCAGCATCATGACTTCGTGGTAGGCTTCATGAAAGCTAAATGTCCTTAAGTAATCAGACAGATCTAAATGAGAAGTAATTTACACCTTTTGTTCTTAAAGATAACAGCTTTTTTATGCACAGCCTGTGACTACTAAATGCAAGATGTCCTAGCCCCTTGATAGGAAAATTCTTAAAAGTAATGCACTTACAGCTGCAATTTCCTGAATAATATGATCCTCTACTGCGGTTCACATAGATCCATCATTATTTTCAAATAAACCAAAACAATTCAAAGGTACGCAGCATCATGACTTCGTGGTAGGCTTCATGAAAGCTAAATGTCCTTAAGTAATCAGACAGATCTAAATGAGAAGTAATTTACACCTTTTGTTCTTAAAGATAACAGCTTTTTTATGCACAGCCTGTGACTACTAAATGCAAGATGTCCTAGCCCCTTGATAGGAAAATTCTTAAAAGTAATGCTTAAGGGACATTTGCCAGGAATTAAACACAATAGGCAAAGCAATGCTAGCAACTTTAAATAAACCAAAACAATTCAAAGGTACGCAGTCAGTGCTGGGTTTTGTTTTCAGAAAGACCAGTATGCTTTGCAACTTAAAGGAGAGTACAGCCAAAGCTCATTGAGGTGCAGTTTGTTCTGCACTCCAGTGAGCCATTTTCAGCAGACAGCGGGTCCAGCGGGTTCTCCCTTCACAGCTCAGCACTCCAGTGAGCAAGGAGGGGGCAGAACATAGAGTGGTGACTGACAGTCATTAGCTCTCTGCTTGGGGAGCTGTGACAACTAAGTGATCTGCGGTGTTAGATCTCTCAGTTCTCAGTGTTGGAGACAAATCCAGCATCGGATTGGTGCTGCATCCACCTAGGTAAGTATAAATCTGCAAAAAACCCAAGCACCATACTTCTCTTTTAAGTATCATGTTGATACACTGTTAGTTTTTTGAAAAATACATATTTTCTTTATGTAGGGAACAAATGTATATAACATGGATTTTTCACCTTGCAAAACTGACCAAAGAACATTGTAGATTTTCTTTAAGAAGTATAGCCCTTTATGGGTATAGGCTTATTCAATAAGGCAGTGGGTGTTTGCCAAGCTTAATACCTCTTAGCAACTAATTAATTCCATTTAACTGTAGTCAAAACAGTAAAGAAATGAAATGTCTTTACTGTTTTGACTATTTAGCACAGTGACTACCATTTGAAGTACCTTACTAAAGGTAAAGGTGTTTTGTTTTATTCCTGAATTAAAGAATATGCATAGATTTGTTGTACAGCTAATTATTACATTAAGTATAATTCCTTGAGGTCCCTGTACATTGTCCTATATATAAAGCACCCATACTTACTCAAAGGTTCCCTGCAGCAATAAATTAGACATGTTCTTTCACTTTGCAACATGCTGATATGATTAGTTGATACAGAAACATCTTCACCTTTTTCCTCCAGATTTTTCTTTCTTTTTACATAAGGCACAGTGTTGGGAATTTCGTTAAATTCATGCTTGGGGCACGCACACATTTCATTGTCTTGAACCTCTGGAACGTTATCTTGCTGAGGCTAATATCATCAAGAAAAAGGCTTGATTTAATGCATTTACAGTTTTATTTAGAACTATTTTAAGGGGCTTTAAAAAAGACTTTGTTATTCTATGGATACATTAAAATGAATTTGGCGTATAACTACAAAGATACATTGAGGTTGAATAGGTAGACTGGAAACTACAGCAACGCTAGAGTTGCTACAGGTTTTTCAGCCGGACCTGAATGAATGCATTTCTATGGAGCGACGGATGTCAGCGGGGACATGTCCATTGACATTCGATCCGCTCCGCTACACTAAATGCAGACGGATGGTGGTCCTATTTTGCATCCGTTTGGTGGATCGAATCGGATAAAAACGGACAGGTCCATCGTAGAGGAGAGCGGAAATCTGACAGGTTCACATCTCTGCACATTGAGCGGAGATGGGCCTGTCATCTGCCGACTCAGCGGGGATCAACGGATCGATCCCTGCTGAGCAGGTGGAATCCGTATAACAGATCTGCATGTGTGAAAAGGGCCTTAATGTTTTTTACCTTAATGTATTCTATGCATTAAGGTGAAAAACATTTTGTGCGGCAGCTCCCTCCCCAGCCTCAGCCTATTTCTTACCTGAGCCCAATCAAATACTGTGATGCAGGGGGCAGGGCTGAGCCGCCTGCTCTGTGTCAATAGACAATAGGTGGCTTTCTGTGGGGGCACCTGCCGAAGGGGAGGGGCCTTGAGCACTGGTGGGGGACCACAGGGGAAGAGGATTGGGGCTGCTCTGTGCAAAAGCATTGCACAGAGCAGGTAAGTGTAGACATGTTTGTTATTCTAATTAAAAAAAAAAACACAAAGATTTAATAACACTTTAAGCATGAATAAATATGTAACTACTGTTATATCAATTTGAAGACAAATACACTAAGAGCTTAATCAAACCACATCCATTGAGTTGTGCTGATCTGCCTAGATCAATGCAGGCTCAATGCAAGGGGCACATGGAAAACAACGGTTTTCTATATGCCCTCTTCATACTATAGATGTGCTGTGGTTTGCACTGTAATACAATACAGAAAAGATACATTCTTACACAGCTTATTTCACCCCATCACAGAGCTTTGGTGCATTGAACGAAATGTTAGGCTCCTGCATAATGCACACCAGCATATGTTTTAGCATGTGGGGTGCTGTGAATGAGCCCTAAAATATTTAAAGAATCATTCACGATTAACTGGTTACATTTTAATTGTTTTTAATGTTTTGATGAGTTTGGAAGAGATAAAATTCTTGCAGCATACCAGTGCATTAAGTATACTTTATGTAAGCATGGAGGATGGCAACCTCCATTACAATCTTGCATGCACATTATATAATATTTCTCTATCACTTAATCTTGATAGGTCAAGACATAGAACAAAAGTTAAATGCTAGTATCATGTATTCCTCTATGCTTTTCCTTTAGGGAATAATTTCACTGAATTTGATTACTAAATTATAAACTAAGTAAAGCATTCAACAAATCAGAAATGGTTTACATTGTGTCACATATATTGCTCGATAGAGTTTTACCATGAAGTTGCCACACTGTTGTTACTTTCATAGAGAATCAAAGCACCACTCATACTGTAATAATATGAAAATCTTTTGAAGATGACACAAACTGTGTCACAGCAAAAATAAACATCAAAATAATGCTCAAGATTTAGAAGGTAATAAATAGTTAAATTAATGAAGAAAAACTCCACTAAATGATATTTCAATTTTGGGAGGGCTTTGTGGCTTGAGGCATGTACTGGCTCCTTGTACTTTAGTGGATGGATTTCTTTGTATTATAGTAGAAATCTGGCTGCTGTATTCAGAGCACACAGCCACATGTCTTGTGCTAAAATAAGCACCCATTTCCGTCTTATTGATATAATACTTTACCTATCAACCCACTCATCCAAGTAATCAGACATCCACCAGCATTCTTACACCCTCATCTCAGCCTGGCTGCTTCTCAGCCAGGCCCCTTTGGTTCCCCATTAAAGAGACATCACCATCCTTCTTACATTCTCCGTTCCATCAGCCTAACTGACCTCTCTCAGCCATGCATCTCCTTTTATTTACATATCAACAGGAGGCCACACCCTGGAGGGTGTGCCTCCAACAGCCAAATGCCTCCTACAAAGCTTGTGACCTCACAGGAGCAACACAGGATGTAACAATACAGAAACCCTTCCAACAGGGTTAGTTAAGCAATACAATACAATACAATGCAATACAATACAGAATAAAGTGGTGTCTTCACAGACAGCCAATCAGACATTTATTTTCCTTCAAAAGAACCAATCACAGATATGTATACATTCAAATAGACTAGCAAACTGACTAAATGCTTTCAATGACGCAAACCATACAAAACCAATGAACGATGACTACAATTCAATTCTACTGATAATAATCCAGGTATGCATTGTTCTCTGGAACAATGTATATTAAGGATTATTCTACACTTCCCTGTGGATGGAAGGTTATCTGCAAATGCACGCTGCGAATTCTGACATGTGCTGATCAGACACAGCAGAGACAATGAGCGTACATCCGCCCATAACCAATCCTTTCAGAGCAAACGTATCCCCCCAGACGATCGTCTGTGCAATGCACAGTGGCCCTTTCGCTGGCAGACATACCCCCACTCTGCAAACACCTCTTTCCAATCCCAGGAAGTTCTCCACTACCTAACGGATCTCAACCAGCATCAGTCTTCCCCAGTCAGCTCTTTAGAGTGGGCTAGGGGAGAACGAACACAGGGAGACTTATGACAATACATATTAAAATACATCTTCATAAAATTTTCCACAACAGTATCTATGTATCCTTCCATAAGAGCAGAAATTTAAATTTCTACACTATGAACATTTCATCTCATGAACCTAATTGCTTTTCTTTTATTTTTATTTGCTATGGCAGTTAGAATTTTGAATTCTGATATTTTATAGTGGAACAATCAAAAGATAAGAAAAACGAGTATGCAGTTTAACCATTGTGCAACTACACAAAACTGAAGAATCATCTTTAAGTGGAGTTACCATTTAACATGCTAACGTTCTGCTTAGCTTTGTCTAAAACATAGAGACTAACTCATTGAACCTGAAACTAAAAGTAATGAACTTGTTAACAGTAACATTAGATTTCAGACCTATGATTATTTTTTGCTGATAACACCCCCATTCCCTGCACATTAATTTTCTACAAAAAAAAAACCTGCAATTGTGGCTCAAAGACTTGGAGGTACACAGACCAGTCTTGAGACAGAGGATCTTGCACAGGGTAACAGACACTCAGTTGGGATTGATATTGAAAGGAAACTATTTTGAGGTACAATATCCCATTAAATGAATGTTGTGCTAATATCTATGTATTCACATTTCTTCATCTTGTGACAGACTGTGATATGAGGTCAAACATGCAGACTGTTAATTGTTCACTTTATCTAACTCTGTTTTTTTTTTTGTTTTAATTATAGGAGGAATCATCTATGTTCTTCCAATTTGGACCCTCCATCCAGCAACAGGCTTCTGTGATGCTAAACATTATGGAGGAATATGACTGGTACATTTTCTCCATCGTCACAACATACTTCCCTGGATACCAAGATTTTGAGAATAAGGTGCGGAGCACCATTGAAAACAGTTTTGTTGGATGGGAGTTAGAAGAAGTTATCCATTTAGACATGTCCTTAGACGACAATGACTCAAAGATACAAAACCAACTTAAAAAGCTTCAGAGTCCTGTCATCTTGCTGTACTGCACAAAAGAAGAGGCCGCTTATATATTTGAAGTAGCCAATTCAGTGGGATTGACAGGCTATGGCTACACATGGATTGTACCCAGTCTGGTGGCTGGAGACACTGACACTGTGCCAGCTGAGTTCCCTACAGGGCTCATCTCTGTGTCCTACGATGAGTGGGATTATGACTTACCTGCTCGAATCAGAGATGGAATAGCTATAATCACAAGTGCAGCTTCTACAATGCTGTCTGAGCACAAATCCATTCCACAGTCCAAGAGCAGCTGCTTCAATAGCCAAGAGAGCAGGCATGATGATGCTCACGTGTTAAATAGGTAGGATATTGATTTTTATTTTAATATTGCTTCTGTTGATTTTTACAAAAATTGTGTTTTGTTTGTACTATGAATGTAGTGCTGATTATTCTATAGCAGGGAAAAAAAAAAAATAAACACTGTTTTATGTCTCAAGTCAAAAATTATCAAGTATACTTGTTATGGTTAGTGAAGGAACTTCAAAGTGTAAATGTAATAGAGAAAACACTAACAGGATCGGTGGCTCTTTAGGTTATAAGAGCTAGCATATATAGATTTTGAAAAAACAAAAATATATATAATATTAGTACTTCCTAAAATGAATTTTATAATAGATACAAAAACTGAACTATGTACACTGTTATTAATTTATCTCAACCCTTGATAAAATACATAAATTTCTTCAGCCTGACATCTAGTTCTTTAGAATCATGAAAGACAAGAACCTTTTGAGAGGTTTGTAATGTGTCAACCTATGTTCCAAGGCTTTGAATAGATACTTTTTTCTTGTGTGGAGAAAAGCATTGCCATGTTGCACTACACACAATAACATCTACAGAGGTGTCAAAAAAGCACAGAGATTAACTGTCAAAAATGTCCAACACCTATCTGTATCAATGGGTACATTGACCAATTTACCATAAATACAAAATTGTTCTTTTGTATATATGCAAACAGAGATAAAATAATAATAATATAAGTGTGTGGCGGGGGACTTACAAATCTGAGTAGAAGATGAGTATACATTGGTTCATAGCCTTTTTTGTCCAGTTTAAATGTGCCCTTAATGAGAGATAGTTCTTGCATGCCATTGGTGACCTTCTTCTTCACATGCTAGTTGTCTATCTGTGTCTGGTTTTAGTAATTATGATTCACAGGTCAGCAACAAGGGTCCATTTAAATGTTTGCAGTGCGTTAACACATGTGCAAGTAAATATGTTACATTGAGGCAGCCTATTGAAATAAATGGGCTGTCAATGCACCAAAACATCACAAACATCAGACATGTGAATATATTTGTAAGTCAGGGTTTCATGGTGTGTTGCAGTGCATTGCGCCACACATGTAAATATTAATGGCACATCAACACATAAAATGTGTAAAGATATAAACGATAAAGCTATACGTGGGTCTTAAGCATGCAGCAAATGAAAGTCACTAATACACTGGAATTTCTTAAAGCCCAACTGAACTGAAGTCAGTAAGCCAATGAGGAGAGAGAGGGGCGGGCCATGTCCCTGTGTCTGAATGAATACACAGAGCTGAAGTTCAGCTCAGGTGCCCCCATAGCAAGCTGCTTGCTGTGGGGGCACTCAACAAGAGGGAGGGGCCCGGAGTGTCAAATAGGGACCCAAGAATAAGAGGATCAGGGCTGCTCTGTGCAAAACCACTACACAGAGCAGGTAAGTATAACAGGTTTTTTAAAAAAAAACAAGACTTTAATATCACTTTAAGTAGAAAAGCATGTTGTGTTTTTGGTCCCTTGGTCTTTATGTAGAAGCAGTGATCTCTCTACAGAAGTCCGACATGTCTGACATTAAGTCTAACCTAGAATTTTCCATTCAGTAGAAAGCACAAGCTTTGTGGATTGCAGAGCTATAGTTCTAGCTCCACAAAGGTCCCCAAAGGTTCTTCTCTGAAGCACGCTAAATGTTGTGACCGTGTGTAAATAACCTCATGTGAGATGATTATTGATATAAAAAATGGCCAATAATTATATAGGGTAAAGCCACCTTTTTACCCCTGCTGACTATAGACACATGCCTACTGGGCCCAATGGTAAATCCTCTCTACCTGGAATGCATTTATAGCTAACCTAAACTGAATGTTCAGCTGGGCTTTAGCTCAGTACTTATTAAGGTCAGTGACTCATTTAACATAAAAACAAAGCTTTGTCATGACTAGATATAAGATAGGTGCTAGTTTCAGTTGAAGTGGTTGTATTCAATCTATCAGAAATAAATGAAACTAGAAAAAAAAAGAGTTTTCCAGAAATACCAGCATGGCACTGTAGTGCCTTGTTAAAATAGGGCTTTGCACTGAGCAGGGTAATTATCTAAGGCTAATGGTAACCAGAACTGGCAGAATGTGTTTACTACATTTGGCAAGGTCCCTACGTATAAACAGATGCATGTGGAAAGTAGTTTACAAGCTTTGCAGAAGGACCCAAGCTGGTTTTCTGAGATATTCAAACCACCTATAAAGGTGCCCATAGTCAATACATAATCAAGATATCTTTCAGTATTTGAAGACCTCAGAAGACTAATGGATCTTGAGGTACATAGGCTGGAACTGGAATGTATTGCTATATGATGGGGTCTGTACATTCATGGGAGCCCAGTCTGAATGTCTACATCCCTTTGGCAAAGGTGATGATCTTTCTGTGACACCCTACTTCCAGCATACATGTGTAGCCAGCTTGAGCTCTTGGCTTGTTTACATCTAAAGCCCCATACACACGCGCGGATTATCCGAGGACCAGGTCCGTCGGATCCTGTCCGTCATACTTTGTCTGATGTTGGTGTTGCATACACACGGTCGGACAAAGTTGTCGGAAAATCCGATCATTCTGAACATGGTGACGTTTGTTGCCTACGACGGGACTACGTAGAGGCTAGTAGCCAATAGCTTTGGTCTTGTTTTTTTTTTTTTTTTTTTTTTTTTTTTTTTTTTTTTTGTTTACAAACTATTTTATTGAGTGCAAAAGGTGGTACAAAAAGAGTACAAAAATATGCTGAAACTTGACAGTAATCATATGTTTTACATATGTAACAATGTAAAGGTACAAGTAATAAGGTAGGAATTCTTAACAATGGTACAATAGTTTTGAATATGGTCTATAGTACATTATAAAGGATAGATTGATGATTTATGTGTAGACATTCTCAGGTTGGATTGAAGAAGGATATGGAATGTTTAAACCAAGGATCCCATTTTTTATTGTATAAATGTGAAGTGTTCTGAATGGTATGAAATATTTTTTCCATGAGATTGACGTTGTTTATTCTAGTTTTTAAATGTTCTAAAGGAATGGATTGGGATTTCCAATGATATGCAATTAACCAGTGAATTGCAACACAGATTGTATGTATTAATCTGGTATTGTGTGTTGAGAGACCAGTAACAGGTGCGAATAAGAGACAGCTGTGTGGGGTTAGGACAATGTTGTTATCTGAGATTATAGAGGCAAATCTTTCTAGCTGTTTCCATATATGTGTAGTCTTATTACAGTCCCAGAAAATATGAATGTATGATCCAGGGGAATCACATCCTCTGAAGCATGTTTGTGGTGTTGTGGGGAATATGGAGTGTAGTTTGACTGGGGTATAGTACCATCTGGTGAATAGTTTCAGTGCTGTCTCCTTAACTGTGATAGATCTAGTGCATTTATGCAAGTTGTTAATGCATGTATCCCAGTTTTGGACAGAGAAAGAGATGTTTAATTCTTGTTCCCATTTGAGCATGTATGGTAGTTTGTTTGTTTCTGTGTTGTTAATTATGTTCGAATAAATCTCTGATAAAAGGCCAGGTTTTCTTGGGGACTTTATACATATGTTTTCGAAAAATGAGGGAGGCGGAGAGTTTGTTGTTTGAAAGTATGTGTTAAAAAAATGTCTGATCTGCAGGAATTTATGAAACTCAGTGTTAGGAATTTGGTGTTTGCTCTTTAGAGAAGAGAATGAGGTAAAATTATTGTTATCTATGAAATTTGTAAGGGATGTCAGGTTATTATTAATCCACCATGAAAAGTCAGCTAGGTCGTTAAAATTATAGGAAAATTTTGGGTCACCTATGAAGGAGGCGTGTGGGGGAGAATTAGATATAAGGTTGAATTTTTTACTATATAGTTTCCATAGATGATACGATTGTGAGACTATTTTATTGAGGGCTTCGATGGTGTGGTTTGCGATCTTGTTTCCCCATAATAAGCCTGAGATGGAATAGGGTTTGATGGAATCTCTTTCGAATCTAACCCATGGAATTTTGGGATTGGGAATATGCCATTGTGCAATTTGAGACCATCTAGCTGATAGGTAGTATAGCCAAAAATCTGGGAGGCCGAGACCTCCGCATCTTTGTGGATTGAATAATACCGTTTTTGGTAGGCGTGGGTGAGAGTCTAGCCATATGAATTTATTGATATCTGATTGGAATTTGGTGATCATTATTTTATTTAGTCTAATTGGGAGTGCCCTAAAGAGGTATAATATTTTGGGTAAGATGGTCATTTTAATTGCTGTGATTCTGCCTAAGAATGATATTTTGAAGGATTTCCACATTTTAAGTGTCAATCTTAATTTTTGCATTAGGGGAATATAGTTTTTGGAGGAAAGTTCATTTATATTGGGGGTAAGGAAGATACCTAAATATGAGAGTGATTCAAATGACCAGGAGAAACTAAAGGAGGCGCGTAGGGATTCTAATTGGGGTGGCGGGATGTTAATTGGTAAACCAATAGATTTGGAGACATTTACTGTAAGGCCTGATAAAGAGGCAAAAATATTAAGGGTTTGTAAGAGGTTCGGTAGGGCAATATTTGGTTGTGTAAGAAAGAGGATCATGTCATCCGCGTACATACTGAGTTTATATGTGGCAGTGTTTGTTGAATAGCCCTTAATATCTGGGTTTAGAAGGATTGCTGTTGCTAGAGGTTCAATTGCGAGGGCGAAGAGTAGTGGGGAAAGAGGGCAGCCTTGTCTTGTGCCTCTGCCTATTCTGAAAAAGTCAGAATTACAGCCTGGTAATCTTATTCTGGTGGAGGGGTTATGATAGAGAGCATGAAATGCATGGGTAAATTCTCCCTTAAAGCCATATTTATTTAGTATTATGTCTAGGAAGTTCCAGGAGACGCTATCAAAGGCTTTGTTGATGTCTAGGCTTAATAGTAGTACTTGTTTGGAGTTGATGTTTGCGTCTTGAATTATGTTAGTGACTAATCTTATATTATCAGTGATTTGTCTGCCTGGTATGAATCCTGATTGGTAGGGGGAAATCAGGGAGGGGATTATTGAGGCTAATCTGTTTGCTAAGAGTCTGCTGAAAATTTTAAGGTCGTTGTTTATTACTGAAATTGGTCTATAGTTTTGGGGTAACGTGTGATCTTTGTTTGGTTTTGGGATAAGGGACATATTCGCTAGCAACATTTCTTCAGGGAATTGGTCTCCTTTTAGAATACTATTATATAGCTTTGCAAGGTTTGGTATTAAAAGTTGGTGGTATTGTTTGTAGTAAAAGGAGGAAAAACCATCAGGGCCGGGAGCGGAGTTTTTCTTAAGAGACTTAATTATTAGGAGTAATTCTTCTTCTGTGCAAGGGGCGTTTAATTTCTCTATTTGTGTTTGAGTTAATTTGGGTAAAGGAATTTTATCTAGCCAGGAGAGTGTCGAGGGTGGGATCGGTGTGGAAGGTGCGGAGAGTAGGTTTGAATAAAATTTTTTGAAGATAGATAGAATGTCTTGGGGGTGGGTAATTAATTGGTTGGAGTTATTCCTAAGTTTATATACATGTGTGGGCTTTAAAGATTGATTAAGCTTTCGTGCAAACATTGTAGAATATGTATTGCTGGATAAAAAGAATTTTGCTTTAGACCATCTAAGTGCTTTTTCTGCTTTGAATGTAAGTAGTGAGTCTAATTCTGTACGTTTTTGGGAAATTGTTTTGAAGATAACAGGATCATGCGTGTTCGTGTGTATTTTATATAGGTTATTAAGGTCTTTAGTAAGAGTATGGATTTTTTCCCATTTTAATTTGTTGCATTTTGCTGCCCGCTTGATGAGGTGGCCTCTTAATACTGCCTTATGAGCAAGCCATAGTGAGGAAGGGGAGATATCAGGAGTTGAGTTAATGGAAAAATATTCTTTAATTTCTGATGCGATCTCTTGTTGGTGTATGGGGTTTGTTAGGAGTGCTTCATTTATTCTCCATGAGTATGGAGTAGGGGAAAGGCCAATAAATTGTGTGCTAAGGGAGACTATGTGGTGGTCCGACCAGGAACAAGGGTGTATAGCAGCATCTTGTGCGTTTGCTAAGATTATAGGGGTGCAAAATATGTGATCAATGCGTGAATATGAGTCGTGTGGGTGTGAGTAGAATGAGTATTCCCGTGCGCCCACATTCAATGCTCTCCATAAATGACTTACAACTGATAGCTTTGGTCTTGTAATGTGATCTGAGCATGCGTAGCACTTTGTCCGTCGGACAACGCTACACACAATCGGATTTGGTGTGATCGGACCTTGTTGTCAAAAAATCTATCCAGCAGGAGATAGGACTTTGTCCGTCGGACAATCCGACGTACACTGTCCGATGGTGCATACACACGGTCGGATTTTTCGACAACATTGTCCGATCGGACAGAATCCATGCGAAAATCCTACCGTGTGTATGGGGCTTGAGATGTCTGTACATTTATGACTTGTGTGTTATCACAGGAAGTGTTTTGGATGTCTATCTTACATTTCAATCCTTTCACCTGTCTTTCCCTACTTCTTTAACCTGTCTGGTAGCAGTAGCAGTCTACTGAGGCATTTGTAGTCATCGTTTATTAAGAGGAGAAATATAGAGTTGTCTATGTGTGACACAGTCTACCTCAGGATGCCTGTCTGTCCTTGTGAACAGTTCCCAGTGTCTTAAAGGAAAGTGGATAGTGGGAGAAAAGTGGAGGCTGCCATTGCTAAACTCCTTATACTATGTTTTGCCTGCCAGTCATACTTGATCTTCTGACTTTAGTACATTGTTAAGCTGGCCATAGATGGATTGAATTTCAGCTGCTTTGTTTATGCCATCCCTGTTTGACACAAGTTGATAGAATGCAATGTGAGAATACAGCGCCCCAGTGGGGAAAATACCTCCAGCCACCTGGCTTGCGTGGATGGATGAATCAGATTGGTTTTTTTTTTCATCACCCAGCGGGCTGAAAGAAAAAAAAAAAAAACAGAAAAAAAGGCATCTATGGCCAGCTTAAAGTGGTTGTAGACCTCAGACATGACATATGGACAAATAATATCCCTCTATATTTTGTACTTGTCTCAATTAAGAGCACTAAGTGTAATTTATGTCTGACATTTTGCTGACACCAAGAGAAAAAAGGTGACAGGGGAGGGAGCCCCAGCTAATTGACAGCCTCAGCTCTGTTCCTGTGAGCTTTGTTAAGAGGGGTGTGTTTCTTCCTTCCAATCAGCTTCCAGAACTCTCCTCACTGAGCTCTGCAGTGTGCCATATCAGCTGTCCACTCCCTTTTTTTCTGAACTCTCAGACAAGTTTTAAAAATTCTGGACTTTGAGTGGATGTAGAGAAGAGAGGACTGTAGATAGACAGGTACAACTTATGTAGGAGGATTTATTTAATCTCTGCATTAGGCCAGACACTTCACGGGGTTAAGTCACTGATCCAAAACATCTTTACATCCAGTGGACTTTTTATTTGCATACTTGATACTTGTTCCTGGTCTGTGATTCAGAAGTTACCAATACCATTAAATCATCACAACAGCCAGGCAACTAGCATTTTCAGATAGTGAGGTCTGTAATGGCAAGCCCCAAATGTTCTCAGCACTGGTTAACTTTACATTTTTATTGTTTTCACTAACACTGTCACTAGTTTTCAATGTTATTGGAATATATCTTGCTCTGTTTAGTTTGTCACAGCTGGCATCTTATCTCTGGTCTACTCCTGTGTAGTCGTGTGCCTAATGCCTAAGTGTGCCTAAATGTGTACTCAGTTTTTCTGGTCAAGAATGATGATTAAGCTTGCATAGTATTGATTTGTACTACCTTGGGGGAAATAATGGACATTCTATGTAGGAAGATCTAATTATCCCTCAAAGAGATGTCCTATGTTGTTAGTAAATCTCAGGGCAATGGAGATAATCACTTTCTAGGAGGAAAACAAAGACAAGACTGACTGTGTGGAACTTCTGCTCACCAGACAAGTCATATTATACAGGCCAGATCAATGCCACTATGTGAAAGAACTGGAGCTGTCCACCTTCCCATCTATGGTCCCCCTTGGCATTGCATTACTTCTTAACTCATAGTCCTAAATGTATCATTTGTCCAAGTCATCTGTTTATTATTCTTGTCTATCTCCATAATCTCATACCTTAATTTGTGTTTTACATAATGTCCTTTGCATGTTTATTTTGC
The DNA here is from genome assembly GCA_028564925.1 of Lithobates sylvaticus. Lineage (NCBI taxonomy): Eukaryota > Metazoa > Chordata > Amphibia > Anura > Ranidae > Lithobates > Lithobates sylvaticus. The sequence goes on along the minus strand of CM053032.1, from coordinate 121,011,991 downwards.
TTTCTGGCATTCATAACTTAGTACTGATGAATTTGCTTTTAAAGTTAAAGTGGAAAATCTGACAAACTTCCTGTTGTGATTTCACGCCAGGTCAGTCTTTGTTTTTTGGACTTTTCCTTTACAAGTGTATAATTGTTTCTGATAGATCACAAGGCACTGCCACTGACCCTCACCGGTGTAATAAGAAGTTCTGGTTTTGATCCCTTCCATGGCTTTGATTTTGCCCTTGTCATTATGTATTTGTCCTTTTTGTTCTCTGCACTTAGAGATTCCAGATTCCAAGTCTATGACTTGAAGTGCCATAATCGCAATTACAGCAAGCATCACTTTGCTGGAAAATAAATGAATTCATTTTCATGGTTTGCCTCAAGTGTTGCATCAGTGCTTTATTTGCAAAGATAATGTGATTACAAATATCACAAAATATCACCACAAATAGCCGGCAGCACCCTGAACTGCGATATTAGATCAAGTGAAAATGTTGTACTGTATTTAAATTGGTTCTTTCAGAGGCTTACAATCACTTAGTAACATATAGAAGTTCTACAGTTCCTGATTGTGCTGCAATCTTCTTTGGTCCGCTATGTACTTTGTTATAGATGTCCTGCTGGCTGGAATAGATCACTGGTACAGCACCTAGCACAACTTTTCTATAAAGATTACTATTCTGTTATCACATCTATTACATGGATTAACAGAAGTTAAAGTGTACTTTTCTGTAGTATGGGGGTGCACAGGCAAGGAAACACACCAGACTTGTACTCTGGTCCACGTGTTAACAAAAAACACAATTCAAAAATAGTTAACACCTTTGAAAACATTTCTTGAAATGTTTGGTAAGTACAGAAATCTGAGGCACATCCAGGTCTCTATACACTGATCAAGTTAATGGATGTTTGATTTTTGTCGAATATGAAGCATAGCTGTGCTAATTTCATTATATTGTTTGACCACTTGACCACCGGAAGGTTTTACCCCCTTCATAACCAGGCCCTTTTTTGCTATTTAGCACTGGGCTACTTATTCTAATTGTACGGTCATGCAACGCTGTACCTAAATGATATTTTTTTTCACACAAATACAGCTTTATTTTACTGGTATTGGATCAGCCCTTTTTTTATTTATTTTTACATAAATTAAAAAAAAAAAAGGCAGATAAAAAAGATGAATTTCTGCTATAAAACATGTCAAATTGAAAAAAAAAAAACTTCATACATTTAGGCCAAAATGTATTCTGCTACATGTCTTTGGTAAACAAAAATCCCAATAAGTGTATATTTGTGTGAACGTTATAGCATTTCCACAAACTATGGTATATACAAGAATTCTTATTTATTTTTTATACTAGTAATTGCGATGATCAGGGACTTATAGTGGGATTGTGGTAGTGCGGTGAGCAATCTGACACTAGCTGACGTTGACTGGGAGTTACACTAACTGACTAACTGGCACTGACATCGCCAGTGACACTAATACAGTGATCAGTGATAATACTATTCATGGTACTGATGATACTGACTGGAAAGGGGTTAACATCTTGGCATAATCAAGGGATTAAGTGTGTGCCTAATAAGTGTTGATGTGTGTAATATATGCTGCTTTTTACTAAATATCAGTTTGTTCCTTCTCCCTCCATGTGACTGGACCCAGGAGGCAGTGCCAACAACATACAAGCAAGTGATTGTGCTTATACAAGCCACCCGTCTGCATTGTACTGTGATGGGCGGTTGGCGAGTGGTTCATAACCCACTAATGTTTAACCACTTCAATACTGGGCACTTAAACACCTTCCTGCCCAGACCAATTTTGAGCTTTCAGCACTGTCGCAATTTGAATGACAATTGCGCGGTCATACTACACTGTACCAAAATGACATTTTTATCATTTTTTCCCCACAAATAGAGCTTTCTTTTGGTGGTATTTTATCACCTCTGCGGTTTTTATTTTTTGCTAAACAAATAAAAAAATACCGAAAATTTTGAAAAAAAATATATGTTTTTTTTGGTTTCAGTTTCAAAACTTTGTAAATAAGTAAGTTTTCTCCTTCACTGATGGGCACTGATGGGGCTGCACTGATGGGCACTGATAAGGCGACACTGATGGGCACAGATGAGGTGGCACCAATGAAGTGGCACTGAGGTGGCATTGATGAGCAACTAATATGTGGCACTGATAGGCGGCACTGATGGGCGGCCCTGATGGGTGGCACGGATGGGCACTGATAGGTGGCACAAATTGGCACTGATAGCTGGCACGGATTGGCATGGATATGCGGCATGGATGGGCATGGATAGTTGGAACAGATGGGCATGGATAGGCGGCACAGGTGGGCATGGATAGGCAGCACAGATGGGCATGGATGGGCACTGATAGGTGGCACGGATGGAGGTGGTCTCCGTCACTCATCTCCATACCAAGCCAGGAGTAGGATCGGATCGCCTTTGCCGCTACTGACGGCTCTGGTAAGCGGTGGAGGCGACTGCCACGTGAATGCGCCATGGATACCACTTTTATCTCAAAGCGCACTGCCCGCAGTTTCAGAAAATACCAGGGTTATGGCAGCTAGCTGCTGCCATAATAACGTTATTTAGCATCAAAATACTGACGTACAATGACTGCGATTTGCGCTAAGTGGTTAAACTTCTTTTTCTGTACTTTTTTTTTCTAGTTCTTATCTTTTATAATAGTAGTTCTGAGAGAAATATTAAACATGGCACAATTCATTTTTAAGTGGGATGTTGGAAACACAAATGTGGAAGCATTGATCTGTAAAGGGGTTGTATTAGTGATCTTTAGTCATCTCATGTAAAGTGTCTCCAGTCTATGGCTGTCTCCAGTTGCAGGTTTACAGTTTTACACAACTCCTATAGCATGTTCTCAATCTCTCATGACCTCCTGTAGAATGTCTATAGTCTGTGACCATATTGGTCCTGACAATTACCATAAAGTTACATTTACTGAACTGACCTTTGATGTCAGGGGCTAACATAAGAGGATTCCTTTATCAATCAAGTTGACCACTACTGTTTTAATGGCTGTGGCTATTGTATGGAAACAATCATGCTTTGTGGGGTCAGTTAATGGTACAGATTTTTTTCCAGGGACTTAGTCCTAAAGGGTTAACTCACCTTTGAAAAAAAAAAAGCTGCCTGCAATTACCTTGATATAGGTATAGGCCAGTTATCCATGGCATGGCCACAAAACTTCCAGAGGTGGTATACACCCATCCTGCCTTGTTGCTAGGGCATTGCTATGACACCAACTGTTACTGCTAACCCTCAGCAACACAGGCGCAAGCTCTTACTCTGATTCAAACCCTCTTAAATGCTCTTTCGCTCCCCTGTCGCAGTAGCTTTGAGCTCAACAATGCTATAGTGGAGAATATAGTAAACAACACATGTAGGGGTGTTTGAGAGCTTGTTCCTGTGATAGGTCGTTGAGCAGTAACAGCTGGGAGTGGCTTTTAGCAATGTCCTAACAGGGCAGGACAAGATGATGCCATCTCTGGGAGTTTTTCTACCAGGCTTTAAGAGGTATGTAAATTAGTCAAAGCTGCACAGTCTTCTTTTTTCTTTTTTTTTTTATCTGCAGGTGCCCCTTACTATATATTTTTTGGGGAACGGTAAACTAACCCTCAGATATTTACTAATTCATTTCTGCTGGTTTAATTTACCTAACACTTGAAAAAATTATCTTGCAGACGTGGATGCACATTGCCCAAACATGCACTGAAATATGCATAGTCATTTGCGTTTATACTTGCTGTGACTGGAACGTTACCAAAAGCTCCAATCACACTAAAAGGGACAGAAACCAAACGCAAAGCTGGTGATCGTAGTCATTTGACCTGACAAAAACTGTTGCCTAAGCATTGCTTTGTCATAACAATCTATGTCCCTCTCTCCAGTCATGAAGGCACACAATGTAGATGGTCGGGTCATGAAGGGAATGTGTTTACTAACAAATTATGGACATCATTTATGGACAGCCTTTTTAAGTGTGAGTGATGTATGAATGTGTACAGCAGCTGAGACATGCTGACCCTTAATCCCAGACCTATTTAGCAACATTTCAGTAGTATATCCCAGGGGAATCTTCTAGTCTTTTCTGCTGTGTATTTTCAGGGTCTGTTTCTCAGTGGATTTTTCCTCCAATTTGTTTTATGATTCACAATTGTGCTATAATCTCTCTTATCATCAAAATTAATAACCTTAATTATGCATATAGACTTGTGTATCCAACAATACTATATTACGTTTTGTAGAACATTTTTGCATGGCCTTGTTGGTCATGTATGATCATGTATTTTTTATTTGTACTTGTGCAGAGCAATAGTATTCAGCCACATGATGTTCTATGGGGTTGATCTACTAAAGGCAAATGAGCTGTTCACTTTGCAAGGGAAAAAAACAAAAAACAATTTGTCATGCACATGATTGGATGACGGAGGTCATCAGAGCTTCACCTCATCCACTAAGCTAAGGAGAAACTCCCATGCAAAATGAATAGTCCATTTGCCTTCGGTAAATCATCCCAAACATCTGTCAGACAAACAGCATTGTATAATTATTACAGTATACATTTATATTATTTACAGTATATAGTTATTGTTGTGCCCACAGTTGGACTTTAAGCCTAAACTTTCCAGTGAGTATTGTATCTTTTGTATCTATTGTATCTATTGTATATTTTGTTTCATCAACCCCCCATAAATAAGTAAGGGGGGGGGGGGGAGGCAGGTTGGAAGTTTTCAACCAACTCGCCCAATGCTTCCTAAATATGCATGGACAAATTGGGGATGATAAATACATTTTGCTTTTAAATGAATAATACTTTCCCTCAGGGTGGATTTAAATCACGATTTCAATCATGATTTAAATCACTAGTAAACAGGCTTGATTTAAATCAACTTGATTAAAATCATAATTTTTAAAGAGCCACTGTCATCTCTGTCCTGCAGTGGCTTCTCCTCTGACCCGCTGTTGACTCACCGACAGTCCCATTCACTTTAATGGGATGGCTAGTGATGCGGCGGTGACGCAACAAGGTAAAGGACGTGAGTGGATGCCCGCTAACAGGCGCTTCCATAATAGGTCTGAAATGACAGGTGCTCTTTAAATGTAAGGACTTATTCTTGCTGGTAGTTAGAATATTTACAAACAAAATGATGGTTTCCTATTTAGAATAATAAGCTGTCCGGTTAGTAAAACAGTGATATGAGAACCAACTCAATCATACAGTTTGTAGTGTACATAGATTTGCAAAACAATTGGATACAGGAATATTCCTAAACTTTGTTTTATCTCATTGTTACTGACAAATTGTGTGAATGCATCAATGCAGTACATGTTATCTCAGCTTGCAGAGCTTGGATCCATTGAATGAGTTTACCAAAAATATAAATATTTCAGAATATACAGCCTCATGCTACATAACTAAGCTCAATTTCATGCTGATTAAAATAAATTATAAATGTATCTTAAATAGAAAACTATATTTAGATAAATATTTACTCCAAAAGCATTTTGTTAAAATAAATTTGATAAAAATCAAAAAAATATAATTTAAAAAAAAATCATTGATTTTTCTGTCAAAGTATTTTATTGGTTTTCAGTCAGAAAAATACAGTGTAACATGAATATCAACTAATGAATCACTATATCTGGTATCCATGAATAATATATATAACTCATACATTAACCGGCTGGGCACTATGTACTTGGGAAATGTTGTGAACCCTCGACTCCCGACACCCTCATTGGGGACTAGCTGTGTCGAGGGAAGTGGGTGCACCCCATCCCCTTTATGGTAGCTTGTGAACCATAGGCCTCCGCCAAACCTTTAATGAAAATGTAGTTGCCTCATGAGTGTTCTGTTTAGCAGAACCTCTGGCCCTTCCATGGGGGCTTGATTGCAGCCTGGTATACAGTTTGTACTAGCCTTGTAGGCTTCCGGATGTGATCCACGAAGGAAGATCATAGTGTAGAGCACACTAAAGGAGTAGTTAGAAGAGTAGATGAGAAGAAAGAGGAGAAAGGAAAGAGTTGTCAACCATAGAGGAGTTGAGACATGTCTATTAGTGATTTTGAATTCTGGGTATCAAGGAGATTCCCATATAATGGGCCCAGGGTTCCCAGACTGCTTCAAACTGTATGTAACTTTTGGTTGTTTCCACGCATTGGCTATTGAAAGTTTCACCCCTATCAGGATAAAGCGGATCAATGTGCGTGACTGCTTGGGGATGTTTGGTACGTAGCCGTTCAGAAGGGCTATGGAAGGGTTTTGGGTGACCGGACATTTTGTGACTTTACGTATAATGTGGAAGATATTGTTCCAATAACCTCTGATTTTTGGGCATTTCCACCAGGTATGTATCATAGTCCCCAAGCTGTGACAACCTCTGAAGCATAGCGATGAGGTGGCAGGAAACATGGAAGCTAGCCTGGAGGGTTCTAGTTACCATCTTGTGAAAAGTTGTATGTTAGCTTCTAAGAGTGAGGTGTTGTAAATCCCTTTAAGAGATCTAGAAAATGACTCATGCCAGTCCTCTAGGTCTCGTTCCTCCTGAAGGTCCCTTTCCCATGCTGTCATATATGGTAGTTTGTCTACATTTTTGGCTAGTGACGTGTAGATTACCTATATTCCTCTCCTCTGTTCCATGGCTTGTCCGCACCATCTTTCGTACTCTGTAAAATTGAGGATTTGGTTTGTTTTTCCAAATGGCATTGAGGAAGTGGAAGATTTGACAAAACCTGAACCTCTCCGAAGTAGGAAGATCCAGTTTTCCTTCAAAGTGCCTCAAGGGTAAGGGGCCAGATGCAGAATAGAAATGCCCTATGCGGTACACTCCCTTATCTAGCCACAATTTAAATGCTGATATGTTCATACCTGGTTGAAAATTAGGGTTATAGAAGATATGTGCTAGCGGTTGGAGCTCAGAGACCAGGGAGGGAAGCCCCCTGTGCTATCCCACAGCTTAAATGAATGAGAGAGAGTGGGGAAAAGAATTGGGGGTCTATTATTTGGGGGACACCAAAGTAGAAAGTCTAGCGTGTTGTTCAGGGTTGCATGTCTCTCTATGGTTACCCAGACTGTTTTTTCAACCTTGAAATAGATGGTAGATAGCTGGGCCAGCCTTGCCGCTTGGAAAATCATTGATTTTTATCCACCCTGCTTTCCATTAATCAAAACTATGGGGAGCAGATGGCAACCATTTATTGGATTGGGTTTGCATGAATAATAATTGAGTAATAGTAGTGTGTATTTGTGGAGTATAATTTTGCTCATATATTAAACCCAAAATACAAATTTTTGGATTGGACTAGATTTGTTTGAAACATATTATAAACAGTGTTAGTGTTTGCACACTAATATTTGAATAGTTTGGGGGACTTCCAATGCATGTGTATCACTGTGTCTATGCCTGCTTCGCACATGGTGCATAATGGAGTATCTCTGCGTTTTCACTGATGTGACTTTTGAGGAGTATGCTAGGTTCTGCAGGATGAAAGGTTGGCTGAGCTTTTGAGTGGGGAATATAGACGCTTTATAAACAGATGTGGGATCAAACTATTCTGCGTCCAACGCAATCTCACGCCTGGTTCCCAGCCCGTCCTACATAGTAGTGAAAACGTGTTCATGTTTTGAAGCACCAGTGCTTTATAAGTGGTAGAAGTTACACTTCTTTTAGGTTCTACACTGGTTACACATGTAAGGGGTATCAACATATGACTAATTGCAAAGTTTGGACTATTCCAGCAAAGCATGGTGCAGTTCTGACTACTTTATACAGTATTATCAAATATAGCATCCCTTAGTAACAAATTGTTTACTTCCATTGATTTGTCTGCTCCAAGGTGACAAAAATCATCCTAACTAGAATAACAGACAAAATAAAGCAGAGAATTAAGTCTGTATGATTTTTTTCAGGAAAATATGCGCATATTTTCATATCACAGTAAATCTTGTGCAGGTCCAGGGCATGATGGCATACAGCTAATATCAAGGAGTTCAGTGTATTTAGTCAATGTATCCTAGAAAGTCAAATCCACATATATTTATATATAATAAGCCAAGCCATGCTAACAGACTTATTTAATAAGATTGCATTTTACTGCTGACCGATCTGTGACTGTCCTGATGACTTCTGATAACTGTAGATGTACTTTACACATCATCTTTACTGTTTGCATCGCCTTATTGATCAGCAGACCTTGTAGACACAAAACAAAAATCATTATTTGGGTAATGTAATGTTTCTTGGCATGCAACCCTATCCCTTTCTCTTCAGCACAGGTAGAAAAGTAGATGTTTAGTAAAGACAAACAAGTATGAAAGAAAGTGACTACAGTATATTGTGATGAGTCTTAAACATAAAACTCCTATGGTTATTCTTAGTATATATATCAGTTACACCTTATATATGCATCTCTATCCTTCGTGCCTAGTTATTAACTGAAATAAAATACTGTACATTATAACACTTACATTTAAAATAGTTTGAACTGCTGAAATCTTCAATCCTTGGGGGTTTCACACATATTTAGTAAAGATAAGTACATTAAGGAACACTTTTGTGACTACCCCATTATTGTAGACTGTATCTGATCCCTAAAGATGAGAGATGCAGAGTTATGGTGGTCTGTATAAAGATTTGTTTCTACAGACGCCACCGTGTGGTTATCATGATGTTTGCATTGTGCTGATACTATTGTGCATGCTGTAAAGATCATGCTGCAGATATCATAAGCTAACACCAATATTTCTCATTGTTAAAAGGAAGAAACACACAGAGTGAATTTATAGTTTTAAAGCACACTTTTTTTTTATGTCTCTTTTCAAACATTATGCAAAATCACAGGGAAGTTTTAAAAAAAAAATTAAAAAAATAATGAATAATAATAAAGCCTTTTAAAAAATATCCATCTATGACATATATACAGTATAGATATATTGTATTCTTTAAATTATCTTTATACAGGAAAACTGCTCTATGGAAACTGGTGTTTATAGGAAACAATAACTCCTGGAAATGTATATAAACCTGTTCAAGGCCATCCCAACAAGAAGGAACTTAGATGAGTTCATCATTTTCATTGGCTACTAGATCTGTTTCCATGACAATGTAACTTGCATGGGTTTCAGCCTTTATTGCTAAAACATACATTATGTGCAACTATATCTAGCCTATCATCCATCTGTTCAGGGAAATGTGCATTCGTTATCAATATCTGCTTTTTTTGGAATGCTTAATATTAGTTTAAGTGCATTTCTAATATGTGTTTCCCCCCAAGCTTTTAGTGTAGAGTGATTAAAAAATAACAGAGCATTTCACAGATAAACATGTATGAATCCAATAATTTTCATGAATCAGTAGAGCTAAAATAATATTCATAATATTCATTTCTTGCATATCATACACGTTCTTCATCTTTTCTACTGCTTACCGGTATATATTTTGTTCAGGTTAATGTTTAAATCTAGGAAAGTGTACACTATACTTTTAAATAAAAAAAAGGTTGATTTTTATATAGATGCATTTAATATAAAATGATAGCCTCATGAAAATTAAACACAGAAAATACAAGATGATTTGTAAATCATGGCCTCTGATCTGATCATTTGGAATGAGTGGGGGTGGACACAACTCTTATGCCCCGTACACATGGTTGGATTTTCCGACGGAAAATGTCCTATCGGACCATGTTGTCGGAAATTCCGACCGTGTGTGGGCTCCATCTGACTTTTTCAGTCAGAATTTCCGACGGAAAAAGTTTAAGATCCTGCTCTCAAATTTTCCGACAACAAAGTCCTATCGGACTTTTTCCGATCGTGTGTATCGAATTCCGACGGACAAAGTGCCACGCATGCTCAGATCACATTACAAGACCAAAGCTATTGGCTACTAGCCTCTACGTAGTCCCGTCGTACGCAACGAACGTCACCACGTTCAGGATGATCTGATTTTCCGACAACTTTGTCCGACCGTGTGTATGCAACACCAGTGTCGGACGAAATCCGTCGGAAAAAATCCGTGTGTACGGGGCATTATAGTGATCCTATGCTTGAGAAAGTGACTTTTTCACCTAAATGCCCCAAGCTGTTTATATTTACCTTCCCCTTACTTCCCTGTTTACTCACAGGAGTGAGGAGAAGCCATGTGTGCGCTCCAGGTCAGTCCAGTCACTCTGGTGTAAATAAATTTAGAGCATACAAACCCTTTTCCAGATTTATTTATGAATATTATTTGATCATCCCTCTAAAAATATTGTGCAGTCCTTGAGGTTTACTTTTTTTTTTTTTTTGATGGTGTATAATACCAATTCGTTAATATTTTAAAATTAGTTTCCTGAACTCATGTACACAAAGATGATTTTAAAGCTCTGTTTATTATTTGTTTCTGTTGTATCGGAGAAAAAGTCCGGTCTAGTATAATTTCCCACTTTTTTATACATGGGGGAATATATCCCTCAGCCGGAGTGATCAGTAACTCATACATTTGGGAAAGTGTATGAAGTAATGGGCCCCTCTCTTCGCATAATTTTTCAAACTGGGTCAAGGGTCTTTGAAACCTGTCTGGGGGGGGGAGCGTATTTAAAAAGTGCCGAAGTTGTGCCCCACTCCAGAAATCAAGGCTAAAACGATCCCTTGATGAGGTCAGCTCCATTATCGAGGGCCACGTCCTTGTTTGTGTAAAGTGTGAGGCCTGATAGCATTGTGACTCCAGTAGTATTTTAAATGGACCTGCCTGTAATCCCGGCGGGAAACAAGGGTTCCCCACGATAGGATACAGTGGGTGATCCCTCTAAAAATATTGTGCAGTCCTTGAGGTTTACTTTTTATGCCTCTTGTAAAAGGGCATTTATGCGCAGGCGCTTGTATTTTTGTGCATTTGTGCTCACGAGGCATAAATTACTGTCTGAAAAAGAAGATTTTTCATTCCTTTTTTTTTTTTTTATGAATAATGCATGTTTACCTGTGTGCATAGGCCCTTTTACAATTAATGAGCTGTATTTTAGCTCAGTAAAAAAAAGCTGTACTGAGCTTTTTCAAGCTGCAGTGTGCAAGAGGCTTAAAGTAGACTGCATTACATTTTTCACAATTTTCTTAAGAGGCACTATAAGCTTTAACCCCCCCCCCCCCCTGATCTTTATAATTACATTTGATACAAGTCCTCCAGAGCAGGCCCCCATACCCTTTTTATGGCCAATAACTTGCATATAAGCCTTCAAAATAGGCACTTTTGATATTTCATGTTCGCGTCCCATAGACTTTAAGAGAGTTTGTGGCTCAAACCAAACTTTTCCCCTGTTTTGGAGTTCTGTTGCCAACCGAATAGGGGGTTGTTTGGCCCATTACTAGTGGGGAGTTTAGAGCGGTAGTAAAGGTTTAATAAAAAAAAACACTGCAAGGTAAAGGCATAATGTGCTACTATGCATGGCATACTAGCACCTGGGGGGGGGGGAGTTTGTTTAAATGTGATAGTATATGGTTTATTGTGAAAAATGTGTGTCACCGGCATGTGGAAAAAGCTTCCTTCCTGATGACGCAACGACCATTGCGAAATGTGTAGAGGCTGCTGGGAGATTATGGCGTGACGACATCACTTCCTGTCGGCTCGCAAGTGGAAACGAGGTTTGGAACGCACGCGAACCTAGGAGAACACACGCTGATTCAGCAAAGCCCCATACAGACCGCTGGAAAGACTTAGTGCCGGCCAAAACGGCACCAGAATTATGAGTACAATAATTGTATTCTGTTTTTACCAATAAATAGCAGTAAGGCCACTTTCACACTGAGGCGCTTCTAAACTGCCAGTAAAAACACTGAGCGCTTTTGAAGAGCTTTCCATTCATTTCAATGGGGAGGGGAGTTTTTCACAGCCCTGCCAGCACACTGCCCCAGTGTGAAAGCGTTCATTGATTTTAATGGAAATACGTTTTCGTGAGCTTTTTAGGCGCTGTTTTTAGCGTGAAAGCGCCTGAAAAGCGCCTCAGTATGAAAGTGGTATAATACTGCACATCGATGGTCTCCATATATATTTTTTATGAGATTGAGGTATAAACCTGCACGGATGCCCGAGAAGTCACTACTACCACATTGACTGGAAGGATTTCTAGGCTGTGGCATATTAGTGGAGTGGTTATCCCTAAATAGCCTAATTCTGGTGAGTGGCCATTTCTAACTGTGTTGGTATCAGCACAAATTGGTGATCAGATAATACAGTCACGGATGAGGGATTATTCAATAGAGAAAACAGCACTGAAAAATCTTATTGGGACTTTACATTGATTTTATATATATATATATATATATATATATATATATATATATATATATATATATATATATATATATATATATATATTTTTTTTTTTCTTCTTGTTTTTGGTTTGGTCCTGGAGTATCGTTGGATGTTCTCACATACCGGGGTTTTTTGATATACTAGGGTTATATTTATATAGAAAAATGTCTGGTGTTTGCACATATTGAGATTGCATGCTGTTTGAGACTGGTGTATGGCATTTGGGAAAATAAGGTTTTTAGAGTTGGTCTCACATAAAATATTTATTTATTTGTAGGCACTAAGTGGTATAAAGATTCACTTAAATTAGTAAATGCATAGTTATTTTGATGGTTAGCGCAGCTATCACTTATTATATATATGGTTAATTGATTGTGTTCCTTTTATTTAAAATGTTTAACCTAAACCAGCTATAAAGGGCAATTTCAGAATGCTGTAATGCATAAAACATCCTTTTTGTAATGTTGCATTACATTTTACATTTCAGTACCATGAACAGCTCACTAGCTGCATCTCCCACTTCCTTCAGTACTACTGTGGAATGTGCCTGCTGGCCAGTCAGAATGCACTCTAGCTGTACAGGCAAAGGTTGCCTAAGTTTTTACTCATGTATTTTTACAGTGTAAGTAAAAGCAAAACTTTTTTATTTTTTTTGTTTCATTTTGGATAGAGTGGAGAGGGATTAGAACGTGTATCTGTTTTTACTGTTGTCTGTGCCCGTGCTAAGGAGATTCACCCTCTCTATTTGTCCCTGTATATTGTTCATCACAAGAGAAAGTAAAAGTTTCCCAAAGTCCCAAATTTTGAGTTGACACCAGAACAATAATAGAGGAGAAATCCTTTAATAGAGACACTAGTTATAGTGACCTGGTGATGCCCCGGGATTTCCTCTCACTTCTTATTTTGGCTATTGGACAGGAAGTGAAGACAAAAAAAAAAAACTGACAGGGGTTATAACCCTCCATTACTCTATCCAAAATGAAAAATAAAAAATCCAATTGCCTTTAGTTCTACTTTAACCTCCTTGGCGGTATTCCCGAGTGTGGCTTGGGGTGAGATCTCAGTACCATTAGCAGTAACCCCAAGCCACACCGCTCGATCCTGGAAGAGGTTACTTGTCCCCGGGATCCTGCGATGTACGGCTGCCGGATCCTCCGCCCAAACCTCTGTGTGTTCCGGCTTCCCTTCGCTGCGAGCATCACGACGCAGGGGGGTGGAACCGGCAGCAGATTCAAAAAGTGTAAAACACAACACACTCAATACATTGTAATCTTATTGGATTACATTATTGTATCAAATAAATTGACCTCAGTTTGCCCCCCAGCGCCCTTGCCTGCAGTTTTGCTGTTCTTTCTGCCTGGAAACTGGAGAACGACCATGGCATCAAAAAATCACGCCTCTACCTCAAAAGTGGTTTATGACGTGCTGGAAAACAGCAATAGCAATACAGAATCACTTGCAGAATTGAGTGATAGCGATTCGTGGGAAAGTTCGTCATCAGACACAGAAAGTGATTTCTACGCATCAGAGGTTTTCAAGGAGCAGAAAGTGGGAACCAGTGACCAAAGAGGACCTTTGGAAATTTCTGGGCCTAATAATTCTTCAGGGAGTGGTGGGGAAACTCCTACAGAAGTGGTATTGGACAACCAATAAATTGCTAGCCACTCCATTCTTTGGCACGGTCATGTCAGAGTACAAATTTTCCCTCATATTGAAGTATTTGCACTTTGAAAATAATGAAGCATTTGACGAAACTATCCATCCAGCACCCAAACTCAAGAAGATTTGGGAGGTATATCAGATGATTATGAAAATTTTCCAACAGAGCTATGTGCCTGATAGAGACATCAGCATAGACAAAAGTCTAATGGCCTACAAGGGAAGGCTGGATACAATATATAGCTTCAAAAGAGAGCACAATTTGGCGTAAAATCATTCATGCTATGTGAATCGAGCACTGGTTACATTTGGAATGCTGTCCTATATACTGGGAAAGGAACCAAATTCAACCAAAAATACAGTCATTATGGAATGGCAACATCTTCAGTTCTTTCATTGATTGAGCCATTGCTAAATATTGTGTAACTACAGACAATTTTTACACATCACCTGAACTCTGAGTTCCTTCTACACATCCTCAACACTTATGCCCCGTACACACGGTCGGAAAATCCGACCACAAAATCCATCGGATTTTTTCCGACGGATTTAGTCCGACACTGGTGTTGCATACACACGGTCGGACAAAGTTGTCGGAAAATCCGATCATCCTGAACGTGGTGACGTTCGTTGCGTACGACGGCACTACGTAGAGGCTAGTATGCGTGGCACTTTGTCCGTCGGAATTTGCTACACACGATTGGAAAAAGTCCGATAGGACTTTGTTGTTGGAAAATTTGAGAGCAGGAGATAGAACTTTGTCCGTCGGAAAATCCGATGGAAAATGTCCGATGGAGCCTACACACAGTCAGAATTTCCGACAACATTGTCCGATAGGACATTTTCCGTCAGAAAATCCGACCGTGTGTATGGGGCTTTAGAGTTCAGGAGTGCATAACATACAAAGTGTAGGGCTCAGGAGTCATAACCCAGTGAGTGCAGGGGTCAGGAGTACATATCGCACAGAGTTCAGTGCCCAGGAGTGTATAACACAGGGAGTACTGGGTTCAGTAGTGCATAATGTAGGAAGTACAGTGGTCAGCAGTACGTAGCACAGGAAGTAAGGGAGCCAGGAGTGTGAAACACAGGGTGTGCAGGAGTGCATAACACAGGAACACAGGGGTCAGGAGTTCATAAATTAGAGAGTGCCGAGCACAGGAGTACATAACACATAGGGGGTTATTTACGAAAGGCAAATCCACTTTGCACTACAAGTGCACTGCAAGTGCACTTGAAAGTGCACATGGAAGTACAGTCGCTCTAAATCTAAGGGGTAGATCTGAAATCAGTGGAAGCTCTGCTGAATTTATCATCCAATCATGTGCAAGCTAAAATACAGTTTTTTTTATTTTCCTTGCATGTCTCCCTCGGATCTACAGCGACTTTACTTTGAAGTGCACTTGCAATGCAAAGTGGATTTGCCTTTAGTAAATAGCCCCCATAGAGTTCAGGGGCAGGAGTGCTCAACACACAGGACGCACTACAGAATACAACCAGAATTTTATTTCTTCCCTCCAGTATAACCCCCCCCAAACTGATATTTCCCACAGTAGAGATCTTCACCAACAGCAACACCCCCCCTCCCCTAATTCCAGTACAGATCTCCCCTATAGCCCTAACTCCTTTGTTGCAGATCCTCTCCTTCTAGCCAGTGAGCAGTCTGGTTGGTAGAAGGCCCCGCTGTATTTGTTATCTGTATGAGAAGATGTGGTGTCATCCTCCTTGTGTGTGGCAGAGGTGTGGCTGCAGAGAATAACAGATGGTTAACATACAAATGTGTATTTCTGCTGTGTATTTAGCTGTTAGCACCATATAGCAACCAGTCAGAGTTCAAGTTATGTTCACAAAATGAATACTGATAGATTAATCTGGGTCATGGGAGAAGGCCATTGCTGGTTGCCTGCCTGTGCCTAGATCAGTACATTCGAGTTACACACCCAGAACAAACATGATGTAAAACTTTGGGGTCAATTCAGTAACGTTTACCTCATACATTAACGCAGTCAAGTGACTCATTCGCATAAATTATCGCATGCAGTAAATTAAGTCCAACTCATAAAAAAAAAAATAACGATTATGCACAAAATGAAAAATGTGGCAGTAAATATACTTTAAAAAAACTCTTAAGTCCAACAAAATGGTTCACAAACGGACCAGAGAGTAAAAAACTTGATATTTACCACCAGGGTTTTACTGGCAGTATCACATGCGTTATTTGTCAAAAAACAGGGTGGGCGTTAGGGGACCCCCACCCTGTTTTCTGACAAATAGAAAAAAAACAGCATGCCCCCCCCCCCCCCCTATGCATACCAGGCTCTTCGAGTCTGGTATGGATTTGGAGGGGAACTCCATGCCAAAATGTAAAAAAAAAACGAGGTCCCTGACATCACAATGGGGCCGGTGCCACAGGTGACATTGCCAGGTCCCCCGCCCTTACCTATATTAGGGCGGGGGCCTGCCGTCCTCGCGAGTTCAGCTCTTTTTTTTTCCGGGTTCCGGTTGTGCGTGCGCGTCATGATTGACGATGGATTTACATCGAGGGACATTGTCTTTTTATTTTATTTTTTAATATAGGAATTGTCTGTTTTTATTACTTTTTGACACTTTTTTGGTGACTAGGTAGAGGTACAGAGTATCCCACAGTCACTCACATAGGTGAGGGGGGGGGCGGGATGCTGTTGTTAAAGATGGCTTCCAGACTCTGATAAGCCCACAGTTTAATTAATTACTGCTGTAGCTTAACCTCCCTGGCGGTATGAAAGCTGAACTCCAGGATAAGTAAAGGTCCTCCCTTGCAGTGAGGTTGTGCCCATCCTACTGCAGGAGTTAACTGCTTATTAGACTCTTGCGGGATGGGTAAAGCAGTTTTATTTACCTTATCCTCCTCTCTTACAGGCTCCTTCGTGCTGCTAGACTGATCCTGGCAGCCTCTTCTCCCCTGCACTCTGGTGATCAGATGACTCTGACATCATAAAGGCCAATGCAGGGACCATAGCCCTGCACTGTACATGAGGTTGCCAAGTGACTGTCCACTGCTGGAGCAGAGGAGCTTACTGTTTTCTGGGGGAGCGGTAGATCTGGTAAATAAAACTGCTTTTAGCATCCTTTAGACCAGTGTTTCTTTAACCTCTTTCCAGTCACGGCGACCTTGAAATGTATTTTCAGTCTTGAGGCAACCCAGTCTTAGTTCACATTACTGCATGTTGGGAAATGCTTTTAAAATCACACATATTCCTGGCACACAGACAATCATGCTGATATTAAAGAGGAACTGCAATCTGCTCACATAATTTGTGCCAAATCAGATTGTATAGTGTATGGTCATGTTTTTTATACACCTAAAATTTCTAGTTGCGCTTTCATTGCCATTAGATTGTTAGAGCACACCAAACACAGAAGCAAACACACATTTTGCCATGTCAAAAAACGAGGGTCAAATGCTGCAAAACGCACAGTAAAGAACACACAACCCACAAAATGCCAAAATGTCCCATTAACCACATGTAACCAATGGGCTGCCCTATGCGTGTCACAGGAAAAACAAGCCACAAATGTTCACTCCCACTATGCTAGATGTGAATGTGTCCTGAAAGGGAAATTGGTGTGTTAATACAAGAACAATGAGGCTCCATTCACATCTGTGCGATCCTTGCATTTCAGAAATGCAATGCACCAAAAATCACAGTAAAAACGCACCAAGCGTCACTCTAAAAAATAGTCCTGAAGCTTCTTTTGGAAGATTGCTGTGTGTAGGGCAGCCCTTCAAGGGTTTGACAGCTGAGTGTTTCTGTCCACTTCCTTCTATGTACTTACACTATGCAATCTAATTGTGTATTTAGAGAAGGGTGACCACTGATTGATTGCATTTCATTTAAAAAACGTGCACCTAGGAATGGGAGGGTGGATGATGCAATGGGAGGTCAGCTGGTCAACTGCTTCCTGTGTCATGACCTAAAGTCTGATCAGGAAGAAGACATTACTAATGGAAACGTCTGGATACATGGATGAGCACAAGAAAAGTAGGTGACTGTAGATTTTATGGAAAGCTTTGATATTTTTGCAAAAAAAGTACATGAATGCTATATTGGTGCACAGGGGAGCTGGAATTTAGAAGAAAAAAAGTGTACAAAGGTGAACCCTTTAAGAGGGAGCCGAAGAGCTCAGGATTCAGGAAGATGCCTTACCCTTTCATTGCTTTTACTTTCCTGACTGCAATTTTCTGCCCTGACTGAACGACTACTTTCTCTACCAGGATGCTGCAGCCCCCCTGAAGACCTCAGGTGGCACAATGGTTGAGAAAGGCTGCCATAGACTAAATGACTATTTAACCCTTGCAGTATGGGAGCAGCCCCAATGCAAGGGAGGACTTTAACTTTTCATGGAGTTGGGCTTTAAATACTTGTCTATGTAATGTGTTACTATACTGTATACCATTGGAGGTATTGTCAGGCAGTTGTGCTTCAAGCATAAGAAAACATACTGAAATCAGTAATAAGAAAAATATGCACTTTGTTCATTGAACAGTATAGGTAAAGTATACATATTGAAGATGGCATGCAATGACAGTTAAAACAAGAGCTTCCAATTCCAGCTTTGAGTTAATCTGTAAAGTGGTCATGAATAAGAAGAAAATGACTAGTGGATGTGTTTTGCAGTTTCATCCCAGTGTCGAGGCATTCTTACTCTTTATAAAGAAACAGTATAGTCTTACTGTATGGTTTGTTTCCTAGGTTACAAAGATGGAGAGACTGTTGCTAGGTTACCCCCTCCCACATTCCATTGCTGGAAGGATTGAATCTGGAAAGCACCTCCTTTCCGTGTTTAACTCATTTCCAACCATAGAAGCTCAGCACCTTGCTCTGGGTGGTCCTAGCCTGCTTCTAGTGGTAGAACATAGAACTTCAGCTGATAGAACGATACCTTAATGAATTGATGAATGAGATTTTAAAGACCTATTCTGCTGCACAGTGACACATCCATTGAACTGTTTTAATTTTTTCTGAAGATTTCTTCTGTTCAGTGTTATATCTGTATACAGAACAAATATATATTTTATTTTAGGCCATGTATGAAAATAAGGTACCTTGCTAAAAAAAAAAAAAAAAACATAACTGCAAAAAAAAAAAAAAAAAAAAGAACCAAGTCCTGCATACAGCAAATACTGTAGATTGCAGATGTTATTTTACAGTTTCAGGGAATAAAAATGATTTTATCTGCTGCTACATCATTCTCCCAAATGATCCGCTTTGTGTTCTGCCTTCATTTCTCACATTATACCTACAGATACAGATGTATATATACATGAAAATGACAGTATAGTATTCATTCTAAGTATGTACACTTTTGGAAGTGTAAACTGTATAACCTATAACTAATTTTAGATTAACATGGTAAAAAATTATTTATAGTACCTACTTTTTTATTATTTAAAACGACATTCACAGTCAATAAGATGTATGTACTGAAGAGATACATAATGATTTTTTTTCTAGACCAGCATCACTCAGTCAGTTCAAAAAATGACTAAGCCAATCATATCCAAAGGGGAAAAGATCGGGTGACCTAGCATTGCCTCAAATGTTTGGAGTTCTTGTCTAGTGACAGCAGTACTATAAAAAGAAGCATTCAATTGTTGGAATTTTTTTAGTTGGTTTAACAGCAGGCATTACCATGGTGTGAACATTACCTGGTTGGCACAGTGCTCTTGGCTAACACCATTCAAGTCAGTGTCTTGTACCCACAGGCCCCCTAATTATTATGACTTTAGGAGCTGCTGATGTACGATGTTCCAAAATCACCAACTCAGCTCTTTCTTCTGCTCTTTTCTAGGCATATTGTCAGATTTATCCAAACAGAATATGAACTCATCATTGAAAACATCTTTCTATTGCTCAGTCAACCAATTCCCTCATGATGTACTGTATAGCACATTTATCAATCTGCGTGGAAAAAAAAATGAAAGCTATAAGCCGATTGGTTGCGAAGGGCAACGGCAACAGTTGGCATAGTACTTATCTCAGACACTTTTTATTAATTCCCCCGATAGTGTGATTGTAAATTGGTCAAGGTCATTCATATGAATGATGCTTTACTCATCCTTTTATCTTCATGTTCTGTTATCCCTCTGATAAGACCTGTACCTAGTCTGCCATGTGACCCCTCATTTGCCTGTTGATTGACTGCACAGTGAAGTGTAGAATTTTATGTATGAAATTTTGATCTTAAATGTGCCAAACATTCATCACAGGCAACTGTTACAATAGGTTTTCTTTCTGACTTTTTGACATGTCAGTTCAACACAGAATTTTGTCAATTCAAGCTGTGAAATTCTTATTAATGGCAGCACTTTTAGAAGAAACACAAAATATATGAAATAGTGCTGTAATATTAACATTTAAATTGTGAGATGAAATTCTGTTAATTTAAGCGGAAGCCTGAGTAAACTGTGAGACTGTTGTGTAGTGTAGTACCACCTTTCGCTGCAATTACAGCCAGGGCCATCTTTAACACGAGGCAAAAGGGGCAGCTGCCCATGGCACTGTAATTGTTGGGGCGCCCTGCGCTGCCCGCCTCTTGAGCTCCGTGCTGCCCGCCAGAGTTCGGCCACCTCCTGTGCTGGTCGTATGCTGGCTGCTCACTAATGTCACTTGGAAATACAGAAGCGCTGCTTCTGTATTTCCAAATGACAGTGCTCCTCTCCCGGCGGCCGCTCTGATCATTCTGGTACACACACGATCTATGAGAGCAGAGGAGGAAGGGTGCGGGGAATCTGCACAGAGGAAGCTGCCTCTGGAACTGGCATGCTGCACGGACGTCGGAGGACAACATGCTGTGAGTCCTGCCTTATACTTGGGGGGAGTGAAGTGTCGAGCTCTGTACTGGAATCTGAGGGGGAGGAGAGCCGTGCACCCCTGCGCTCTGCACCCACCTCACCGCCTGCACTCTGTACCCACCTCACCCCCCGCAATCTGCACCTGCCTCACTCCTGCACTCTGCACCCACCTCACCCCCTGCACTTTTCACCCACCTCACCCCCCCCTGCACTCTGCACCCACCTCACCATCTGCACTCTGCACCCACCTCACCATCTGCACTCTGCACCCACCTCACCCTGCACTCTGCACCCACCTCACTCCTGCACTCTGCACCCACCTCACCCCCTGCACTCACCTCACTCCTGCACTCTACACCCACCTCACCATCTTCACTCTGCACCCACCTCACTCCTGCATTCTGCACCCACCTCACCCCTGCACTCTGCACCCACCTCACTCCTGCACTCTGCACCCACCTCACCCCCTGCACTCTGCACCCACCTCACTCCTGCACTCTGCACCCACCTCACCATCTGCACTCTGCACCCACCTCACCATCTGCACTCTGCACCCACCTCACTCCTGCATTTTGCACCCGCCTCACCCCTGCACTCTGCACCCACCTCACTCCTGCACTCTGCACCCACCTCACCCCCTGTACTCTGCACCCACCTCACCCCCTGTACTCTGCACCCACCATGCACTCTGTATGTAGTGCATCCATGAACCCTGCACTCTGCGCGCAGTGTTCCCCTCAACCCTGCACTCTGCGCGTAGCGAGTAAATGTGAGAGCACTAAAAGCTGAAAATTGGCCTGGTTAGGAAGGGGGTTTAAGTGGCTAAACCCAAAAACTAAAATTGCTTAAATTGCAGCTCACCAATTCTCGGATGTGGTTGTTGCACTAGTTGTCTTTCATTAGGCTTTTTTCTTTAATATCACCTTGTGATCCAGCCAGTAAGTCTGTTATTTTTCAATTTACCTTAACAGATGGAGCTGGCCAGGGAAAGTAACAGTTAGAGGGATAAGATAAACCATTTAACACTGACACTGACACTGACAGTGTTTACAATGGTAGGCTTTCATTCGGTTATGTAAAATCTTTATCCCAAATGGAAAAAAAAGTTTTATAAATAGGGTTGAGCGAACCCAAACTGTAAAGTTCGGGTCCGTACCAGACTTTTGGGTGTTCGGGACCCGGACCCGAACCCGAACTATTGGCTGTAAGTTCGGGTTCGGGTCCGGTGTTCGGCGCTGTATTGGCGCCTTTTTAACAGCTGCAGGGCAGCCAATCGACGATCGTTTCACTAGTGTGCCCTTAGAAGCCATCACAGCCATGCCTACTAATGGCATGACTGTGATTGGGCAGTGCAGCATGTGACCCAGCCTCTATATATAGTCCAGACACACAGCACACAGCATCATTCTGCTATAGACAGGTTCCTGTGCTGCTGAGAGGATTTTAGGAGTTAGTGTGATTCAGTCAGTCAGGCAGTCAGCATTCCTTGAATTTTCTTCTAATTAGTTAGATCAGTGAGCGATCTAGATAGCTAGAGTAGGGAGTTTCTTTATTAAGCAAAAGAGGCAGAGAGAATTATTAAAGAGATTCCTAAATCAATTGTACACTGGCTGGGGTGCAGTGCACAGTCGTTTAACAGTGCCATGAGGCCAGTGCCAGACAAAATATAAAAGTTTTAACTGCAAGGTTTGCATTGACTGGGTGAGCTGTCATGTTTTTTAGGCACTCATGGGCTGACATTCCTTATATCTATTTAAATATTAAACGAAATCTCTCCTGCTTGTGTGAAATTGTATAAAAATGAATAGTGTACATATACTCATTGTGTCTTTTAATCTCATTTTCTTGTTAGTCACCTAATGTCCTGCTCCAGACGAAGCGTCAATCTAAACGCGAAACATGTAGAGCTCTTGTTGTGACATCACCGCTCTATCGCATCCCTGCCTCATCGGTGGACATTCCACGACTATCGGATAGTCAACTTTAGTTGTTGGTTTATCTATGTGTCCCTACAGCTATATATTTTAGGATGTAATTGCGGATACTGATTCTACATATTTGGTGATAAAATGTGCTTTTTAAGTATATACTGATGTATATGTATCTTCTCTCTTTTTAACCACTTCCCGACCGTAGGCCGTCATATGACGGCCTCCACTTTGCGGGGGTATATCTGAATGATGCCTGTAGCTACAGACATCATTCAGATATTGCCGTTTTCAGCCGGCGATTCCCTGCACCATAAGAACGATCATGGCGGCTGTTCCGCCGCTTGATCGTTCTTATGGGCGGCGGGAGGGTACGCCCCCCCTCCCGCCGCCCTCCGGTGCTTCTACCGACTCACCGCTTCCATCGGTGAGTCGGACACAGGATCCACCGCCCCCCGGATAATCACTATAGAGATTTCCGGCGGACCAGATGGTCGCCGGAGTCTCTATGATCGTTCGGAGGCCGGGCGCGATGTTATGACGTCACGCCCGGCCTCTGCATTCAAATAACGGCGCCGCCTCCGCTGGGAAGCGGTGATCGTTTTTTTTTTTTTTTTTTAATTTTAGGCTTTCCAGCCTAGAGGTGAGATGTGGGGTCTTATTGACCCCATATCTCACTGTTAATAGGTCCGATCATGTAATATTCCTATTACAAGGGATGTTTACATTCCTTGTAATAGGAATAAAAGTAATCAATTTTTTTTTTTTTTTTAAACTGTCAAATTAAAAAAATAAAAGTCAAATTAACAATAATAAAAAAAAAAATAAATTTAAAGCGCCCCTGTCCCCGTGAGCTCGTACGCAGAAGTGAACGCATACGCAAGCCCCGCCCACATATGAAAACGGTGTTCAAACCACACATGTGAGGTATCGCCACGAACGTTAGAGCGAGAGCAATAATTCTAGCCCTAGACCTCCTCTGTAACTCAAAACATGTAACCAGTAAAAAATGTTAAAGCGTCGCCTATGGGGATTTTTAAATACCAAAGTTTGGAGACATTCCACGAGCGCGTGCAATTTTGCAATTTTGACATGTTGGGTATCTATTTACTCGGCGTATCTTCATCTTTCACATTATGTAAAAAAAATTGGGCTAACTTTACAGTTTTGTTTTTTTTTTAAGCGTGAAATTGTTTTTTTTCTGAAAAAAACGTGTTCGAAAAATTGCTGCGCAAATACCGTGCCAGATAAAAAGTTGCAACGAGCGTCATTGTATTCTCTAGGGTCTTTGCTAAAAAAACATATATAATGTTTGGGGGTTCTATGTAATTTCCGAGCAAAAAAATTATGAATTTTACATGTAGGAGAGAAATGTCAGAATTGGCCTGGATGCGAAGTGGTTAATAATAAATATTTGTTTAAATATACTATTGTATGGTGCCTAAAAAGTCCAAGTCCCCTCCCTGTTTCTTTACTTAACTGCAAGGTCAGTGCACCATTAGGACCAACACTGCATATACTAGAGATACACCATAGTCTGTGTGTATTCTGATATTGGAAAAACATTGCAAAAAATTTAAATTTTGCGGTGTTTTTTTTTCCCCAATAGAATTTTCTGCGTTTTCATAAACGCTTTACATACTGTCCGTGTATTCTGATATTGCAAAAACATTGCAAAAAAATGTAATTTTGCAGTGTTTTTTTTCCCCAATAGCATTTTCTGCATTTTCATAAACGCTTTACATACTGTCTGTGTATTCTGATATTGGAAAAACATTGCAAAAAAATTAAATTTTGCAGGGTTTTTTATCTTCCCAATAGCATTTTCTGCGTTTTCATAAACGCTTTACATACTGTCCGTGTATTCTGATATAGCAAAAACATTGCAAAAAATTTAATTTTGCAGTGTTTTTTTTTCCCCAATAGCATTTTCTGCGTTTTCATAAATGCTTTACATACTGTCCGTGTATTCTGATATTGGAAAAACATTGCAAAAAAATTTAATTTTGCAGTGTTTTTTTTTTCCCAATAGCATTTTCTGCGTGTTCATAAACGCTTTAGACACTGTACGTGTATTCTGCTATATACAAAAACACCCATTTAGGGCGAGATCATAAATTTTTAAAATATGAGGAGATCATCAAAAAGGGGACGTGGCCCGGGTCGTGGTGCTGCTGGTGGCGCTCCTGTTGCAGGGAGAGGACGTGGTCGATCTGTGCCAGCTACACGCACTAGTGAAACACCTTCCTCAGGTGCGAGTAGGCGACAGAGCCTGCAGCAGTATTTTGGCGCGCCTAATGAGGCTGTACGAATGTTGAGGCCAGGACAAGTACAGGCGATAGTAGATTGGGTTGCTGCTGACAGTGCCTCCGGTTCCTTCACATTGTCTCCCACCCAGTCTCCTGATGAAAGTTAAGAGTTGGCACCTGCAGCCGATTTCCATCAGTCTTTCACCTCACCCCCTTGCAAATCAGCCAATCAGTCTGAGCCCCAAATCATGCAGCAGTCTCTTCTGCTTTTTGATGACTCTGTTAGCAGGGTTTCCCAGGGCCATCCACCTAGCCCTGCCCCAGAAGTGGAAGAGATTGTGTGCACCGATGCCCAACCACTTACGTTTCATGATGAGTACATGAGAGGACCATCGCAGCACGTCTCGGATGATGACGAAACACAGGTGCCAACTGCTGCTGCTTTCGCCATTGTGCAGACCGACAAGGAGGGCAGGGGTGAATTTTGGGTGGAAGATAATGTGGAGGACGATGAGGTCCTTGACCCCACATGGAATCAATGCCATGCAGGTGACCAGTGTAGTTCAGAGGAAGAGGTGGTGGTCGCACAGAGCCACCAGCACAGCAGAAGAGGGAGCAGGGTGCAAAAGCGGAGCGTCTGTCCCCTAGACAGTACGTCTGCTACTGCCCAACGCAGCAAGGGACCGAGCACACCAAAGCCAGGTTCAAGGAGTTCCCTAGCGTGGCAGTTCTTCAGACAATGTCCTGATGACAAGACACGAGTGGTTTGCACGCTGTGCAATCAGAGCTTGAAGCGAGGCATAAACGTTCTCAACCTGAGCACAACCTGCATGACCAGGCATCTAAGTGCAAAGCACGAGATGCAGTGGAGTAGACACCTCAAAAACCAAGAAAGGTCTCTGGCTCCTCCTGCTTCCTCTTCTGCTGCAGTCTCGGCCTCTTCATCCACCTCTGTAGTGACAGTGACACATGCCAACCCGCAAACAGAGGATCTGCCAGCAACACTATCACCTGGGTCACCAACCATCTCCACAATGTCCCATGGAAGCGTTCAGCTCTCTATTTCCCAAACACTGGAGCGGAAGAGGAAGTACCCCCCTAGCCACCCGCGATCCCTGGCCCTGAATGCCAGCATTTCAAAATTCCTCGCCTTTGAAATGTTGTCATTCCGTCTGGTGGAGACGCAGAGTTTTAACCACTTCAGCCCCGGACCATTTGGCAGCCAAAGGACCAGAGGTCTTTTTTCAATTTCGCACTGCACTGCTTTAACTGGTAATTGCGCAGTCATGCAATGTTGTACCCAAACGGAATTGGCGTCCTTTTCTTCCCACAAATAGAGCTTTATTTTGATGGTATTTGATTGCCTCTGTGATTTTTATTTTTTGCGCTATAAACGGAAAAAGACTGCAAATTTTGAAAAAAAAAGATATTTTCTACTTTTTGTTATAAGAAAAATCCAATAAAATCAATTTTAATCAAACATTTGGGCCAAAATGTATTTAGCCACATGTCTTTAGTAAAAAAAATGCCAATAAGCGTATATTTATTGGTTTGCGCAAAAGTTATAGCGTCTACAAACTTTTGTACATTTTCTGGAATTTACACCGCTTTTAATTTATGACTGCCTATCTCATTTCTTGAGGTGCTAAAATGGCAGGGAAGTACAAAACCCCCCCAAATGACCCCATTTTGGAAAGTAGACACCCCAAGATATTTGCTGAGAGGCATGTTGAGCCCATTGAATATTTTTTTTTTTTTAGTCCCAAGTGATTGAATAAAGACAAAAACAAAAAAAAAAAAAAATGTTTTCAAAAAGTTGTCACTAAATGATATATTGCTCACACATGCCATGGTTATATGTGGAATTGCACCCCAAAATACATTTAGCTGCTTCTCCTGAGTATGGGGATACCACATGTGTGGGACTTTTTGGGAGCCTAGCCGCGTACGGGGCCCCGAAACCCAAGCACCGCCTTCAGGATTTCTAAGGGTGCAAATTTTTGATTTCACTCCTCACTACCTATCACAGTTTCGAAGGCCATAAAATGCCAAAATAGCACAAAACCCCCCCAAATGACCCCATTTTGGAAAGTAGACACCCCAAGCTATTTGCTGAGAGGCATGGTGAGTATTTTACAGCTCTCATTTGTTTTTGAAAATGAAGAAAGTAAAGAAAAAAAAATATTTTTTTTCTTTTTTCAATTTTCAAAACTTTGTGACAAAAAGCGAGATCTGCAAAATACTCACAATACCTCTCAGCAAATAGCTTGGGGTGTCTACTTTCCAAAATGGGGTCATTTTGGGGGGTTTTATGCCATCTGGGCATTCCATGGCCTCCGAAACTGTGATTGGCAGTGAGAAGTGAAATAAAAAAATTACACCCTTAGAAAGCCTGAAGGCGGTGCTTGGTTTTTGTGGTGACGTACGCGGCTAGGCTCCCAAAAAGTCCCACACATGTGGTATCCCCGTACTCAGGAGAAGCAACAGAATGTATTTTGGGGTGTATTTCCACATATGCCCATGGCATGTTTGAGCAATATATCATTTAGTGACAACTTTATGTAAAAAAAATATATATTTTTTTTTTTTTTTTCATTATTCAATCTCTTGGGACAAAAAAAAAAAAAATTTTAATGGGCTCAACATTGCTCTCAGCAAATAGCTTGGGGTGTCTACTTTCCAAAATGGGGTCATTTGGGGGGGTTTGAACTGTCCTGGCATTTTATGCACAACATTTAGAAGCCTATGTCACACGTCACCCACTCTTCTAACCACTTGTAGACAAAGCCTTTTCTGACACTTTTTGTTTACATGAAAACATTTTTTTTTTTTGCAAGAAAATTACGTTGAACCCCCAAACACTATATATATTGTTAAAGCAAAGGCCCTACAGATTAAAATGGTAGGTGTTGCATTTTTTTTTTCCACACAGTATTTGCGCAGCGATTTTTCAAACGCATTTTTTGTGGAAAAAATACACTTTTTTTTTATTTTAATGCACTAAAACACACTACATTGCTCAAATTTTTGATGAAATAAAAAATATGATCTTAGGCCGAGTACATGGATACCAAACAGGACATGCTTTGAAATTGCGCACAAACACGCAGTGGCGACAAACTACATACATTTTTAAAAGCCTTTAAAAGCCTTTACATGATACCACATTAGATTCACGGAGGAGGTCTACTGCTAAAATTACTGCCCTCGATCTGACCTTCGCGGTGATACCTCACATGCATGGTGCAATTGCTGTTTACGTATGACGCCAGACCAACGCTTGTGTTCGCCTTTGCGCAAGAGAAGGGGGGGCAGGGGTGCTTTTTTTTTTTTTTTTTTTTTTTTTTTTTTTTTTTTTTATTTATTTAGCTTTTTTATTTTATTTTAAAACTGTTCCCTCCATTTTTTTCTTTTGTTATCATTTTTATTGTTATCTCACGGAATGTAAATATCCCCTATGATAGCAATAGGCAGTGACAGGTACTCTTTTTTTGAAAAAATTGGGGTCTGTTAGACCCTAGATCTTTCCTCTGCCCTCAAAGCATCTGACCACACCAAGATCGGTGTGATAAAACGCTTTCCCAATTTCCCAATGGCGCGGTTTATATCCGGGAGGGGGGACATTCCCTCCCACTGCTTGTAAAAGCAGTCTAGAGGCTAATTACCCGCTAGAATTGCTTTTACATGAAAGCCGATCACTGGCTGAAAAGAATGATACCAAGATGATACCTAAACCTGCAGGCATCATTCTGGTATAACCATTCAAAGTCCAGCAACATACTGGACATATATTGTAATCTTTATTTTTCATGCAGCCTCTTGGCTGAACGAAAAAAAGAGATTAATTGGTGGGTATGCCCACCATTAGAATACCTCCCTTCATCCACCCACTTCTAATGATGGGCATACATGCACCATTTATATATGCCGAAGCATGGGGGCATCCTCCCACAAAAGTTATGCCATGTACACACGGTTGCACTTTTCCACGGGGCAAGGCTCCGTCGGAATTTCGACCGTATGTACGCAGCATTAGGAGCCAATCGCTCGCGCCCCCCCCCCCCTGCTGCCCCCATGCTTCGGCATATATGCTCTTTTTTTTAACTGTGGTGGTGAAATCACCTCCTACAGTGTTGGAGTCGCGTCTTTATGTATCGTGGGAGCAAACACTGTTGCTGTCAAGATAAATAAATCCGCGCTGCAACTGAATGGCGCACCTGAAAACAAAAAAAATGGTTAACACTAAAACACAGTAAACAAAATTACATACCTGAAAAGCAAGCATGATAAAACATAAAAAAACATTGCAGAATAGAATGGAGTAAAAAAAGAGCAACAATAGAGAGAGAACAATAAAACGACAACTATTTTTTTATTTTTTTGAGATTTACAGGTAAAAAAGCTCCTGACTGTTAGCGACTGAATCAAAACGCTACCACAAAAAAACTGTTAGCGATCGCAGGGATCGGGCCTGACTCTGCGAACGCTGCAGTTATGTGTGCTTAGTGTTTTGTAAGTGACAGTGATCGATCGATACTGCACTTGGGTGGGCTGGGCTGGGCGGAGGGGGAAAACGCAGGTGCTAGCAGGTATCTGGGCTGATGCCACTAACAATGCGTTTTTTTGGAACCCTAAACTGCTGGGACGCTAGTATAGATCTGATCAGATCAGATATTGATCTGTTCAGATACTGTACCACTAAGGGAGGTGTATGCTTTGTGCATGGGTGTTTGCGGTGCTGGCACTAACCTGGGGCGACGCAGACCTTATTTGACCCTAAAACCTAATTGATATCACCCGACGGGCGATCAGGGGGTTAAACCGTTATTGGGTAATAAATGGCGGGTGCCCTGACAGTATAAAAAACAAACTATCTAACCAGCGTCACCCGTAACAGTTATACGGTGATCACTGGTGAAAGGGTTAACTAGGGGCAATCAGGGGGTTAAAACCTTTATTAGGTATTATATGGGGGTACCTGACACTATATAAAAACCTGACGGGGAACCTAAATAACTAACTGGCTAACCAGCATCACCAGTGACACTTATACGGTGATCACTGGTGAAAGAGTTAACTCTAGGGGCAATCAGGGGGTTAAAACCTTTATTTAGGTTGTAATATGGGGGTACCTGACCTATAAACCTATTTATGAACCTATATAAACCTGGCGGTTACCTAAAAAAAAAATGGCTACCTAGCGGCACCAGTGACACTAATGCAGCGATCAGAAAAACGATCGCTTAGTGACACTGGCAAAAGGGGGTGAAAGGGTTAACTAGGGGCAATCAGGGGGTTAAAACCTTTATTTAGGTTGTAATATGGGGGTACCTGACCTATAAACCTATTTATGAACCTATATAAACATGGCGGTTAACCTAAAAAAAAAAACTGGTTACCTAGCGACACTAATGCAGCGATCAGAAAAACGATCGCTTAGTGACACTGGAAAAAGGGGGTGAAAGGGTTAACTAGGGGCAATCAGGGGGTTAAAACCTTTATTAGGTAATATATGGGGGTACCTGACATTATATAAAAACCTGACGGGGAACCTAAATAACGAAATAACTAACTGGCTAACCAGCGTCACCAGTGACAGTTATACGGTGATCACTGGTGAAAGGGTTAACTCTAGGGGCAATCAGGGGTTAAAACCTTTATTTAGGTTGTAATATGGGGGTACCTGACCTATAAACCTATTTATGAACCTGTATAAACATGGCGGTTACCTAAAAAAAAAAAAAATGGTTACCTAGCGACACCAGTGACACTAATACAGCGATCAGAAAAACGATCGCTTAGTGACACTGGCAAAAGGGGGTGAAAGGGTTACCTGGGGGGCAATCAAGGGGTTAAACCTTTATTAGGGGGGGGTAGGGGGCTACCTTGGACCTAAAACTAACTGCACTGACAGTTATTACAGTCACACTGACACTAAATGCAGTGATCAGTAAATAAATGATCACTGCAATTAGTGACACTGTGACTGGGGGGGGAGGGGGTGATCTGGGGGTGACAGGGGGGTGGAATATGTGCCTATGTGTACTGGTGTCAGTGTACTGTTGGTGCACTAACCTTTACATCTTGTCTCCTCGGCGTTCCGGTCACATAGACCGGCGCACCGAGCGTGACATCACTTCCTCTGCCTGTGTTTTGATTGACACAGACAGAGGAAGCATCTGATTCGCCAGGAGCGATCGCGAGGGGGTGGCCAGAAACCACTGGCCGTCCCCTCATCCCGGATCGCTCCTGAAGCGATCCCGACCGTCCCCGCCGGCCGGGGGGGTCCGATCGGACCCCCCACGCGCCTGAAGAATGGCACGTACAGGTACGTGATTCTGCCTGTACGTGCCATTCTGTTGACGTATATCTACATGGGGCGGTCGGGAAGTGGTTAAAAGGCTGATGTCATTGGCTGTCCCACAGTACGTCGTGCCCAGCCGCCACTACTTTTCCAGACGAGCTATCCCTTCCCTGCACAACCAAGTGGGGGACAAAATCAGGTGTGCACTGCGCAACGCCATCTGTGGCAAGGTCAACCTAACTACAGATGCGTGGACCAGTAAGCACGGTCAGGGACTTTATATCTCCCTAACAGCACACTGGGTAAATGTAGTGGCGGCTGGGCCTGAGGCGGATAGCAGTTTGGCGCATGTCCTTCCACCACCGAGGATTGCAGGGCACTTCAGTTTGCCTCCTGTTGCTAACTCCTCCTACTCCGCCTCCTCATCCTCTACCGCCTCCTCATCCTGTCAGCGTAACACCTTCACCACCAACTTCAGCACAGCCAGGGCTAAACGAAAGCAGGCAGTTTTAAAACTTTCCTGTTTGGGGGAAAAAACCCACACCGCGCAGGAGTTGTGGAGGGACATGGAACAACAGACCGATGAGTGGTTGGTGGCAGTGAGCCTCAAGCCCGGCCTGGTGGTGTGCGATAATGGGCGAAATCTCGTAGCAGCTCTGGGCCTTGCCGGTTTGACGCACATCCCTTGCCTGGTGCATGTGCTGAACTTGGTGGTCCAGAGGTTCCTTAAGAATTACCCCGATATGCCAGAGCTGCTGCAGAAAGTGAGGGCCGTCTGTGCGCACTTTCGGCGTTCTCATCCTGTTGCTGCTCGCCTGTCAGCGCTGCAGCGTAACTTCGGCCTTCCCACTCACCGTCTCATATGTGACGTGCCCACAAGGTGGAACTCCACCTTGCACATGCTTGCCAGACTGTGCGAGCAGCAGCAGCAGGCGATAGTGGAGTTTCAGCTGCAGCACACACGTGTGAGTCGCTCTGCAGAACAGCACCACTTCACCGCCAATAACTGGGCCTCCATGCGAGACCCGTGTGCCTTGTTGTGCTGTTTCGAGTACTTGTCTGGCAGCAAGGGCACAGTTCTGGAGGATGACGAGGTGGAGGATGAGCAGGAGATGGAGGAGGAGGAGGAACCATGTTCACAGCAGGGTGGCACCCAGACCAGCTCATGTCCATCACCGGTGCGTGGCTGGGGGGATACAGAGGACACAGATGATACACCTCCCACAGAGGACAGCTTTTCCTTGCCTCTGGGCAGCCTGGCACACATGAGCGATTACATGCTGCAGTGTCTCCGCAACGACCGCCGAGTTGCCCACATTTTAACTGGTGCTGATTATTGGCTGGCCACCCTGCTGGATCCCCGTTACAAGGACAACGTGCCGTCCTTAATTACCTCACTGGAGCGTGATCGTAAGATGCGCGAGTACAAGCGCACGCTGGTAGACACGCTGCTGGTGGCATTCCCACTTGGAAGCGGGGGTACGGTGGAAGCACAAGGCGAAGGCAGAGGAGGAGGACGAGGTCGCCAACGCAGCCGGGGCACCGCCAGCACCTCGGAAGGCAGGGTTAGCATAGCCGGAATGTGGAAAAGCTTTGTCAGCACGCCACAACAACCAGCACCACCAGCTGAGATGGAACGTCTTAGCAGGAGGCAGCATTTCACCAACATGGTGGAGCAGTATGTGTGCACACGCCTACACGTACTGCAAGATGGGTCTGCCCCCTTCAACTTCTGGGTCTCCAAACTGGGCACATGGCCTGAGCTTGCCATTTACGCCTTGGAGGTGCTGGCCTGCCCTGCCGCCAGTGTATTATCTGAACGTGTATTTAGCACGGCAGGGGGCGTTATCACAGACAAGCGCAGCCGCCTGTCCAGAGACAATGTGGACAAGCTCACGTTCATTAAAATGAACCAGGCATGGATCCCACAGGACTTGGCCGTACCTTGTGCAGAATAGACACATATACCGTTGTTCTGACGAAAACTGTCTTGCTATCGGATATTGTCCGGCCACTTACTGCGCAGGTGCAGTGCTTGCGCAGTACGGAGGACAAGGAGATTCACAAAATCTCCAAAGATGAACGTCGCCTGCGCAGTCAGTGCAGGTTCAAGCCCGACCATCCAAGTGGACATACGGTAGCACATAGTAACAGGGCCCCTCACGGGCTCGCTTGGCTAGGCTTCAACCTCGGATGATGTGGCTTGAACCTGGAGTCACCGCGCATCGTCTTCGGAGAGTTTCGAAATCCCCTTGTCCTACGTACTGAGCAAGCGCAGTACAGGGCGGACACTATGCGACGGGGGGAAAGAATTCGACACATCATTCACCACTAGCCTTACCCAGCCATTGTTGTATTTTTGAACCAGTGTTGGCTACCTCGTCCACCTACACCGCCACATCAACCTCCTACTCCATTTGAATTTCGTCCTCCTAGGTCAAGATTATAATTTTTTCATTTTTTTTAATTTCCAAGTATTTTATTTTCCCACTATCTTATCCATTAAATTTAATAATTTTTTCCAGAAAGTGCGTATTCTGGGGTATTACCACCATATGTGCGGCATCGTGCCGTTGAGTTTCTGAGGTTCTTAATGACTTCCTGTACCTCTTCTGCTGAGAAGGGGGCCTCCAGCATTTGTTTTTTATTTTTTATTTTTTTATGTTATTTTAAGTTATTTCCCTATCCACATTTGTTTGCAGATCACTTGCCATGCTCTTAACAACATTTTGTTGCCATTTGCAGCCCTCTAGCCCTTTCCATGACCTTTTTACAGCCATTTTAGTGTTCAAAAGTCCGGGTCCCCATTGACTTCAATGGGGTTCGGAGTTCGGGGTCAAGTTCGGTCCCGAATCCGGACTTTTTTCCGAAGTTCGGCCGAACCCGCCGAACCCGAACATCCAGGTGTCCGCTCAACTCTATTTATAAAGTATTCGCTGTAGTTCTACTTTAATTTGTTAGTCAAGTCCATCAAAATGTGCTAGTCTAAGCCCCAAATCCGGCGGATAATTTCTGACGGATTTTGTCCAAAACTGGTGTTGCACACACGCGGTCGGACAAAGTAGTCGGAAAATACGATCATTCCGAAAGAGGTGACGTACAAAACATATGATGGGACTACGTACAGCGCAGTGGCCAATAGCTTTCGTCTCCAAATTTCTTCTGAGCATGCGTGGCACTTTGTGCGTCGGAATTCTCTACACACGATCGGAAAAAGTCTGATCGGATTTTGTTGTCGGGAAATTTTAGTTCCTGCTCTCAAATTTTTTCCGTTGGAAATTCCGAAGTAAAAAGTCCGCTAGAGCCCACACATGATCAGATTTTCCGACAACATAATCTGATCTGACTTTTTCCATCGGAATATCCGACCGTGTGTATGGGGCATAACACTACCCTTGTCCCAGACTGACAAGGCTGCTGTCAAAACGTGTCTGCTTTACTACTTCATCCAGACACCTTAAAGTTAGCCATAGATGGGTAGAATTTCAAATGAAAATACTTAGGCCCCTTTCACACCGGGGTGTTTTTCATGCGGTGCAGCGCTAAAAATAGCGCCTGTTCACCG
This sequence comes from Lithobates sylvaticus, assembly GCA_028564925.1. Lineage (NCBI taxonomy): Eukaryota > Metazoa > Chordata > Amphibia > Anura > Ranidae > Lithobates > Lithobates sylvaticus. The sequence goes on along the minus strand of CM053032.1, from coordinate 120,977,150 downwards.
CATGAAAAAATCCTGCCCCTTTAACTCCAGTGTGAAAGCCGGCGGGCTTTCACACTGGAGCGGTGCGCTAGCAGGATGACAAAAAAAGTCCTGCTAGCAGCATCTTTGGAGCGGGATAGGAGCGGTGTGTTCACCGCTCCTATACCGCTCCTTCCCATTGAACAGAATGGGACACCGCGGTGAAACCGCAGCAAAACCGCCGCAAAGCGCCGCTACGGCTGCGCTCTGCGGGGGGTGTTTAACCCCTTTTTGGCCGCTCGCGGGGGTTAAAACCGCACCGCGAGCGGCCGAATACCGCGGTTAAAACGACGGTAAAGCAGCGCTAAATATAGCGCTGCTTTACCGTCACCGCGGCTCCCCGCCCCAGTGTGAAAGGGGCCTTAGAGAAATAATGGTCAAAGAAAGTTTGTTGTTTTTTTTAATCATTGGTAGGTCAAATCTACGTTAGATTTAGACCATAGTGACAAGAAAATTTGAAGGATTACAAAGAAAATTTTTCTTAAACAAACACATGTTTAACAGTGCATGTGGTTTTCATTCAGTAAAGTCCATTAATTCCAAAATCAAAATGTTAAAAGCAAATTAAATCTTGCAAACAACTTATTGTGGTATCCGGCTAGATTCAGTCTACGAATGTTGGAAATTTGCTTTAGGGCTCTTTCACAAGGGGTCCGCCTGTCAGTTTTTTTGTCGGACCTGAACGGACCCTCCATAGACCTCTATGGAGGGACGGATGTCAGTGGTGACATGTCCGCTGACATCCGACCCGCTCCAGTCCGAAAAAGTGTGATGGAGGAAAAAGCTATTTTTCCATCCGTCTGCGTATCGGATCTGGTGACGACGGACTCTACGGTCCGTCGTCATCCGATCCCCCATAGGGGAGAGCGGCGCTCTGACAGGTCCATCCCTGCACAGAGTGCAGAGACAGACCTGTCATCTTCCTGCACAGCGGGGGATCGACGGAGCGATCCACCGATGAGCAGAGCGGGCTCCGTACACGGACACGTCCGTGTGAAAGAGCCCTTATAGAGATTGCCAGGCCCTAGCCAATGCAAAAAGCAAAGGAGAAAGAGTATATGACTGCAGTGTGCTTCTGTGAATCTCAAAACACAGGGATCTGAAGTCAAGGTAATGTATAAAGGCCCTTGTGTTTGTATATAGGGCATTGATCCACTTGGAAAAATAGGCTCCAAAACCCCATAACACCTATTGATAATAAATGGAACAAACAATTTAATTTCAAGATTTCTTTATGTAATATTTTTTTATATATAACGAACAAGATTAAATAACGTAAATATAGCTTGGTTTGGTAAAGATTTAGTTTTGATTTTAGAGTTACTGGACTTCATCAAAAACGCACATGCAGAAATGTACCTGGAACGTATCCGGACTGGTGTGAACTGGCCCTTAAGTAAAATGCAGTTCACTGATTCCAATATCTTTGTTCCAAAATCCAGACCTGTATGCAGGTGCCCAGCGCTGTGCTTGGACACCTTTGTTTGGTGTACCATAGTGCCATAGGTTATGTTAAGATGAAGGTTGAGAGGTCAGATAACTTTGTGCTGATTTTGGTGTTCAGCGCAGTTAGTTAAAGATATGTCCATGCGTAAAATTTGTAATTTTGTTTTGACCTAATTCTTAAGTTTAGCTAGCAATTGGTCTCCTCTACACAAACCAAGGATGAAATCAATTATACATATAACATTTAGGCTGCATTCTAGGCTCACAAGCCTTGGGAGGACAAGAATGAGTACCCTTATGTTAATCCTTTGAGTTCTAAAGGTGAACAGTGCCGAGTGTGTATAATCCACAGGATTACCTGTTGGCAAATGAGGACCACATTTTAACCTATTGATTGTCTGATATTTGCTGGATAGAGAAATGCAAAGGGAACATCAGCAATATTTATGCACAGAGTAGTTTGCCAACTGATGAACCTTTTAAATTTTGTGGCTCTAAAAATAGCTTTTATTCAGCAAAATGCTAGGTTTGCATCTCTTTGCCACCTGGATACCCACAGCAGTGCAGTCTTGAGAGGTCTTTAACCCTTTTTCTGCAAAAGTGATTTCTAAATGTTTAGCCTGGGTATGTCAAGTATGTGTGTGTGTGTATATGTATATATATATATATATATATATATATATATATATATATATATATATATATATACATATATATATATATATATACATATATACATACATATACATATATATATATATATATATATATATAAAATACAATTTCTTTCTTTTTAGTTTAGATTTTTTTGTAAATCTTCATCAAGCCGTTAATGCATCAGTTCAGTTCTGTGGAGAATAAGGAAATGTATAACACACCAAAAAAGAAATTTGATATATTATCCACACCTTTGTTTTATTGCTGACTTGTGTATTGTATTTCCAGATGTATGTATCTGTTATACTTTCCTCATACTTGCATTAAGCTATCTGCATTAAATCGGAACTCCACTCTGTCAATTGACATTGACTATTTTTAATCCTTATGCTGCTATCATTTGTTAATAGCAGTAGTAATAATTTTTTCAGTTACTTCCTGGTTTCCAGACCTAGGTAAATGATGTCATACATTCTAGGAGTCTTCAAGCGGGGAGGAGGGGTTTTCTCAGCTAAGCACACCCTCCTGCCTGCATGCCTAAGCTAATGGCAGATGAATTCCAAGAAGTAAATTCCCTTGCTCAAGATGGACATGACCTGAAATGCTAGGGGGTTTCTCAGCAAAATAAAACATGGAGACATGAATAAAGGGGCAAATTTGCTTTTAATATTAAAATATGGTTTGGGGTTCTCAGATGCAGTATAGTACATCCCAGTCATGTAATTAGTTAAAGTAAACTTTTTTTTTAGTTTTATATGGAAGGGAAAGGGATGAGAAAACCTGTTACTTGTATTATAGCTTGTCTGTTAAGACTATTCACCCTCTCAATTTGTCATAGTGACCATTATCACTGAAAGGGAAAGAAATTAGACATATAGACAAAATAAACAGGCATAGAGGGGACAACTTCCAATGGGGACATTAGTTCTGGTGACCCTGGTGATCACCAGGAAATTGCCTCACTTTGGAGGGATTTCTTCTTCCTTCGTGTTGTGGCATTGTGACTGGAAATTAAGGGAAATCTCTCCAGTGGGAAACGAATGCCAAAAAAAAAAAAAGATTTTTTGCCTTCTCTTCTATTCTAAAGGGTAACTCCACTTCCGTGGAAAAACAAAAAATATAAGTAAAAGAAAAAATAACATAACATACCGTATATAATAGCGACACAAGCCACATTACCATGTAAATGATTTGAAAATTATTTTTCCTTTTCAATCTGCAGCACTGTAATTCTCTGTAAAATGCAATACAGTATGGCAACCTGAAGGCTTTCTGTACACAGTTGGTATACAGGACACCTCCAGAAATGTAATTTCCTGTCTGTGTCATTGGCAGTCTGATTTTCCCAAAACGCTGCACTAAGAGAGTCAGATTTTAGGCATCCTCTGCAACAAAATGTTCAGTTTTGGTGAAATGCTCCCAAAGGGTTAATTACTTCTAAAATGATGCAGACCTTGCAGCTTTCCTAATTTAAACACTGCAAGTGCAGCAGCTGATGAATAATGAAAGTCAATCGCATTCAGATTCAGTATCAAAAAGAAGAACAAACAGCTTTTTCTTGGGCAGAAATAAAGGTAGGAATCTGCAATAAAGTTTGTAAAAATGCCTCCAATGTACATTCATCACCCAGAGGGGAGTTACTTTTTAAATTCACAGCCCGTATTAAAGTAAAGCCCATTTACATTTCAAGTTTATCAATAAGGAAATTGTCAGCCCTTGCTTGCACTGACTTTTGGTCAGTTTTTCTAAATGAACCTAGATCTAAGAATACCCCTTCTTGGGCAGGATGTCCTTCTTTACAACATACTGTCTGGCATGGCTAAGAGTAGGGTGTTAGCATCTTAACATGGTCGTAAAGACAGAAGTTTTTTTTACCTTAACGAATTCTCTCATGGTCAAATCCCCCCTAAAAAAAATACTTACTGAAGCTTGGACCTGATCAAGCGCTGTGTCCAAGAGCAGCATTGCTGTTCTCCGCAGCATTGCTGCTCTCCCTCCTCAAAGGACACAAATGCAGCATTGGGAGCCATTGGCTCCTGCTGCTGTCAATCAAATCCTGTTAGGAGGGAGCAGGGGGGATGGGACCGAGCCACAATGTGTGTGTCAATAGACGCTCACAGTCCGGCTTGGGATTGAGCCTGCGGAAGTGCCCCATAGCAAGCTTGCTATGGAAGTGCTCAGAATGGATAAGGAGCTACAAGTGTCAGTCGGGGAACCCAGAAGAGGAGCGGGTATGTATAACATCTTTATTATTTAAAAATAAAATGTAACCTTCACAATCACTTTAATTAATAGGTTGATCCTTGTTAGCTGTAACATTTTCACAGTCTGGGGTGCCAGAGGTGGCAGCAAAAACATTATTGGTTGGTAACTGAGTGCCGTGTGTGCCATGCATATTCTGAGAATGTGTAAATGGTAATTTTTCAAATCATTTTTCAAATCATGCAATTTGATTTCTTGATCTGACATTTAATGTTGCCCATGTTGTTATTTCAGTTAAAAACTAAAACAAAACTTTAATTTGATATTTCGCACAAATGAAAATGTAGTTTAACCCTCACATTAGATCAAACAATCTGCAGCTAGAGTCTAGCTTGTTGAGCTCAGTAAGGTAATTTGTAGTGTCAATTGCCTAGTGCTTGTCCATGGACTTTAATCCATGCCTTGCTCCAGGGTTTTGGCTGAGCACTTACAGTATTAACAGCTTCCTCTCCTTTTAGGCTGGGTTCACACTATCTTCACATGCGGCTCACCTGCTCAGTCTGGTGCGCGAATTTTTGGCTAAATTCAGACCTGAAATGGGTCAAAAGACGCACAGGGCTCCTGTGCAAATTCGCACCAGAGCCGCAGCGTAGATGTGCGAACCGGCTCCATAGGGATCCCATCAAAATTTCCTGCATCCAATTTGTGATAGTGTGAACCCAGCCTAAGACAAAGTAGATCCTATTGTAAAGAGAAGAGGAATGGGGGCAGAAAGGGGCAGTGGGACTTCAATCAATATACTATATTAGATTGTTATTTTATTGGAAACACATCAAAAGGTAGTACAGTGGATATATTGAAAATAAAAATAAAAAATTGTAATAAGCAAAATTATACAGTATAATATAGTATGATAATCACATAGCACAGTAAAATTCATAGTACAATGGTATTACTACACATGATAAGATAACCAATAAGCCAAAAGTACATTCGAGAGTGTGTATACAGTAATAACCAATAAAATAGATAAATGATTGAGGTAGATCAAACCCATAATAATATCATGGCTAGTGGGACATGGCATCCAATGGTAAAAAGCTCTAAGTGTTTCGTGGAATATCTCCACTCATCAGGAGCAGCTGTATATTGAAAACACCTGTGATAGATAATATATTAATAGTATTCATCAATGGTAATTGATAATACACACAGGAAAAAAGGGGGAGCATAACAGTGGTCCTAGCCACTCTTACCTATGGATGACAAGTAATATATATAATATAGTAGATGGTACTGATGGTATGGATCAGAGGCGCTGGGAGGTGTATATAGGCATCCCCCCCGGGAGCTGAGGTGACATCCAGGATTGGCAGACGGGCCATATAGATAGATAGAGTGAATGTTCCTTTAAATAGGGTTCACTTTGCCGAAGTAATGGGGGTGAACCTAGGAAACTGGTGAAAAACAAAAATTGTACTATTATAGGTAAGAGATCCTATTGTAGATGCAAACCTCCCAACAACACTTGATTATCAAGCACCTTTAGTATGTGATGATCCAATACAATAGAGTTGCATAGAAAAACACTGCGATAGGTGTCACTTTGGGTGGGGGGTTTGTGGAACTCAGCTTACCTTGGAGAGCTCTGGAAACTCCATGTCCAGCTTCCCCGGCCCTCTTATGTGTAAATCACCCTGTGTCCATTAGGGGCACAGGGTGCCTGAGAACCCCACTATGATCTGTGCTAGTCGGACTCAATGTTGTATACATGTATATATTGTGTGTTGTCTCATGCTGTTGTGGACTTTTTGCTGTGATCGTTTGGGGGTGTGGTTGTATTCCATTGTTTGTGTCTGTCTGCCTTGGAAGAAACATATATTATGGGATGGATGTCTATGTGGAGGGGGGGTCCCTCCAACAGCTCTCCCTGTTGATAAGACTGTTTACTGATGAGAAGTTTGAAAAAAAAACCTGACCTGTGTGTCTATTGTTATTGGACAGTTTACCCTGCCCTGAATCCAAGGGTGGGGGGGGGGGGGGGTTGTGTCTCAGAATTGTATATCTGTGGTAGCATGTGCTGGAATAAAGGAGTTTGATGTTGTCAGGGGTTGCGCTAGGTGGGTGCTTGGGTGTGCTAAAGCACCCCCAAACATTCTTTAAGCACCCTCATAGCATTCCCAAAAATGACACACCTGAATTACCAATATAATGTCACACAATTTTTTAAAGATTATTTTACCTGCATGCCCTGTGTGACAAAAAAGGTCTGGGAACTTATTTATTTAGAGGAGGGATATCACAGCTCAGCCGCATAAGCCGCTGATCTTCAGTGAGTCCCAGTAGGGGCTGGATTAGTGCACTCATATCAGTGGCGGAGTGATCCCTTCCCAGACCCAGTGCTATGCAGAGGAGCCTCTGCACTTTCTGGAGTATGGAGAAGCTTGCAGCCCATCCCAGCCCAGCTCAGCTCAGCCCGTGGAGGAAGGAATTAGTCTCTCTCTCTCTCTGCATTAAAGCCACGCCCACCCTGTGACTCCAGTCCTCCTCTATGGTTGTGGTAGGCACTGATCTGGATAAGAGGACTCCTGTGATCTGGGCACACTAAGGCGTTATTCTACTGTTATGGGCACACTAAGAGGGCACCCTTCTGCTGTACGCACACTAAGGGGTTATTATCCTGCTCTGAGCACACTAAGGGGGCACTCTTCTGCTCTGGGCACACTAAGGGGGCACTCTCTTGCTCTGGGAACAATTAGGGGGAACTCTCCTGCTCTGGGCACACTAAGGGGGCACTCTTCTGCTCTGAGCACACTAAGGGGCTATTCTCCTGCTCTGGGTACACTAAAGGGGCACTCTTCTGCTCTGGACACACTAAAGGGGCACTCTTCTGCTCTGAGCACACTAAGGGGGCAGTCTTCTGCTCTGGGCACAGTGAGGGGGCACTTCTGCTCTGGGCACACTAAGGGGGCACTCCTGCTCTGGGCACACTAAGAGGGCACTCCTGCTCTGGGCACACTAAGGGGGCACTCTTCTGCTTTGGGCACACTAAGGGAGCACAATTCTGCTCTGGGCACACTAAGGGGGCACACTTCTGCCCTGGGCACACTAAGGGGGCACACCTGCTCTGGGCACATTAAGGAGTTATGCTCCTGCTCTGGGTACACTTTGGGGGCACTCGTCTGCTCTGGGCACACTAATGAGTGATTTTCCTGCTCTGGGCACACTAAGGGGGCATTTGTCTGCTCTGGGCACACTAAGGAGTTATTCTCCTGCTCTGGGCATACGAAGGGGGCACTCTTCTGCTCTGGGCACACTAAACAATTATTCTCCTGCTCTGAGCATATTAAGGGGGCACTCTTCTGCTCTGCCCCCTTAGTGTGCCCAGAGCAGGAGAATAACTGCTTAGTGTGCCCAGAACTAAGGAGTTATTCTCCTGCTCTGGGCACACTGAGGGGGAACTCATCTGCTCTGGACACACTAAGGGATTGTTCTCCTGCTCTGGGCACACTAAGGGGGGCACTCATCTGCTCTGGGAACACTAAGGGGTTATTCTCCTGCTCTGGGCACACTAAGGGGGCGCTAATCTAAACTGGGCATACTGAGGGGGCACTCATCTGCTCTGGGCACACTGAGGGGGCACTTATCTGCTCTGGCCAGTTTAAGGGGGCACACTCCTGCTCTGGGCAGTTTGAGGGGGCACACTCCTGCTCTGGGCAGTTTGAGGGGGCACACTCCTGCTCTAGGCAGTTTGAGGGGGCACACTCCTGCTCTGGGCTCTGAGGAGGCACACTCCTGCTCTGGGCTCTCTGAGGAGGCACACTCCTGCTCTGGGCTCTCTGAGGAGGCACACTCCTGCTCTGGGCTCTCTGAGGAGGCACACTCCGGCTCTGGGCTCTCTGAGGAGGCACACTCCGGCTCTGGGCTCTCTGAGAGGGCACTCCTAATTTGGGGACTCTAAGGGGTCACTGCTGCTCTGGGTTGGGTATTGTAAAAGATCACTCTTGCTCTGGACACTCTCTCATGGGTCACTCCTGCTCTGGTCTCTCTGGGGCATTCTCCTGCTCTAGGTACTCTCAGGGGGAAGGCTGGTCTGTATGGGCATTGATCTGAGGGGACACTCCTGCTCTGGGAACTCTGAGGAGGCATTCTTAATTAGGTCACTCTAAGGAGTCACTGCTGATTTGGGCACGCCTAATCTTGGGGAAGCCTGTTTTTTAGGGGCACTGATCTAAGGGGTCACTCCTGCTCTGGGCACTCTAAGGGATCACGTCTAGTCTGGGTACCCTAAAGAGAACTACTCATTTTGCCACTTTAAGGGGAAGCCTGGTCTATATGGGCACTGATCAAAGGGGTCACTCCTGTGTTGGGCACTTTAAGTGGGCATTCTCCTGCTCTGGGCACTCTGAGGGGACACTTTTTCGGCTCTGGGCACTCTGAGGGGCCCCTCTCCTGCTCTGGACACACTGAGGGGGGCACTCCTGCTCTGGGCATTCTAAGGAGAAACTTTGATCTATATGGGCAGTGTGATCTAAAGGGTCACTTCTCCTCTGGGCTCTCCTAATCTGAGCACTCTAAGGGGTCAATCCTGATCTTGCCACTCTTAAGGGGTCACTCCTAATCTGCGCAATCTAAAGGGTCATTCCTGATCCCTCCCCAGTTATTTGCTGCTCCCTGTCCACCCACTGAATTCTGCTCGCTGACCCCCCCCTCCCCAACTTTATGCATTGCACAGGGGGCATACTGACTACCATTCTGTTGACCACACATGTATATATTGTGTGTTGTCTCATGCTGTTGTGGACTCTTTGCTGTGATCGTTTGGGGGTGTGGTTGTATTCCATTGTTTGTGTCTGTCTGCCTTGGAAGAAACACATATTATGGGATGGATGTCTATGTGGAGGAGGGGTCCCTCCAACAGCTCTCCCTGTTGATAAGACTGTTTACTGATGAGAAGTTTGAAAAAAAACCTGACCTGTGTGTCTATTGTGATTGGACAGTTTACCCCGCCCTGAATCCAAGGGTGTGGGGGGGGGGTGTCTCAGAGTTGTATATCTGTGGTAGCATGTGCTGGAATAAAGGAGTTTGATGTTGTCAGGGGAGAAACTTTGATCTATATGGGCAGTATGATCTAAAGGGTCACTTCTCCTCTGGGCTCTCCTAATCTGAGCACTCTAAGGGATCAATCCTGATCTTGCCACTCTTAAGGGGTCACTCCTAATCTGGGCAATCTAAAGGGTCATTCCTGATCCCTCCCCAGTTATTTGCTGCTCCCTGTCCACCCACTGAATTCTGCTCACTGACCCCCCTCCCCAACTTTATGCATTGCACAGGGGGCATACTGACCACCATTCTGTTGACCACACACACAGTGTTGACCTCTTCCATGTATATTCTCTGTTGTATGTTTCACAATGAAGGGGACCCACTGACTGCTATAATCCTGGAGGTTAATTATTGTACAGTGCTGGGGGTTAATTATTGAGTAGTTCTGGTAGTTACTAATGCACATTTCTGGGGATTATTACTGTGCTGTGGTTCATTATTGTGCCATGCTGGGATTTAATTGTTCTGCCATGCTAAGGGGCTAATTATTGTGCAATGCTGTAGGTTTATTATTGTGACATGCTTGCTGTTCATTATTGTGCCATGCTGGCATTTAATTGTTCCATGCCATGGGGTTAATTTGTGTACCATGCTTGTGGTTTAATATTGTGCCATGCTTGTGGTTTAATATTGTGTCATGCTTTGTGGTTCATTATTGTACCATGCTTTGCGGTTCATATTTGTGCCATGCTTGTGCTGCACTGGGGGATTCTTTTTTTTCGGAGCCAGGGGTTAGTTGTTGCTGTGCTGGGTGTTATGGCTGGCCCTTATACTTGCTGGGGAGCTATTGCTGACCCTGACACTTGCTGGGGATTATTTTTGCTAGTCCCATTTGGGCTTGTTACTCAATCAATTCTGTGTGCCCCAAAGCCCTATTTTGTCTATATAAAAGAAAAAGACTGTGAAGAAACACCCACTTTTCAGTCACGCTTAACTTTGAGGACTCTTGGCCATGCCACGGGAACGCGTGCCACTTTTGGCCAAGGGATTGCGGTGCACTGAGGGCGCCACATGAGCTCCCCCACTTTTTCTCCCAGCACCCACACAGCACCCCCAAAAAAAAATTGTCTGGAGCCGCCCCTGGATGTTGTTGTTCACCCTACACTGAGTTCCGGCTGGTGACTGGGTGAGCCAAGGGGTCTTGGATAGTGCTAGTTCTGGACAGAGGAAACATTTACGGTGGACATAGTCCTGTCGAAGACAGGGGTTCGTCACAAACACTACCTTATGTAAATAAAAAAAAAAGGTGTTTGAGGCCTCTGTATATATAAATACCTACCACTTGTAGGCCCCCCCTGAAACTTTACCAAGCTAATTCAACTGGCACAAGACCATGGAGAAGTCCTAAAACATTCTGGTTGGAGTACAGTCCCCTTGTAGCCTGGGATTGCTTTAAAATCCTTTCAGTAACATGCTTAACTAGCGTTCTGCAGAGAAATTTCTTGCTGGCCTGTTCAGCTTTCTTTTATTGTGACTGCCACACATATAAACCTTACCCCTTTAGCTCTCGAATCTGTGCACCACCATGTTCCAGAGCAATTTTTACATTACTGCTACCTAATTTCTTTTTTTTGTGGTGGTATCTTGAAAAAATTCATGTTATGCAATCCATAGAATAAAAGTACCACATTAAGAAAAAGCACTTTTTTTCTACTTTGATCAGAGTAGGTTTTAAAAAAATAGCATAGATAAAAAGAGCTTTTGCACAAGGACCAGCTAAGCCAGTTCAGTGTAATTGCAGCCTTTTTCTCCACCCAGGTGCAATTTACTGCCTGGCATGATTGGCTGTGCACTGCTGTGTTTGTGCGCAAATAAAAGGAGTACAGCATACACGTGTGTTTTCCTGTGCGGAAGAAAAACTGCAATTATGCTGTGTGCAAGAGCCCAAAGGCATTTTTTTTTAAATTTTGCAAATGCAAAACTGAATAAAAATGAGAGTTTAGCTAATACATGTTAGGAACATAGAAGAAAAAATAAAGAATATAATAGCTAAGGGGAGAAAGGGAAGAGGGAGTTAATTAGGGTTAACTAGAAGTTAATAAGTGGTTAAATAGGAACACATTTTTTCTTTTAAGGCCTATTTGACACTAGTGTGATTTCAGATGTGACTTGAGTTGCACAGAATCGCATGGCAGTGGAATTCCATTTTTTTTTATAATGGTGCTGGGTCACATTAATGCAGCACAGCATGGTACAATCTTGGGAAAGGGTCCTGTACCACTTTGGAGCAATTCCAGTGCGATTCTGGCCCCATAGACTTCAATAGAAATACAGCAAAATTTTATACACATGTGATTTGACACATTTGTGATGCATTTTTTATGCAATGTCATTGCTTTTTAACTCCAACTACTCTTCTCCTTCCAGGTACATCCCACCTTAAAGCGGAACTTCAGTCATGTTTTCATCTTTCCATCTATTACATCTTCTGCCCTTGTTTTTTTAACTTTGGATAGTAAAACATTTTTTTTCTGCCAGTAAATACCTTATACAGCCCACTTCTAGTTTCTTGTCTGGAAGAAAGCCTAGGCTTATGAAATCATGCACAGCTCTCTTTCTCCCTCTCGTGAGAGTTTGCCAGGAAGGGAGGGGGGATGAGTCATAAGAGAATGAGAGCTGCAGAGCTGGAGGTGTGCCTCTGTGTGTCTGTGTAAATCCAGGAAGTGAACAGGTAGCAGCTTCAGCTGCCCACAGTTACAATTATTGCAGCCAAGCATATTTAGCAAGTACATAATCACAGTATATATAAAATAATAAGGAAAGTGGTTGGAGGGAAGCTTCAGAATGGCAAATATGTTTTTATTACAAGAAAGTAAAAAGAAAGGAGGACACCTTTAATTTATGTCACAGTAGACATGTGTATCATTGGCCTCAACTAAAAATGCAGAGACATGAAAATCGCAATAAAAACACATCAAAATCACATTAAAACGCAACCGAGTTTCACCACATAATTGCAGTAAAAATTGGATCAAATCTCAGCCAAATTAGTGTAAACCTATCCTTACTTGACAGGTTGATTCAACTGACATCATAAGCAGATCAAAGCTTATCCCTTTGATCTGCAGATGAATGAAACAGTGTAGATACAATTAACAGTGCTACTTTGTATCTCTCATCTCCAGTCTGAAGATTTTTTATAAACAATGTGTAAGGTTAGTTTTTTCAGAGCAGCTGCTGAAATAGCTCTTGTATTTGCATAGCAACTCCCTGATGTGTTTTAAAAGCCAGGAATTGCTTGCAAATGCAAGGTGGGAGTGGCAGCAGGATGGAAGGACAGGTTGTACTACCCATACCATGTGTACTGCGGATTAAGATGCTGATCATGTTAGTGTGACTTTTGTGTAATGTACCAGAGTGGTAAGACTCAGTGAACACATGCATTTTACTTTAGGAAAGCTATATTCCCTGTTTGAAGCTATAATTTGACACATCCAGGGGGAAAAAAAAAACCTGTTTATTTAAATTGTTAGTGGAGTGATCTGTAGGAGCATCAAAAGCCCAGGAGCTGAAATGCTGGATGCTTTAGTGTTGTATGCTGGCTGACAGACAGTAGTTCCAGCCTAAGCTCTCCCCAGGACCCCCTAAAGCTGCTGATTCCCAGTGCTATTTTAAAATGCTCTCCCTGTGCTGTCTTAAAATGACACTGGTGGTTCAAGTGGTTAGGGAACCATTTTAATCAATAACAAATTCATCAGCAAAGTTGTAAAAAAGTGAATGAATGAATCTCAAAACCATAAAATAATACATTTTTAAATACATTGTTTTACAAATAGAATTGCCTTAAAAAGGAAATTAATTCTGAATACTGTGCCCAAGAAAGGCAGGCATAGGGCAAATAACTTACATTGCCGGTTGCCTTCCTACAGCTGACCTTTCCCCTATTATTGACTTACCAGAAGTCAGAGTATAAGTATGGGTATGATACAATGCGATTTTAAAAGTTGTAAAACCCAAGGTTCTGGGCTTTCTTTAGCCGAAACTTGGTGAAACAGAGTTTCACCACCTCTGGCACTGGCACTATGCTTGCCGCTCACTACTGTCATCTCTAAACACAGAAGCCTGGCTTCTGCGTCTATAAGTAACAGTGCTCCTCTCCTAGCTGCTTCACTGAAATCTCCCTGCCCTGCACATGCCTATGAGAGCAGAAAAGAGGCAGGGGATGCATGCATTTGCACTAGTTTGGCTTCAGAAGCTTCTGAAACCTGTGCCTGCCCCGTAGCCTACAATATCTACTCTCCTACTGAGGTAAGCTGTAGCTGCTCTTTTGCAGCAGCAGTTTCCTATCAGATACTGTCATATACTGATGGGATTTGGGGGTGGGAGGAGAGCACAGTACTGAGGGAGGGGGGAAATTTGGAGTGAAAGGTGGAGTCATTTTTGGTTGTAAAGTGGCCTGAACTCTGCACACAGCACATTCCTGAAACCTGCACTCTGTATACAGCGCACCTCTGAACCCTGCACTCTGTGTATAATGCACTCCTGAAGCCTGCATTTTGTACAGAGCTCTTTCTTGAATCCTGCACTCTATATTTAGCGCACTCCTGAACCCTGCACTCGGTGCGTAGCACACTCCTGAAGTCTGCAGTCCTGAACCCCACATTTTGTAAGTAGCGCACTCCTAAACTCTGCACTCTGGATGCAGCACACTCCTAAACCCTGCACTCTGGACCTAGCACACTCCTGAACTCCTCACTCTGTATGTAACACTCCTGAACTCTTCACTCTGTATGTAGCACACTCCTAAACCTTGCACTCTGTACGTAGTGCTTTCCTGAACTCTCCACTCTGTATGTAGCACACTCCTGAACTCTCCACTCTGTATGTAGCACACTCCTGAACTCTCCACTCCTGCGCCCTGCCCTATGCATGTAGCACACTCCTGAACTGTGTACTCCTGAACCCTGTGCTCTGTATGTGGTGCACTCCTGAACACTGCACTGTGCACATATTGTACTCCTAGAATTTAATACACCTTTAAGACCTCCCCTATGTAGGTGTGATTTGGCCACACCCACCATTTGATGTATCGCTTTCTCCCTGTGGTTGACTTCCTTCACATATTCTCTGACAGAAAACATCCCTGGCAAGAGTTATGATCTAAATAAAAGGAGTTGCTCTTAAAATATGTGATCCAATCAGGCATGGTTTCACAAACCAAAGTGTCTGTAAGAAGAGAAATAACAGTGATACTAGACAGCTTACCTGGGATGTAACAAAGAATAGTAATTGAGCATCAGTGAAATCCTTAAAAGTAAAGACATAACTCACAGTAGCATGCTGATGTCTAATCAAGTCATGGACTAGAATGTTCACAGGATAACATAGGAACAGAATTTAATAGGACGTTTCCAGTCTTCCCGCACAGGATATTTAAGATAAGAAGGTACAGAGACGTTCTTAGCGCCTGAAGAAGCCTTAGAAGACTATTAATATGGATAATCAGATTGATTCTTTATGCCTGAAGTGGCACATACTGCATAATTTAGATTTGAAAGAATATTGGGAATATCAATAGGTCGATTGAATACAGTCTCTGAATGGTTTTTGAATTAGTCATTGCCCAGGCCAATTTTCAGCTTTCAGCACTCTTTGAATGACAATTGCACGGTCATACGACACTGTACCCAAATGAAATTTTTATCATTTTTATTCCACAAATATAGCTTTCTTTTGGTGGTATTTAATCACTGCTGGATTTTTTTATCTGTTGCTAAAAAAAAAAGAAAAAATAATTCCAAAAACTCTACAGTCATTGCGGAGGGTGCTGGATGCATATTATGTATGTCTAATCTGTGAAGCACTTCCTCATCCTCTGACTCAGATGATGATGTATATCTTCCCACCATATATGTCTTTGTCTTGGGGTTCAGAGGTTGTTTATCTCGCACCTTCTTGCTACGGCAAACTCATTTCAGATGGCCTGTTTTACCAAAATTATGACAGGTCTGATCCTTAAACCGGCTGACTTTGTGATCATGGTCTGTATTCCCACAACGGTAGCAAGCTGACTCCTGGCTTGGTGGGGGTCTATTTTTCCAATTTGCGACTGTGGGCTTGACTGCTGTTCTGAAAACTTCCTGTTTCATCTCTTCCCTTCTGCCCTGGGGGTTCAATTCCTATGTATCTTTCACAGCCATTTCCATCACTGAAGCTATTTCAATTGCCTTTGTTAGGGTAAGGTCTTTCTCTGTTAACAGTCTCTTTTGGCTAGACTCACAATTCAGTACCATGACAAATTTATCTCTCAGTGCAGTAGGTAGGTACTCCCCAAAAGAACAGGTAGAGGCTAGTCTGCGAAGGGCGAGCACATAAGCTTTAATTTCTTCACCTGGCTGCTGCTGCCTCTGATAAAACCGAAATCTTTCTGCAATCTCTAGTGGTTTAGGCTGGAAGTGATCTCTAACAGTGTCAGGAGCTCTGCCAAGGTCTTAGTTGCTGGTTTTACAGGGGAAAGCAGATCTCTAAGGCCCCTTTCACACTGGGGCAGTGAGCCGCGGTGACGGTAAAGCAGCGCTATATTTAGCGCTGCTTCACCGTCGTTTTAACCACGGTATTCGGCCGCTCGCGGTGCGGTTTTACCCCCCACGAGTGGCCGAAAACACCGTAGCGGCGCTTTGCGGCAGGATTTGCCGCGGTTTTACCGCGGTGTCCCATTCTAAATCAATGGGAAGGAGCGGTATAGGAGCGGTGAACACACCGCTCCTATACCGCTCCAAAGATGCTGCTAGCAGGACTTTTTTTGTCATCCTGCTAGCGCACCGCTCCAGTGTGAAAGCCCGCCGGCTTTCACACTGGAGTTAAAGGGGCCGGATTTTTTCATGCGGTGAACAGGCACTATTTTTAGCGCTGCACCGCATGAAAAAACGCCCCGGTGTGAAAGGGGCCTAAGAGTGTCATATGTCTTCGCACCAACTAGTCAGAAATACTGCTACTTGCTTTTCACCTGGGATGGCATTTGCACTGAAATACTGTTCCAGTCTCTCAACCCAGGAACTCCAGGATGTCTATTCTCCATCAAATTCACTTAATGTCCCGATTAATACCATTGTCTTGCTGGGATCAGTGATTGCTTTTATCCAGGTGACAATCCACACTGCCTTTGTCTCTCTCTCAGACTGATAGACACTTTGTAAATCCCATCCTCGTCGCCACGGTTATATACTCGGAGTTGTGAGAGACACAAGACTCTGGTATGGGACAATGGATGTTTATTTCAGTACTCACTGTACACTGCAACATGCATCTCAGGACAGTAGATCTTATTATGCTTCCTTACATGTGCTCTAAGGTGGCTACTATGCCCCTTGACCCTTGTCATCACTCCTGGGTGGAGCCAGCCTTAAAGTGACAGTACATGTGGAACCCTTCAGGTATAATACATAGTTACATTGGTACAGCATGTACCAATGTAACTATGTCTGTGACATACCTGGCTGATGCTGCTGGAAACTGGAAGTCACTGAAATAGAGACCACTACTCCAGTGATCTCCACTTGTTTCCGGGTCTTGCACCGATCGGCTGTTCTCCTGCATTGTGAACACAGGACGTTGGCCCCTTTTCTGAATAAATGCAAAGCATTCTCTGATTGGACCAGGGTGGGAGAGACAGTGCAGTGATGTCACACTCCCCACCTCATCCATTCAGAGAACTCTTTGCGCTCATTCAGAAAATGCAAAACATTCTCTGAAGAGCGCTATTGCTGAGAAGTTGATGACCTGAAGATAGACAGTTTTTGTTTTATCGAATCACTGAGTTGGAAAAATAATCACCCCCTTGTGTCAGTATTTTGTTGAACCACCTTTTGCTTTAATTACAGCCTTTAGTCTGTTGGGATTTGTCTCCACTAACTTTGCACATCTAGACTTTGCAATATGTGCCCACTCTTCTTTGCAGAACTGCTCAAGTTCAGTTAAATTTGATGGTGACCAATTGTGGACTGCAGTCATTCCACAGATTTTCAATGGGGTTGAAGTCTGGGTTCTGACTAGGCCATGCAAGGACATTCACCTTTATCTCCTTCAAACACTGTGTGGTCATTTTTTTCTGTGTACTTTGGGTTATTGTCTTTTTGGAAGGTAAACCTTCTTTAGACTAACAACTTTATGAGGGCAGCAGCAGATTTTCCTCAAGAATTTGGCAGTATTTTGCCCCATCCATTTTTCTTCTATCCTGACAAGTACTCAAGTCCCTGCTGCAGAGAAACACCCTTGTAATAGGATATTACCACCTCCATGCTTTACTGTAGGAATGGTGTTATTTGGATTTCTGCCAGACATATTGGAGGTTATTTACCAAAGGCAAATCCACTTTGCACTGCAAGTGTACTTGGAAGTGCAGCAGCTCTAAATCTAAGGGGTAGATCTGAAATAAGGGGAAGCTCTGCTGATTTCATCATCCAATCATGTGCAAGCTAAAATGCTGTTTTTTATTTTCCTTGCATGTCCCCCTCGGATCTACAGCGACTGCAGTCATATTTGGTGTTCCTGCCCTTTCATTCAAAAATACTGGCAGACAGTTATTAAAGCGGTTCTGCACTATTTATTTTTTTTTTTTTTTGAGCGATGCTATGGATTGCAACATGTTTTGTATGTACTCACGTGTTCCTGTCATTGCTGTCGGTTTTCGTCCTGTAAAAAAAATTAGAATCATCCTTCCTGCTGGGGGCCATCTTGCCTGTGGGCATGTGAAACCCCACAGGCACTTCAGATGGCCCAGCATGCATCGCCGTTACTGCGCCGATCTCGCACGTGCACAGTAACGGCGAAGTGCAGCTCACGTTCTCCGAAATCTTGCGAGATGTCGGCACATCAAGTCCAACCTATGCGTGTCATTATATGTCAGTATTACATTGTATATCCCTGTATGTTGCGGACGTTCAGGTGCTTATCTAATAGTTTTTTGAAACTATAAATGCCCCCCACTGAAACCACCGCCTGTGGAAGGGAATTCCACATCCTTGCCGCTTACAGTAAAGAACCCTCTACGCAGTTTAAGGTTAAACCTCTTTTCTTCTAATTTTAGTGAGTGGCCACAAGTCTTATTAAACTCCCTTTCGCAAAAAAGTTTTAT
Organism: Lithobates sylvaticus; assembly: GCA_028564925.1. Taxonomy (NCBI): domain Eukaryota; kingdom Metazoa; phylum Chordata; class Amphibia; order Anura; family Ranidae; genus Lithobates; species Lithobates sylvaticus. Next base: position 120,958,648 of record CM053032.1, on the reverse strand, counting down.
CCTATTGTGGGGTCACCAGTATGGTATTCGTAAATTTGAAATTATATCCCCTCTCAAGCGTCTTCTCCAGAGAGAATAAGTTCAGTCCTCGCAACCTTTCTTCATAACTAATGTTTTCCAGACCTTTTATTAGCTTTGTTGCCCTTCTTTGTACTCGCTCCATTTCCAGTACATCCTTCCTGAGGACTGGTGCCCAGAACTGGACAGCATACTCCAGGTCCGGTCGGACCAGAGTCTTGTAGAGCGGGAGAATTATCGTTTTATCTCTGGAGTTAATCCCTTTTTTAATGCATGCCAATATTCTGTTTACTTTGTTAGCAGCAGCTTGGCATTGCATGCCATTGCTGAGCCTATCATCAACTAGGACCCCCAGGTCCTTTTCCATCCTAGATTCCCCCAAAGGCTCTACACCTAGTGTATAGATTGCATTCATATTTTTGCCGCCCACATGCATTATTTTACATTTTTCTACATTAAACTTCATTTGCCATTTAGTTGCCCACCCCAGTAATTCCGATTTTTTTTGCAAGGTTTCCACATCCTGCTGGGAAGTTCTTGCCCTGCTTAGCTTAGTATCATCCACAAATACAGAAATTTAACTGTTTAACCCATCCTCCAGGTCATTTATGAACAAATTAAATAGGATTGGTCCCAGCACAGAACCCTGTGGAACCCCACTACCCACCCCTGACCATTCTGAGTATTCCCCATTTATCACCACCCTCTGAACGACCACCCTTGTAGCCAGTTTTCAATCCTTGTACTCACCCTATGGTCCATGCCAATGGACCATATTTTGTACAGTAAACATTTATGGGGAACTGCTTTTGAAAAATCCATATATACCACGTCTACATGCCTTCCTTTATCTAGATGGCAACTCACCTCCTCATAGAAGGTTAATAGATTGGTTTGGCAAGAACGATTCTTTATGAAGATTTTAATTATTTACTGTAAACAATAAAACAATATGCTATATATTTGTGTATGCATATAGTTAATTCCGATAAAATCCTACACATTTGGCTAGTAGTATTTCAATGGTATGCTAAGATTTACCACAAAGTCATAATAAGAGTCTGGGTCACTCCAGAGGTAGTGCCACTATCCTGAGTTAGCAAGGTACTCTGCGGCTAGCAGACATTAAACATGGATCTAGAGCACAGAATAATTCAGAGTCTAATGCTTGTATTTTCACATCTTTTATATGCCTATTCCCAAGCGAGCTTTCAGAGACTGGTTCACACTAAAGTCTGTGCCATGGCTTTAGACCCATAAAGGGCTCTGCGGCTAACAAAATAGTTCATTATATGAGGAGCACCATAAGCAGGGCCCAGAGCTTTAGCTGCACTTTACAGGCAGTTACCCACGATCTTCGGTCCAGCAGGGTCAGAGTGCGGCCTCCAAGGCTGTGCCCAAGCTTAGACAGTTTAGATAGCTGTTGCACAGAAATCAGATAGTGTTTTAGATGTCTGTATCAAAGATAAATTGAACAAAACAAGTATGGAAATGTGGATAGAAAAATAAAAATGCATAAAAAAGCATCCAACCTCTTAGGACACTTGCAAAAAACTGAGACATGATGGTTGGAGGCAGGGTTATACAGTGAGCTGGCTCAGTGAGGAGTAGGCTATGATTTGCAAGGAAGGATGGGACTATGCTAGGAAACTGGTCAAATTTTCTAGCAAGTTCAGAGGCACATTACAAGTGAATAAAAAGCAATTTATGGAAAAGGAAAAAAAACAGTGCTTGTAAAGGCCCATACACACGATCAGACTTTTTGACAACAAACATGCAAATTAGCTGTTTTAAGGCAACTTCCGACCGTGTGTATGCTCCATCGGACAAACTTTTTCGGTTTTCATCTGACTTTTGTTGGCTGTGCGAACAGACAAACTTTCTGGCAACAAAAGTCCGATGCAACAAAGTCCGATCGTGTGTACACAAAAGCATCAGACTTTTGTACAAAGTACAAACACGCATGCTCAGAACCAATGCAAAAGATCAGACAACAATACAGAAGTTGACCAAAGGTGGCGCTGGAGTAATTGAACGTCCTCTTTTGAAGTGTTGTCAGTACGTTGAAACGTCAGTACGTTTGTGTTTGTTGCCTAAAAAGTCTGATCATGTGTATGCAATACAAATTTACGGCCAACGCCCTTTGTACAGAAATCCACGGGAAAGTTAGTACAACGTCCAATCGTGTGTATGAGGCTTAAGAATGTAAAAATTTAATTTTTCGGTGGTTTTACCAGCATTTTTTCTCAAGTTAGTAATAGGGTCTTTTTAAATATTCAGAGCGCCCATATGGCTAGAGACATACGCAAGGAAACTTATTCCTGTTGTATGAAAGTTGGAAAAATCCTTCCACCATAAATTATTTTCACAAAGTTTAAATATGTACTCAGTACCATTCCTTTTTATGCCAACAATGCAGACATTAATTAATATTAAGTGCTCATCCCTGTTACATAGCTACTTTTGGAAGCATCTTGTTGCAGACTTGTTCTCATAATCTAAAACTGTGTGTAAGTAGCAAGCACTTCACTGTTTTTATCAAAATGTCCAGTGGTACTCTTCATTATTGGGCAATGATTAATATTGCTAAAGCCCTCCTAGCCTTGTGAAGTGGGTGCCCGCTAGTTAACTTCAGTGGCATGTCATCCTGTTCCAGAACTATGGGGCCTGGGAGATCTGGATAAGCAACCAGTGCATCAACGCATTTCTCTTGCAAATAGGCTTTGTGAAAATGTTGATAATAGCAAGCAATCATCTTTTACCCTTGATGTTGTAGAAAAACAAGACACAAGTGTTTTAATTGACTGGCTGCTGTAAGTCCAATTTTGACCATTTCTGTGTATATAGTCAAAATAAATCAGTTACTGTACTTATATGTGTTCTAACTAATATCTGAAAATATTGTGAAGTTCAGTACAAGGATTTAAGGTGTACGTTTATAAAACTGAGACGTTTTTTTCTCAGTTCAGTTCTCGGCAGTTCTCAGAGGAAATTTATCTCCTCTGCAGCCGGTTTATGAAACTGAGAACTTCGGTTCTCAGAGGGAGAACAGAGGAGAAGTGTTTCCTCTGAAAACGGCCAAGATCAGTGTAAAAGTAAGTAATCTCGTGAGATATTGTGAGATTACGGTGCAGCCGAGTTCAAAAAGTGAAACTAAAGATTAAAAGAGCATGTCTTCAGATGTGATAACTAAGTATATATATATATATATATATAATATATAGTATATATATATATATATATATAATATATAAAAAAATATAAAAAATATAATGTGTGTGTAAGTACCGTATTTATCGGCGTATAACACGCACTTTTTCCCCCTTAAAATGGGGGGAAAGTCGTGGGTGCGTGTTATACGCCGATCCCCAAAAAAAAAAAAAAAAAAGTGACAAAAAAAAAAATCGAGCAGCACCGAAAGATAGCGAGCGCCGTCCAAAAAAACGAGCGCCGACGAAAACGACCGATCGCCGACGAAAAAGACCGAGCCGACTGTTCGGCTCTGCTCGCAGTCCCGTCTCCCTGCGCTCGCTTCTGAAACAGCAGGGAGGCGGGACTGCGAGCGGAGTCGAACAGTCGGCTCGGTCTTTTCCGTTGGCGCTCTGTCTTTTTCGGCGGTGCTCGCTCTGTCTTTTTCAACGGCGCTTAAATGTGGGAAGCTGCAAATGGAGCTGGGCAAGGCAGCAAATGGCGCTGGGCAAGGCAGCAAATGACGCTTAAATGTAAAAAGTTTTTTTTTTTTTTTCCCCTTAACTTCCCTCCTAAAACTTTTTTCCCTTAAAATGCCCTCCTAAACTTAGGGTGCGTGTTATACGCCAATAAATACAGTATGTATGTGTGTGTATGTGTATATATATATATATATTAAAAAAAAAAACACACACACACACACACACACACACACACACACACACACACACACACACACACACACACACACACACACACACACACACACACACACACACACACACACACACACACACACACACACACACACACACACACACACACACACACACACACACACACACACACACACACACACACGTTCTCTGCTCCTTATCTCAGCTATATAAACGGGTACACCCCAGAGATCAGCAGTGATCCTGAGGATCACCGTTTTATAAATGGACACCTTAGAGAGGAGCTTTTCATCTCAAAGACTGTACAAAGAACAATCAGTTGTGTATAATTAAAACTTTTACCATTGGTATGGAAATGGATTATTCACAGTACTGTAAAATATTTATGTAATTTATGTATTTATGTAATTTACAGGGCTTGACAGATTTGCTTAGATTCTAGGAGCCAGCTGAAAAAGTTAGGAGCCAGTTATTTAAATCCTCTGCCCAGCACCCAGAACTGCATGTCTGGGGCATCGGGAAATAAGAATTGCTCATGCCTGACACCAAGCGAAAAAAAAGAACAATATTAAAAAAAAAAAAAAAAAAATTAAAAAAATCAACTTTTGTTTTGTTTGTTATAAGATTTTGCAAATAAGTATTTTTTCTCCTTCACTGATGTGCTCTGATAGGCTGCCCTAATGGGCACTGATGAGGTGGCACTGATGAGCACTGATGGGGCGGCATTGAGGTTGGAACTGATGTGCACTGACAGGTGGCAATGATGGACACCAATAGGCAGCACTGATGTGCCACTGGTGGGAACTGACAGGTGGTACTGATAGGCAACACTGAGGTGGCACTGATGGGCAGCAGTGACATGTGGCACTGATGGGCAGCAGTGACAGGTGGCACTGATGGGCAGCAGTGACAGGTGACACTGGCAAGTGGCACTGGTTGGCACTGGCAGGTGGCTCTAATTGGCACTGGCAGGTGGCACTAGATTGCACTGGCAGGTGGCACTGATTGGCACTTGCAGGTGGCACTGTATTGCACTAGCAGGTGGCACTGGATGGCACTAATTGGCACTGGCAGGTGGCACTGGATTGCACTGGCAGGTGGCACTGATTGGCACTGGCAGGTGGCACTGGTTGGCACTGGCAGGTGGCAATGGTTGGAACTGGCAGATGGCACTAACTGGCATTGGCAGGTGGCACTGGTTGGTACTGGCAGGTGGCACTGGATTGAACTGGCACTAGATTGCACTGGCAGGTGGCACTGGATTGCACTGGCATGTGGCACTGGATTGCACTGGCAGATGGCACTGATCGGCACTGGGTGGCACTAATTGGCACTGGCAGGTGGCAATGGATGGCACTGGCAGGTGGCACTAACTGCCATTGGCAGGTTTCACAGTCGATAGTGTAACTGTAAAACTGAATGCTCTCTGCAGCCTGCAGTGTGTCAAACTGTATGGAGAGAGGAAGAGGAGCTGAAAAATTCAGTGTGATGTCAGAGGCTGGCGGGACCCAGCAGCTATCCAGCCAATGATTGGGCTGTTTAAGAAAGGGGCGGGCCACATATACGTAGCGGCCCTTCCAGATCCCGTCCCATTGGCTGGTGTTGGATAGCTGGGTCCCGCCCACCCCCGATATCCAACCTCAATTTTGACAGCTCCTCTCTCTCCATACAGTTTCACACACTGCAGCGCTGCTCTGCCAACAGTGTGTGGAGAAGGGAGGAGGGAGGAGGATCTCAGCGGCTCCTCTGTGTCTGGAGGGCCTCCACTTTCCCCGCCAAGACCCCACAGCCCACCCTGTAGCAGAGGCACCTGTCAGTGACAAAAACCCAGGCGCCAGGGCACAATTTCTAGTCGCAACTGCGACCTGGCGCCTGGGATTTGTCGAAGCCCTGATTTAATATATTTTTATCACTAAAAGTATTAAAGGGAAAATCACTTAAGGTTCACACTAGAACATGTGAGAAACATGCGATCTGCAATTTGCCTGCACCAGATTACATGGCACCATGTAATCAAATTGCAGTGCGTTTCCAAAAGTACTTTTGGTGTCAAGCAGTGTGATTTCGGCCCATTTAAAATGCACTAAACTGCATGTGAATTGCACATGAATGTGCTCTGCATAGTTACATAAAAAAAGACACAATTCCATCTAGTTCAACCACTAAAAGGGGAAAACATGTATACAATCCTATACACACACACACAATCTACTGAGCTGAACAGAACCAATCTTTCTATATTTTGGAGATTAAATCTCTTTTCCTCCAGATATAAAGAGGTCCCCTTGTCCTCTGTAATGACCTTAAACTAAATAACTCAACACCAAGCTCACTATATAGACCATTTATGTACTTATACATGGTGATCATATCCCCCCTTAAAAGAGAAGTATATTGTTTTTTTTTAATCATGCTTACGTAGGTGGATGCAGCTTCGGACTGTGTCTCCTCCTCTCTCTTGCCCCATTTCTGTGGGGGTCCCCCAAGGCTCTGTTCTTGGACCCCTTCTATTCTCTATCTACACCTCCTCCCTTGGTCACTTGATAACCAACCACAGCTTCCAATACCACTTATACGCCGATGACACCCAAATCTATCTGTCTACTCCTCACCTCACTCCTTCAGTCTCCTCTCGCATTACTAACTTACTAACTGACATATCAGCATGGATGTCGCACCACTTCCTTAAACTAAAACTGAGCTAATAATATTTCGCCCCACCCCTGCCCCCCTCCCTGTCTTTTCCATCAAAATCAACAATGCAACCATCAGTCCCTCCCCTTACGCCAGGGTACTAGGTGTAATCCTAGACTCTGACTTGTCATTTCAGCCTCAAGTCCAATTGTTGTCAAAAGTTTGTAGAATTCACCTCCGTAACATCTTTAAAATGCACCCCTTTTTAACAAATGAAACCACCAAGCTCCTCATTCACTCCCTTGTTATCTCTCACCTTGACTATTGCAACTCCCTTCTCATTGGCCTGCCTCTCTCTCCATAGTTTATCCCCTCTTCAGTCTATCATGAATGCTGCTGCCAGACTTATCCACCTTACCAACTGCTCAGTGTCTGCCAACCCTCTCCTCCAATCCCTACAATGACTCCCAATCACCCAGAGAATTTAATTCAAAATACTAACCACAACATACACAGCCATTCACAACTCTTCCCCGAGCTACATCACCAACCTTGTCTGCAAATAGCACCCAAACCGTCCTCTCCGCTCTTCTCAAGACCTCCTGCTCTCAAGCTCTCTCGTCTCCTACTCCCATGCTCGTCTCCAAGATTTCTCCAGAGCCTCTCCCATCTTCTGGAACTTGCTACCTTAACCTGTCTGGCTATCCCCTACTCTTGCTACCTTCAGGCGATCCCTGAAAACTCATCTCTTCAGGGAAGCTTATCATGTCTCCAACTAATCTTTTACTTGCTTCCATCAGCTCATTCCCTACAGCTACAAACTTTTGTACCACCTGTCCCACCCTATTAGATTGTAAGCTCTTTTAAACAGGGCCCTCTTAATCCTCTTGTATTTTTTTGTATTATAACTGTATTGTCCTTCTTTTATATTGTAAAGTGCTGCGTAAACTGTTGGCGCTATATAAATCCTGTAAAATAATAATAATAATAATAATTTTAAATAACCTGGTAATTTATTGGTCATAGTCAAATATATCTTTATTCTTTGAGTAAATTTATCTGAATGCTGGAAGTAAAGTCCCATTGTGTGAAATGATAGAAATGTGATATCTCCAGGGATGGACAACATTGATTTAGTACGTTCAGGCATGGATGCTGCATTTTCAAAAATTTTAAAAAACATTTTTTTTTTTTAGCATCATATTACCGTAAAAATATTTTTGAGTGAAATATTTAAAGCTGATCTCCAGGCACAAAAACTGTATATTTGCGTATACTCATCAAGAGATACAAAAATATTGAGGCCTAATGCACACTGAATGTTTTTGGACATTTTTAGAGCAGCTTTTGGCTTCAGATGTTTTTTTCTACAGTCAATAAACTCCCCATCATGTTATCCTATGTGTCCATGCACACATAGGCTGTTATCGGAAGTTTTTGGCCTGGCGTTTTTTTGGCTTTAAATAAAACCCCAAAACTAGTGGGTTCAGAGAGGAGTTTTTCAGCTGTTTTCAGCTGTAAAAATGCTCTAACATCAAAAAACGCTGATAAATGCAGATAAATGCTCAAAAACCCAGCTCACCAGTGTTTTTTTAAATGTTTTTGATCCATTGGAATAAAAAAAAGAAACATTAATGGGGAAAAATGCTTAAAAACACTAATAAAGGCTATTGCAAAAACATTAAATAAAACATTGAAAAACTCACTGCAAAGCTACTGCCATTTTTAAAACGTTATTTTAACGTCCAGTGTGCATGAGGCCTTAAAGTCACTTTGGATGCACCTAATACCTTGCAAACCCAAACATTATCTTTTAAAGGTATAGTATAGCTGATCCAGAGATCAGAGATGTGGGGCAGCTACAATTGTCAAATTGAGAAGATATTTCAGCAAGTTTTGCTCTTGATTGCAGCTAAGTTTGGCAGTATGGCCCGTGGGGCAGATAGGTATACAGTATCTGCTTTGGAGGGAGTTTCAGGTCACTGACAAGGTCTATAAAATCTATTTTATGTGACTATAAATTTTTTTAATTCTTGCTCAGTGTGTACATTTGTTCCCAGCTCCAACATGATTCAAGTATAATCTGCACTTTAAGGAGCAACATGCATAGCATTATAAATACAGTAAAACCTTGGTTTGAGAGCGTTTTGCAAGACAACCACGTTTTTTAAATACAATTTGACTTGATATACAAGCAATGTCTTGATATACAAGTAGCGTCATGTCAGAACTGAATATAAAAGAGAAGAGAGTGTAGCAATATGGTTACATTTAATGAAGGTACAACATTTAGACACTCACACGATTGATGATTAAAACAGGCACATCTAAGTATGCAGGCATCCGGGGTAAAGTTGTTCACATAGACCATCCTCCTCCCTGCCATTGAAGTTGTCCCTTCCATGAGCTGTTCAAGCCTCACTTTCAGATCACTCTACAGCCCCATACACACGGTCGGATTTTCCGATGGATTCTGTCCTATCGGACAATGTTGTCGGAAATTCCGACCGTGTGTAGGCACCATCGGACAGTTTCCATCGGATTGTCCGACGGACCAAGTCCTATCTCCTGCTGGATAGATTTTTTGACAACAAAGTCCGATCACACCAATTCCGATCGTGTGTAGCGAATTCCGACGGACAAAGTGCTACGCATGCTCAGATCACATTAAAAGACCAAAGCTATTGGCTACTAGCCTCTATGTAGTCCCGTCGTAGGCAACAAACGTCACCACGTTCAGAATGATCGGATTTTCCGACAACTTTGTCCGACCGTGTGTATGCAACACCAACATCGGACAAAGTACGACGGACAGGATCCGACGGAACTGGTCCTCGGATAATCCGAGCGTGTGTATGGGGCATACTGCAGGGTAGTCTTGATTGCCGACTGACAGCGGTTAGAGCCGGCAGTGCAGGGACTGGTCTATGTGGACAGCTTTACCCCAGATGCCTGCATAGTTAGAGGTGCCTCTTTTAATCATCAACCATGCGAGTTCCTAAATGTTGTACCTTCATTAAATGTAACCATATTGCTACACTTAGAGGCGCCTCTCTTCTTGTTTGTACTCTGTAGCTCCTGCTGGATTTTACTTCTAATCCCCTTGTGGAGGCTTATGTTTGTGGATGGACATTTTATGGTTACATAACTTATCACATTAATATAATCTTTTTATATGGACTATAAACTGAAGGACCCATGAATAAATGATTGTGGAACAAATCATTTGAGTTTACATTATTTCTTATGGGAAATTCGCTTTGATATACATTTTGCTGCCTTATGCTGTTGGCAGTAGAGACTCCCATCCTGAAAGAGTGTAATAAGGTGCGCATTCATTCACACCACTGGGAGGCAGATACAAAAAAGCCCTGCTCACTGCTCTGGCTTAACCTCAGCCTTCCATGTGGATTGTCCCTCTCACTTAGCTCATCTCCTCCCGCTGCATGATGTGGTTTCTTCCACTGGCTCATACACCACTACAGCATAAACAAGCTGGCCAAGGAACCCTATTGTGCATCAGGGGGGATCAAATATTTAACACACCTGGGAATGGGATACCTGCAGTGTCTGGGGTTCAGGATCATGGCAGAGTTTTATCAAACAAGGTACCAGAATGGCAAGTATAAAGAATCTTATTTTACAGGCTATTTACTTTCCTCCCTGTAGTCTTTTGTTTTCTTAGCAATGTCAGTGCTACTATGGTAGTAATTTATGTGAATCTGGTGTGGGTGGGTGTGCGATAGTTGCTGACTAGAAAAACATATATTCAGGCTTTACTGCATGAATAGAATGATAATATTGACCTTGTTGTGTGCTGACTGCTTTAAAAAGGACATCATTAGAATTGAACAGATACAGTTGAAAGCACATTTCACATGGAAATATTAAAAACTTGCTGTGAAAAAAGGAAAAATGTTTGTTTTACTTTTGAGATTGCATAGGTTACCAGTAGCTTCAGCTTATTTATTATTAAAATGCATTAAATGTGGGCCCAGTTTAGCAAGACTGTATTTGCACAGGTTGCTTAAATGTCCCTATTTATATACTGTATGTAGCGGGTGCTGCATTATAGTTTTGTGATGCCTGGTTCACCCGGACTGAATACCGGCCGACATTCGGCCCAGCAGCCTGGCCAACAGAAGCCGGCCGAACTTTCGGCTTCTGTAGAACGGCATGCTAGGAAAACATCTACGGATTGAAATCCGATCAGCACTCACAGCCAATGTGACTGTTGTGTTCTGGTGGGGGGGAGTCCCACTGTCAGAACACAATAGCTCAACGGGAACATTGCTGTACTAACATTGCATCATTCGTATAACGACCTCCTCCTGAGCTCCTCGTTTTTTTTTAGCCCGCTAAGCTGAACAAAAAAATACTCATAGTGTGTACCAGGCTTTACTTGCTCATCCTGCCAGTAGATCTGTTGTTTTTTCCACTTCTTTAGCAGGCCAAGCTGTTCACCAAAATTGTCAGTTAGATGGGTTGGGAGAAACTAAAATACATTGTTGGGGGCACTTACAACAATCATTTTTTTTTTTTACTTTTGTTTTCAAAAGGAAAAAAAAACTGTTGCAGTACCGGTTAAAACATTGTTGCTGGAATGTGCTTTAATTTTTTATGGTCCCTTTCGTAAATTCCATTTAAAACTAAATGTTCCCCAAAGACTACACTGTTCATTCTGCAGTGAAATTGCACAGCAGTGTTGTGATGCTGTAGATACCCTGTTACAGGAACTATAAAAATAAAATAGATCCTGGTAGGATTAACAGGTATTGGGAGACTCAGAAAAATAAAAACTGCAGCTGTTAGTGACATACTGCCTCATATTTGTCTTTTTCTATTTTCCCAAAAGTCACACTTTAAAAGCCCATTAACAGCAGCAAGCTGTACTGAACGCACAGCCACTGGTTTGTCCTGGGAGGAACAGTGCTCTTTTTTTTTTTTTTTGTTAAACTGTCCCACGTGACATTTTATTCAGTTCTACTTCTTGCATTGCGGTGTGGTACTTTGCTGAAACAAAGTATCTCATGTAGTACTTTTCTTCAGCTCTGTGGTGTGAACTGACTCCATATAAAACAAGTCAGATTGCAGTACAGCCCAGTGCAAATGGTGTGAACAGCGCAAAGGATGAGGATATCCATTTTTATTTTTTTATGTTTATCTAAACATCTTTTTATTATACAAGTTCGCTAAAATAAATAATCTCCTCTTGAGAAGAGGAGTTTAAGGGGGTATTTGATCAATACATACTGTAAGTGGTCCATACAATGAACTTGGTGATGAGTTATTAACTTTAAGGTCATTACAGAGGGTAAGGGGCACTCTTTACGTCTAGAGGAAAAGAGATTTAATCTTCAAATAAGGAAAGGTTTCTTCACAGTAATGCTACTTGCAGACTGAGGCACTGGGCGCGCTGGCGGTAAAGCAGCGCTATATTTAGCGCCGCTTTACCGTCGTTTTAGCGGCGCTTTTCGGCCGATAGCGGGGCAGTTTTACCCCCCGCGGGCGGCCGAAAAAGGGTTAAAACCGCCCGCAAAGCGCCACTGCAGCGGCGCTTTGCGGGCGGGTTTGGAGCGCTGCCCCATTGTTTTCAATGGGAGGGGGGGCGCTTTAGGAACGGTAAATACACCGCTCCTACAGCGCTCCAAAGATGCGGCTTGCAGGACATTTGTCAGCGACCTGCAAGCGCACCGCTCCAGTGTGAAAGCCCTCGGACTTTCACACTGGAGACACAGCAGCGGCTGTTTAAAGGCGCTTTGCAGGCGCTATTTTTAGAACTTTAGCGCCTGCAAAGCACCTCAGTGTAAAAGGGGCCTAAGAGCTCTGAAAATGTGGAATAGACTCTCTCAAAAGCTGGTTCTGGCTATCCAGGTTCTGGAGCAAATTGGATTATGCTTTGCTGGGTTTATTTTTTGCATAACTCTGGATCAACTGTGGGTATAGGACTTTGTATATGAGATTGTATAGATTTATTTGATTTATTTTATTTATTTAGTTTTTATTTTATTGGTTGAACTAGATGGACAGGTTTTTTTTTCTTTGTTTTTTGTGTTGTCCCTTTGAGAAGATATCTCTTTACTTCATGTTCAACAGGAAGTGAGATGAAATCTCTCCAAAGTGAGACAATTCCTCTATTAGTTGATAGTAGTACAGGAATCCCCATTTAAATATATCCACTTGCAATTATAAAATGTTGGGATTTCTAACAAATGCTCCAAGGGTTAAAAGTGGTGACTAGGACAAAAAGTGGATCTCCCCCAATGTGGACACAAAAAGCAGTAAAAAACAAATATTTTTAGTCTGGCTTTAGGTATACTTGTGGACTATTTTCTTTAATCAAAATATATTTTTAGAATACATTTGAAATGCAATTCTCGTCCCATGCATTGGATCTATGCACTATAGTTGTATAATATGCATAAACCAAAAGGAACAATTCTATCCTCTCTTCATATCCAACCTTGTTATTGTAAATACTGTTAGATTCTTGGTGTAAAGTGATATAATAAAACTCATGTTTTGAGCATTTGAATGCTTTCTCATAGTATCACCTTCCAGGTCTTTTCTGTATCTGCAAATATAAAACTTGTGAAAACTGTCGTTTTTAGGAACATCATTACAAGCTAGACTCTTCTGAGACTGCATATTCTTTAGTTAGTAGTGAATTTACAAAACATTGCCGAATCTGGTAACTTTGGTTCTAGTCAGAAAACAAGAAGGTAGTACAACCGAAGACTTTTTTTTTTTTTTCAATACCAAAATACAACTATTTCATTAGGTTTAACTAAAACTACAAAAGAGAGAGTAGTGAATCAGAGGAGGAAACAGTCCCTCCTAAAAGAATAACAAGATCAGTGTCATGGTTATGCAGTAGTGTTTGTCTGTCAGCTTACCTCTCCGTGTGTTCAGCTTAAGAGGCCAGCCACTCTCACCTGGCTGCTTAAATAATCTCTCCTCAAAAGCATGGCTCCACCCCAGCCCCTATCAGGGAACTCTATATTAACCTGTGCACTGCAAGCCAGCCCTGCTGATCAACCATTGTGTGTTTAGCATTTGTGTGCTACTTGCTGTGTCTCCTACGTCTGATTCCAGTTACCGATCTTGGCCTGTTCTCAACTATCCCTGTCTGCTTGTGACCCTGACCTTTGGTGTGTTCTATGTTTATCCTTGTCTGCTAGTCACCCCAACCTTGACTTATCCCTTTACTATCCTTGTTGTTCCAGCCTGCTGCTTCCTTCCTCTTTCTCCTGTAGTCTACCGTGAGCGCGAGCTGTGAGACCCTGGGGGCTGCGACCTGGAGCCAGACTGCAGCGCAGTCCATCCTCACCACTAGAGGCTCTGGTGAACACCTGCTGACTCTTAGACTCCGCACCCTGGGGAAGCTATGCTCTAGCTCCCAGTGGGATCTGTGTTGATACTCCAGTAGACCTGCTTCCTGAACCTCTCAGAGTTCAATCCGCAGCATTCAGTCCTAGGGTCCACTATCTTAGCGGTGCACTCCTGACTCCTACGGAGTGCATCTGTCCCCTGGACTCAGGTGACCTGACAATCAGAAGACTTGCCTACCACTAGCAGCACCATACATCCCAATGGCACCAACACCAAGGGAGCTAGACCCCAAGAAGAAAGGCTTAGTACCAGCACTGAAATAAAGCACCAGACCCAAAGAATCCAGGCCAATCCCACCTTCCCGATGCCCTGGGAAACCCATTATGGCTGCCTTCCAGCTCTGGATCAGCTACAGTGCCTCCTTTCACCGTACAGTCAGGTGTGCAGCCCAACAAATACTCCAAATAATTTTTCTGAATTTGATTATTATTTGTTTTCCCATCAAGATTTGCTACAGTACATCGTGGACCAAACAAATCTTTTTGCAGAGCAATTTATTGGCACCAACCACAATTTGTCCTATGCTTGTATGTTTCATTGGCGACGTCTCGCGGTAGAGGAGTTAAAAAAGCTGTGGGCTTTACATATAATATGGGGCTTACTAAAAAAAAAAAAAATGTCATGCCTACTGGTCCACCCACCCCATCCACCACATGCTGTGTGGTGTCATGTCCAGCACACGCTTATGCACTTCCTACATCATGCACTTCCTACATTTCATTGATAACTTGCAGTGCCCTCCCCAAGATTAAACTAACCATGAAAAATCCACCCAATAATAAATTATTTTTCCAAGTGATTTGCTGAAATATATATCCCAGACCAAAATATTTGTGTGGACAAATCCCTTGTCCACTTCACTGGCCGGCTGCAATTCAAACAATATATTCCTAGTAAAAGGGCCAGGTATGGGTTGAAACTAAACAAACTTTGCAAAAGAACCATAGGATATGTGTACGCTTTCCATTTGTATGAAAGGAAAGACTCCCAGCTCCAACCCCCTGAGTGCCCAACATGCATTGGAACCAGTGGAAAAAATGTCTGGGACCTGGCATACCCCCTGCTCAAAAAAGGCTATCATATATACATAGACAATTATACCAGTTTGCCCCTTTTCCACCACCTGTACCATAAGAAAAAAACCTTGGCCTGAGGTACCACTAGAAAAAATAGAAAATTTAGTGACAACAAGGCTACAAAGGGGGGGAATCTGCAAGTCTGAGGAATGCGGAAATTTTGGCGGTGAAGTGGAGGTACGTGGAGGGACAAGAGATGTTTACATCCTGTCCACCATGACATCTTGTTAGAGATTCACGGAAGACGTGGTCCCATTGTAAAGCCTGAATGCAATAGAAAAAACAAATATAGGCGCACAATTCAGAGAAATTTCAATAGGTGTCTCCCAATGCAGTAATATAAATAATTAAAAAACAATGTTCAGAAAATAATAATAATAGTGGTAATGATAAAGTCCATAAACAACCAATATAGATCAATATAGTCTATATAAGTCAGTCCAAATATATATGAGAACTTTATCCAAAGATATGCACACAGGGCTGCCTTCGGGGTAGAACAGAAACCATGTTCAGAAACTGTAAAGCAAAAACAAATAAAAAGGCGCCTCTGGGTGCCGTAGTTTAGCACAAGAAATGTTATTATTCAGCATCAGTAATGAACTCACATTTGTGAAGAAATAAGCAGGCATGGTATATGTCACTCAGATGAAACGAATCCCTAGCGTAGTGTTTGGTCCATCTGTCCAGGCAGATCAAAAGAGGCACTTCCGTGTAATGGTGAGAGACATTGTCCTATTGAGAAAGGAGCGTGACTTGAGATACCAACCAAGTGCGCATGCTCACGAAACGCGTCCATTACCGATGACGACATCCCCCTGAGCCAGCCACATCCTGCGATCCAAGCCTCGTAATAAAATTTCTTGTGCTAAACTACTGCACCCAGAGGCGCCTTTCTATTTGTTTTTGCTTTAAAGCCTGAATGCATCTACAATTATAATTATTGTTGAGGATGCGGAAGAGCTTAAAGCTCAGGATTCTGTGGAGGGCCCGGAAGATGAGTCTGCTTCCGAGCAATCTGGACAAGAAGATATCCAATTGATGTCTGCCTCTCAGTCGCAGAGGCTTTTGATCCTGACTCTGACCAAAATGGTTCATTCTGCCTTTAAGTGGCCTCTTGCTGAGATGACTGAGCCCCCCTGGTCCTCTTAGGGATCCCTGAGGCCTCTTCAGGCCGCACAGGCTTTCCCCCTACACCCCCTGTTGAAACAGGTGGTGTATGCTGATTGGGAACACCCTGACAGGATTTTTGTTCCTCCTAAAAGGTTTTCCCTTTTATATCCCATGGATGAAAAGTTTGTTAAAAAATGGAGCATTCCATCCGTAGATGTAGCAGTCTCTTCCTTAAACAAAAACTTAACATGTCCGGTAGATAACTCACAGGGCTTGAAAGACCCTGTTGACAAGAAATTGGATACATTATTAAAGGCTTCCTTTTATTTGGCCAGTTCAGCTATTCAGCCAGCTGTTGCAGCAAATGGTATCTGCCAGTCCGTAAAGGATCAGGTCAAATGGCCTGATCGGCCTAACCAGGAAGATGATCTGCCTAAAGTAAGACAAATATTCCTTCTGTGCTGTGTTTTGCTGTTGACGCCTTAAATGATTCAATACAGCAGGTTTCTTGTTTGGCTCTCTTGTCTGTACATATGTGCAGACTTTTGTTGCTTAAGAACTGGTCAACCGAGCTTCCTTGTAAAACGTTATTGGTAGGTTTCCCTTTTCATGGGGAACGTTTAATAGGTGATCATTTTGACAAATATATCCAAAAGATTTCCGGAGGGAAGAGCTCTCTACTTCCTGTGAAGAAAAGCACCAGACATCCCTTGTTTAAAACCTCAGGGACTGCTTCCTCAAATGTCTCAGCGTCAAGGCGGTTCCATCGCCAATAGGGCTCTAGGGCCAGAAGAAGCCCTGGGTCAAAATTGTTTCTAAACCCAGCACCAAGTCCTCCTTTTGAGGGGACGCCCCCACTCCATCGAGTGCAGGGAAGGCTGCTGCACTTTGCGGACATTTGGAGAACAATAATTCAGGATGAGTGGGTCACCTCAATTATATCTTGCGGTTACAAGCTGGAGTGGGGGGGGGGGGGTTTAAGATCCAGCGTTCCCTCGGATCCTCCAAAAAGAAACGTATTGCTTCAGGCACCACATCATCTAGTGCATCAAGGAGTGATTGTAGAGGTTCTTGTATCCGAAAGGAGCACAAGGTTTTACTCAAACCTGTTTACGGTTCAAAAACTAAACGGGACACAAGGCCCATTTTGGACCTAAGACGTATCTATTGATACAGTCCTTTCGGATGGAGTCTGTCCGCTAAGTAGTAGCCTCACTCCAGAGGGGAGACTTTCTAGCCTCCATCGATATAAAAGACGCGTATTTACACATACCTATCTTTCAGCCTCATCAGAGGTTCCTACGTTTTGCAGTAGAGGAACGCAATTTTCAGTTTGTGGCTTTACCCTTCGGGCTTGCTAGCTACAGCTCCCCGGGTTTTTACTAAAGGTCCTAGCGCCAGTACTGGGTCTTTTAAGAGCCCAAGGGTTCCTGGTGCTCGGGTATCTGGACGACCTCTTGCTCAGAGTTCACTCATTATAGTCTCTAGAACAGAGCATAATAATATGCGCAGTGCTGTATTTGCAAAGCTTAGGTTGGATCATAAATACCGAAAAGTCAGCCTTGAAACCAGCTCAAACTCTAAAGTATTTAGGTCTGATGCTAGATACGGTTCAAGCAAGAGTATTCTTCCCACCTATAAGGATCTGTGCCCTGAATGTTCAGGTTTGTCAGATAAGGGGCACCAGACAACCCTCGATTCGGCTCTGTATAAGTCTTCTAGGAAGGATGGCATCCTCCTTCGAGGCAGTGCCCTGTGCCCAGTTCCATTCCAGGCCTTTACAACAAGACATCTTGTTGGCTTGGAACAAAAAATGACAAGCCCTGGATTATCCAGATTATCCAATGTACTTATCTCCTCGGGCCTGGTGGTTGCAGGATCAGAACCTGCGAAAGGGAAAATCCTTTCTACCGGTAACTTGGAGAGTACTGATTACAGATGACAGTCTCTCAGGCTGGGGAGCGACCCTAGAAGGCTCACAGCTCAGGGGAAATGGTCAGGGACAGAACAGCTCCTGCCCATCAACATCCTGGAATTACGGGCAGTGCGTCTGGCCCTATGGTCCTGGACGGTGGAGCTTCAGGACTGCCCTATCAGGGTTCAGTCCGACAATGCCACTGCAGTGGCCTATATAAACCACCAAGGCGGTACCAGGAGTCGATCAGCTCTGAAGGAGGTAAACCACATACTAGCCTGGGCAGAGGAACATGTGCCGATTCTATCAGCAGTTCATATCCCGGGAGTAGAGAACTGGAAGGCAGATTATCTCTGTATGATAATATTAATGGTCCCTACACCCAGAAGTGTTCCAGGAAATTTTCCAATGTTGGGGATGGCCAGAGGTCGACCTACTGGCATCAAGGTTCAACAACAAACTACAGCAGTTTGTGTCCTGAACAAGAGATCCTCTGCCAATCAGAGCAGATGTTCTGGTAGTTCCATGGAGCCAGTACTCCCTGGTTTATGCTTTCCCTCCAATCCCTCTTCTTCCACATTTGTTGCGCAGGATTTGGAGAGAGGGGGTTCCAGTCATTCTGGTGGCACTAGCCTGGCCCAGAAGGCCCTGGTTCCTGGAGATTGTGAGACTGACAATAGATGAGCCATGGACGCTTCCACGTAGCCCTGATCTACTGTCTCAAGGTCCTATATTCCAACCCAATTTATAGTCTCTAAATTTGACGGCATGGCTATTGAAGCCAGGGTGTTAAAGGACCGTGGCATCTCGGATCCAGTGGTGTCTACCCTAGTTAATGCTAGAAAAGCTGTCACTAGGAAGATCTATCATAAGGTCTGGAAGACTTATATTGCTTGGTGTGAAGCCAAAAAAATGGCATCCCCAGAAATACGTGATTGGGAGAATATTCTCTTTTCTACAGTCAGCTGTGGAAATCAAATTGGCTTTGAGTACAATCAGAGGTCAAGTTTCGGCACTTTCAGTATTCTTCCAAAGGCCTTTAGCCTCCCATTCACTTAGCTGAACCTTTATGCAGGGGACAACTCGCTTGCTTCCCCCCATTAGGTCACCTATGTGTCCTTGGGACTTAAACTCGGTGCCGTCTGTATTACAGAGACAACCATTTGAACCTATCAAGGAAATTCCATTAAACTTGCTGTCATGCAAGCTAGACTACCTGATGGCCATCCCCTCGGCTAGAAGGATGTCAGAGTTGGCAGCCCTTTCATGCAGGGAACCATACTTGATCCTTCACCACGACAGGGTCTTGTTGGTCTTTCATTTAAATTAGGATATTATTTTACCTTCTCTTTTCTCTCAGCCTCGCTCGGGGGAAGAGAGACGACTGCATTCATTGGACGTTGTCCGGGCAGTCAAGGTTTATTTGTCGAGATCTGAGGATCAGACTCCTTTTTTGTTTTACCAAAAGGACCCAAGAAGGGGCAGGCAGCTTCCAAGGCTTCCATTGCCAATTGGGTCCGTCAATTGGTCATTCAGGCATACGTTCTGAAACGTAAAGCTCCTCCCTTTAGGGTGAAAGCTCATTCTACCAGGGGTGTAGGAACCTCCCGGACTTTTCGCCATCAAGTATCTGTGGCTCAGATTTGTAAGGCTGACACCTGGTCTTCAGTGCATACGTTAACAAAATTTTATCAAGTGGATGTTCGAGCAGCGGAGGATCCGGCTTTCGACCGCAGTGTACTGCGGGCTGCCGTATAAGTTCTGATGGCTATTGTTTGGCAGGGTGTCTCCCTCCTCTAAAGGCTATTGCTCTGGGACGTCCCAGCAGATAATGAATATTAGACTGACTCTGTGTCCCATGATGTAGAAAAGGGAAAGAAAAGGATTTTTCAGGTATGCTACAAGAATGACAAAACACATCCTTGCATGCCAGTAGTGCCTTAAAAACATTCAAAACTACTTTATATAATTAGATGAGGACCATGATGAAAGTGCAAGTAGCTTTTCCCTCCAGAGTTCTCATTCCAGAAACACTCTCTTTCTGTTGCTTGTGAATCATTACAAAGTTTTTGTTCACTAGCAGCATCTTCAAGTGAGGAAGTGTTGCAAACCACATCCTCACAAAAATACACAATCCCTTCATTTATAGATAAAATGACACCTGAAAATCAGGAGAACATTGATCAAGCTCTTGCAATCAGCATTCTGATCAGCATTGTCAATGACTGAAAATGCATATTAGCAGGAAGCTTATAAATTACTATTAGGGAAAGGGGGGTGGTTAACTGTTCTTGTGTATAGTTCTTAAAATATACAGTCCTTGTTATTCCATTTGTAATAAAAATACAATTTTAAAAATAAATTTTAGTTTATTTACTGAATAAGCTGTACTTTTATTTCAAACATAATACTTTTATATACACGGCATTTCACATCCCCAGTGTAACAAAATGACTTTCGATTTAAAAATGACTCCACAACTACTTCAATTCTTCCAAATTTTTTCATTTTTCCCATTTACAAAAAACAGTAACAATAATAATTACACAGAATTGTCTGACAAACAATCCACGAGCAGCGAGCTTGTACTCCTGCGTCACGTCCGGTTCTGCCTATCGCTCAATCCCGACACGTTTGTTTGTGAATCAATTTTATAAGTGAGTGTATCAGCCACATTTTATATTTTAATAAATCTTTTATCAAATGTTACTTATATGGGATCTTCCTTGCCCTTTATTACTGGCACAGAGGAAACCATATAAGAGGCTTTATCCATCGTAAGGCCCTACCAGCCAGACCCACTGGAGAGGGACCCCCAGAGAACCCCTGTAGGCCGCCTGAAGCATCTGACCTAGTTCTATGCTGTTACATTACAGCAGTAAGGTGAGAGGCTAGTGCATACTGAGTTGTCACCATATTGGATTGTCCAGGCATCGGCCACTTAGGCCTCATGCACACGAGACGCTGTTAAACGCGCGTTCAGAGGCAGTTGGACACTTTTTTCAACTGCACCTGAACGCATGCAATGTTATCCTATGTGTCCATGTACACAGTCTAGTTTTTTCCCGTTTTTATGCAGTTGCGTTTAACCTCGTTTTTCCAGAAGCAAAAAAATGCGTTCAGACACTTTGCTTTTCTGCTTTTCAGACGCAAAACGCAGCTAAACGCGGCTAAACGCAGACACCTGCGTTTAGCCGCGTTTGCGTTTATAAGCCTTTTTAAAGGAACCCAATTTTTTGGAGCAGAAAACTCAGAAATATGATGGTAAACCATAAAAAAAATACTACAAAAAATTGTTTAAAATGTCGGAATTAGTTTAGATAGTTCATAGAGCATATATACTCACTGAAATGCATACATGTTTGTGAAATATCCAACGGACATTCGCTGTGCCATCAACGGATGGGTCCAATATCGACGAGCTCTGATTCTGGACCTCTCATGCAAATTTGCGACGACATTGCTGCCGCATCAAGAGCAACATCAGGAGCATTTCCTGACATATATTCAATATGGGATCCATTTAAAAAAAAAAAAAAAAAAACACAGAAAGAGAGGCAAATGCAAGTGTACAACTGATCTCTCTGCTGCTGCTGCTCACTCTGATCAAATTGGCAGAAATAGTTAATAATACACGCTTCCTGAGCTTGGGGAGGGTCTATATGATGTTATCTTTACAAATGCTTATAGGCGCAAACGCGTCTAAACGCGGCATGAAAACACAGCAAAACGCACGTTTTTAAACGCAGGTTTCTGCTTTTTAAAACACGCGTTCAGCACAGTTTGCATCTGCGTCTCGTCTGCATGGGGCCTTATTCACTGGTTATGGTGAAGGGTATCAATCATCCATCATCTTTTGATTGTCCTACGTTCTATAACTTTTTGATTGATATCTGTGCCCAAGGTGGCACATGGGACTTTTCGAGTTCATTGCACATTATTCACTTTTCTGTTTGCTTGCAAATCAAGTTTTTCACTTATTTACTGTGCAGTTCATTTATATTGTGATTTATCAATTGATCTACTGTGAGAATATTCACATACTTGCATACATTGACTGCTATTTGCACTTGCACTTTATATTGAAGATTTTATATTTTTCACTATTACTAGTCGCCCTACAGTGCAGCACCACCACTTTTTACTATTCGCTGTATAGAAGATGTTCGGCTTCTGCCGAATGGGCTAAAAGTCTAGTATTCAAGCGAGAGCCAGAACAAGCAAAGTTTGGTCCAACCCTGTGTTCAAACTTAACCACGGGATCATCCTAATGGTCAGCTTGTGAATCAACCACAAATATGAAATCATTTTCCAACATATCTTATGTTTATTGATACTTTTACAGACAGCATGCAGTCTGTGCTTGATCAGCTTCTACCCTGGCCAGAGTAGCTGGTGTTTGACAGAGCCTGGAAATGATCAGAGCTGGGTGCTTCTGGGTTCAGGCTACCAAGAGACACCTCAAGTCTACTGAATGTAAAAGCCGCCAGCTGGGAGTAAAAATGTAAATAAGCTCCCAGTTGCTTAGTGGCAGAGAGGTTATTTACAGTACATATGTGTGCTGACATCGATATAACCTTTATGTCATCAGCAGTGAAGTAATTAAATATTAGGGATTATAATCAAAAAGGATGGGAGATAATCAGGAGGATGGTGTTCTGTGACTAATGGAATAGGTCGTGTTGAAGCACCTACACACATAAACACAATCTTGCAGTTAGGCAGTTTCTATTAGTTATACGTGACCCTTCAATAAAGTGTATGTCAAGCCAATAACTTTTTTCGAAAATAAAATAATTACAGTGCTCGCAATGGTGCATAAATATTTTCAATGAAAAATCTTCCAAAATAAAACTAATCAATCAAATATTCATATTGAAATATTGCAAAATGCCCCAAATAAAAAGTGCTTAAGTGCTCCAATCTGCAAAAAAATGATGTAGTGCTTCAAACTTCCAATCTGTGGTGTGGCACACACCTCTCCTGTGTCCCCACTCATTAATTGGGTTAAATGGACCCCTAGCTTTTCAGTCTAGGGGTCATATGAGCTGTATAACTGGCCAGGAATGGTGACTCGCAGAATGTCCAATTGAGATCTCCCCCAGCGTGATAGTCACAAGTTAGTAGATTGGCCAAAAATTAAAAGAAGCCACTCATAGTGAAGCACAGTAAGGCTGGTATTGCGCAAATACAAGTTAGTACTTACAGGACAAAGAAGTAAAATGGGCATATAACAATGCAGGGATAAAAAACAGGAAATGCCGCATTCCAGCGTGTGTTCCAGCGAAACGAGAAGTGACGTTGTTTGCCTTGTGGGAGCAATAAGTTTAATTTCTGTCTGCTGCTTCATTCCTATGCTATCAGCATGAGTCACTTCTGACAAGTTTTCCTGACACCAAAAGATAAAAGGTGACAGGCAAGTGATCATGTCACCTTTTATCTTTTGGTGTCAGGAAAACTTGTCAGAAGTGACTCATGCTGATAGCATAGAAATGAAGCAGCAGACAGAAATTAAAGTTATTGCTCCCTCAAGACATCCTTGCTGACGCCTACTGGGTGGGTGAAACACGTTGACATAATTTCTGGTGCAGAGTCCAAACAACGTCACTTCTCGTTTCGCTGGAACACACGCTGGAATGCGGCATTTCCGTTTTTTTATCCCTGCATTGTTACCGTATATACTCGAATATAAGCCGAGATTTTCAGCCCATTTTTTAGGGCTGAAAGTACCCCCCTCGGCTTATATTGGAGTCACCGCCGTCTGCCTACATGAACAGCTTGTCATGCAGACAGACGGCAGTTTTAAAAAGCCGCGCCGCCTCCTCCTGCCCGTCCGTGAAAAGCGGACACTAATTTTCCCAGCAGTACAGTGTTCCGCCTATCACGGATGTCCTGTCATTCTCATCTCATGGACGAGGATGAGAGAATATCCGTGATAGGCGGAACACTGTACACTGACTTCTGGGAAAACAGCGTTCCTCCTATCACGGACGAGGAGGAGGCGCGGCTTTTTAATTTTACAATGGCGCCGTACACGCTGACAGAGCGGGGACAGAGCGAAGACCGAAGACCGAAGACCGATGGCAGAGGGCACAGGACGGATGGCACAGGACCCGCAGATCGGCACAGGTAGGCTGCAATGGGGACACGGGGGGGGGGGTCTGTACAGGGGACATGCAGCTGCAGATGGGCATTGCTGGCCCTCTTTTCCACTTACAGTAGCTGCTGCATTTTGTACCCTCGGCTTATACACGGGTCAATGCAGTTTTCCCATTTTTTGTGGTGAATTAGGGGCCTCGGCTTATACTCGGGACGGCCTATAGTCGAGTATATACGGTATATGCCCATTTTACTTCTTTGTCCTGTAAGTACTAACGTGTATTTGCGCAATAAATACCAGATGACTGATTGACAGCCTCCAGTTCCTGTGTGAAGTAGGGTGTTTCCCTTTCCTCCTGCAGAGTGTGATTTCAGCTGCCCACCCCCTTTTTCTGACAGCTCACTCAAGCTTTATAAATGCTGGGTTTTGAATAGATGTAGAGAAGAGAAGACTCTGGATAAACAGGTGCAAGGTTTGTTTCATTTCTTTGTATCACCTGAGGCTATTCACTTCACTTGGTATATGTAAGGGCAACTACTTTAACCATATACTTGTCCAGGGTGAAGTTCTAATTGTAAATTCTTCCTGGAAAGAGAGATATATCAGTGGCAGTGTCTGTGGGGAGATATAGACACTGCAAAACAAGCAATATCTGTGGGCAAGGACATGGACATCACTCCATAAGCAATGTCTGTGGGTGCTGCAGAGTTGAGAATTTCTCTGGAGGGGAGTGGATGCTGGAGAGTAGGGCCCGGTGCTCGATGCGAACGTGGGCGTTCGCTCGGCGAGCCCAGAACTATTTTGGCCGTTCGCATCACATTCGTGTGATGCGAGCGGCCCCGCAATGCATTGCGGCCGGCGCGGCCGGCGCAGTGCATTGCTGGCTGATGATTGGCCAAGCATGCACTGTGACCCCGCATGCTTGGCCAATCACAGCGCCGGAAACTCGGCTACAGGCAGGACGCCTGTAGCCAATTAAAGCTCAGGGGCTTTAGTACACGCCCCACCATTTAAAAGGCCGCCACGCCGTCGGCGCCGGTCACATGAGTGCCGGCTTTAGGAGAGATCAGTCTGCTGATTCTGTCTTTGCTTGATTCATTGCTCCAGAAAGATTTGCTCTTCTTTGCTAAACCATTGGCTAGTTCTTTGCTAAACCATTGCTACCCAAGTCATTGATCGTTCATTGCTGCTGATTGTGTTTTTAGCTGCTGCTGGGGATTAGTCTGGTGCGTGCTTACTGTTAGTACAGTATTGCAGTAGTACCAACCGCAGTGCTGTTAGCACAGCATTGCACCCCAAAGGCACCCATAGGACTTCTAGTGTGTTAGTGGCAGCAAACAGAGCTCCTATATTTTCTTCTCAGCAGCACCCATAGGACTTCTAGTGTGTTAGTGGCATCACACAGAGCTCCTATATTTTCTTCTCAGCTGCACCCATAGGACTTCTAGTGTGTTAGTGGCATCACACAGAGGATTTTCAGCCATATGGCGGCCAGGACAAGACATGACATTAAAGCCGCAAGTGGTTTTAAATGGCTTCTTTTTTTCCTTTACAAATGTCATTTTGTGCAAGGACAGTTCTAAACACGGGAAACACATGCCACTTCACAGGCATACTTTAGACACCCCCAGGTACCATATTTAAAGGAAAATTTCACTTTTTTTTTTTCACTTTATGCATCATTAAAATGACTGCTCCCGAAAAAACGTTAGTTTTTAAAAGTTCTTTTTGCATTGATATATGTCCCCTGGGGCAGGACCCGGGTCCCCAAACCTGTTTTATGACATTAACATGCATATTGGCCGTTGTAATTAGCAATTTTGATTTCGAACGTTCGCGTCCATTATAACGAATAGGGTTCGAAAATCCGCGCAAACTTTCGGTCCGTTCGAAGGTTCTGGTGCGAACCGAACCCGGGGGTGTTCGGCTCATCCCTACTGGAGAGTGAACATGCTCTGTACTGAGGCGGTACGTGGTGTGTGCAGCTAAATTACTGGGGCATATTTACTGTATAACATTCACAGTGTACGCTTGAATTTGCTATTTCCATTATGCATATACTACCACATTTAAGCCCCAGTTGACACAAATATGGCCAAACCATACTTTGAATATAGGTTTGCCTACGTAGAATTTCCCTTAGTGTTCTAATTATGTTCATTTATATCATTAGTTAGGCACACTGAAGATCTTTTGTGTCTGGCTTGTACAGATGGTCTCCAGAGGCTATTGACTTTGAGCTGATATATTTGTCTACAGCTGCTGAATAGAAACAATGTTCCTGCGATACCTTCAGTCCTCCCGTTAGCAATGTCAAGAGGTCTGTTAATGTACATCTGTAATCTACAGCTTGGGGCTTTGAGAATTGGCAGTGCCAAAGGAAAACAAAAGCACTACAAAGAGAGAAAGTGAAAGAGAAGAGTCATGCATTAAAAAGGACAGAATCTAAACATTCACATGCATGCACACACACGTGCACATGCGCAAGCACACACACACACACATCCTCTCACTACAAATATTTGTAAATCTTAATGAGAATGCTTTAATGTATTATTTATCTCTTCCTATCCTTGGTAGCAATTAAGGACATTTTCGGAGTAGCTCTGGTCACTATAGCTAAAAAATACACAAATGTAAAATAATGCATTTGGGTGGCAAAAATATGAATGCAATCTAATCATTAGGGGGGGGGGGGTGTGGGGGCACCTCCTGGGGGAATCAAGGATGGAAAAGGACCTGGGGGCCTAGTAGATGACAGGCTCAGCAATGGCATGCAATGCCAAGCTGTTGCTAACAAAGCAAACAGAATATTGGCATGCATTAAAAAGGGGATTAACTCAAGAGATAAAGCAATAATTCTCCCACTATACAAGACTCTGGTCCGGCCACACCTGGAGAATGCTGTCCAGTTCTGGGCACCAGGAAGGATGTGTTGGAAATGGTGCGAGTACAGAGAAGGGCAATAAAACTAATAAAGGGAGGATTAGTTATAAAGAAATGTTACGGGCACTGAACTTATTCTCTCTGGAGAAGAGACACTTGAGAGGGGATATGATCTCAATTTACAAACACCATACTGGTGACTCCATAATAGGGAAAAAACTTTTCCACGGAAGGAAGTTTAGTAAGAAACGTGGCCACTCATTAACAGAAGAAAAGAGGTTTAACCTTTAACTGCTTAAAGGGTTTTTACTGTAATGCCCCGTACACACGGTCGAAAATTCCGACGGAAAATGTCCGATCGGACCATGTTGTCGGAAAATCCGACTGTGTGTGGGCTCCATCGGACTTTTTCCGACGGAAAAAATTTGGGATCCTGCTCTCAAATTTTCCGACAACAAAATCTCATCGGACTTTTTCCGATCGCGTGTAGAGAATTCCGACGGACAAAGTGCCACGCATGCTCAGATCAAATTACGAGACCAATTGGCTACTAGCCTCTACGTAGTTCCGTCGTACGCAACGAACGTCACCACGTTCAGAATGATCGGATTTTCCGACAACTTTGTCCGATGTGTACGCAACACCAGTGTCAGACAAAATCCGTCTGAAAAAAAAGAATTTCCGACCGTGTGTATGGGGCATAAGAGCGGCAAGGATGTGGAATTTCCTTCCACAGGCGATGGTTTCAGCGGGGAGCATCGATTCAAGAAATTCTTTTTTAAGCACCTGAACGACCACAAAATACAGGGATATACAATGTAATACTGACATAAAATCACAAACATTGCTTGGACTTGATGAACGTGTGTCTTTTTTCAACCTCACCTACTATGTAACTATGTAACTATAAGTACATTGAGTTCAAACACAAAAGAATGCCTATAAAAATGTAAATCCTCAATATACAGAGCCATATACCCTAATGATAGAATCCTCTAAGACTTTCAAAGTCTAGACCTTCCTGCATTACCCTCAACACTCCTGCTAGATGGGCTGCTAGGGGAAGAAGTAATATCTAGGGCTGCCACCGCTGGGTTTGCTGCTTGCGCAACTTCATCCAAATTTGCAAATTTTTTTGGGTGCTCAAACACAGAACTTACTTACCTTTTCTGTGCACCCATGCCACTTCCTCTAACTACAGTAGCCAAGCTTTGTATTTGATTACTACTGATTTACCCCTTCACCTTCTCCATCAACCCTGTTAACTGACTGCTTGGTGAGGGCAGTGCACTCCTCTTGAGGTTGTCAAGCCTCCTCAGTGTTGCAGTTTGCTTGTCCAGGCCTCTAATGTGCGCTCTCAGGATGCCAACCTGTTCACACCTGTCACAGCGGTATTTATCCTGAAGCTGCTTTTTGAATAAATGTGTGCACTGACCAAAACCTTCAACCTTGCTAGTACAGTCACAATATTATTGTTACTTACAGGAAGTTTAAAATTCTAAAATTGGGACATTTGAGTCAAAAAAGCCATTTTAAAACCGCACTTGGATGGCAGCTATTTGTCCCAGCACCCTTTTAATAGGACATTATGAATTAGTGGCTCAGGAGGGTCCAGGCACAGGCTTATACTGGAACTGCTGACTGTCAGTGACCGCCAGCATCCAGCACTAAACCTGGACTCTAAAAGGATCAGGCCCTTGCCTACGGATTCTGCTACACAGCAATTTCTGCTGGCCAACAGCCAGCAATAGATTATATCAGTGATCTATTGCTGGCTGCTTGCCATTATGCTAAAATAGATAGGTAGATAGATAGATAGACAAATAGTACAGGAAAATGCATTATTCTCTTTTTTTATATTTCTTCTAAAAAACCTAGGAAACAAAATAATTCAAGTCTGCTATCAAATTAAAGCCCTATGTGTACCAAATAAATATATATAATACATTAGGGAAGACTACAAATGCTAAAGTGTGCAACCAAGAAATCTCGGAAACATAAAAAAAAAAAAAAAAAACACTCTAGGACTCAAGGAGATTACTAGAAACTCAAGTTAATGTGAATTTCCACAATACATTTTTCAGTTTGTTCGGTATTGTGTCTCACTATATACAGTTTTTATAAGCAAATACATTTTTGTGAATCTCTTGCAGAAGGCTCTATTCACAAAGTGCTATCTTACCGCATCCGAGTATGCGGTAAGATACCGCATCCGAGTATGCGGTAAGATACCGCATCCGAGTATGTGGTAAGATACCACACAGCGTTTTTCAAAGGTTTTTTTGGCATTCACTAAAATACACTACCAAAATACCACATGAGTTAATTTATGAAGCCATGATACATTTGAAACCTTTCAGGGGGAAGCAGATACATGTCTAATACTGGTATTTGCTCCCACTTCCGGCGATAGATTGCCGCAGAATCTGCAGTGATCTATGCCATGTCCAGCCCCTCCTCCATCCCCTCCGCTGTCTTCTGGGATACACACAGGTCCCAGAAGACAACAGGACATGCAGCATGACTCAGGCCTGCACAGTAGGGAACCAGGCTGTGTGCCGGCAATGAAAAATTAAGAAAAAAACAAAACTGTGTGGGGTCCCCCCAATCCTTACCGGGCCCTTATCTGACCATGCAGCCTGGCAGGTCAGGAACAAGCTTGCTCGTCCCCCAGCTCCTTAACCGTACTTGGACACATGCTCTCAACATGGGGGACAAGGGCCTCTTCCCCACAACATTGGCCGGTGGTTGTAATGGTCTGCGGGCAGGGGGCTTATCGGAAACTGTCAGGCTTCAGACCAGGCAGACGGCAGAAGCCTTCGATGGGAGTGGATCTTTTTGTTTTTCTTTTTTCAGGTTGACGGTTGTGGCGAGCATCGTGATTAACGATGGATCTACACCAGGGGACATTTTTTGAATTTTTAAATAAAGAACTTGTCAAAAACTGCCTTCTGTCTTTTTTTTTGGTGAATGAATAGGGGTACCATGTAGTCCATATTCATTAAAATAGGGGGTGGGATCTGGGGGCCCCTTGTTAAATGGGGCTTCCAGATTCTGATATGCCCTCTGCCCGCAGACCCCTATAACTGCCGGCTAGGGTTGTGGGGAAGAGGCCCTTATCCCCATCACTATGGGGACAAGGTGCTTTGGGGGGCAGAGCTCCCCTGCTCCAAAACAGGATGGGGGCCCTCGCTCATACTCCCCTCCTTTTCCTGACCTGCTGGGCTGCATGTTCGGATAAGGGTCTGGTATGAATTTTAGGGGGGATCCCATGCCTTTTTTTTTTTAAATAACATTTTGGTGTGGGGGTTCCCCTGAAGATCCATACCAGTTCCAAAGGGCCTGGTATGTATTGGGGGGGCCCACGCCATTTTTTTTTCTTAGTTTTTTTTTATTGACGATTTCTTTATTTTACATTCAGCTGTCAGCTGGGAACCCTGCTGACAGCTGATGACTCATCAGTTGCCGCCCACTCCTTAACAACCATGTTGTTTACTGGTTGTTATGGATGCAGACGGCTGCTGATTCCTTAAATACCACATGCCGGGACCACTACTTATTTACTGCATGCATTTTTTTTTCTTTTTGTGAATTGATTTTCACTCCTCTTTTATGCGATGATCATTTTTGCTTTATGCGGTAAATACCACATAAAGCAATAGTGAATTGAGTAGGCTAACAACGGGATGGTGGCGCTGTTCTATTTGGATGTGAATAAAATTTAAATAAGTATAAATGTATGTGTATTAACACCAATAAAGCATAAATGTGCGTCGTGCAATGTGGTACAAAATATATAAAAACAAGTGACTAAAAT
The DNA here is from genome assembly GCA_028564925.1 of Lithobates sylvaticus. NCBI lineage: Eukaryota > Metazoa > Chordata > Amphibia > Anura > Ranidae > Lithobates > Lithobates sylvaticus. The sequence goes on along the minus strand of CM053032.1, from coordinate 120,927,831 downwards.
GAAACCATAGATGGGGAGGAAAAATGTGATAATCCAAAGGAGATGGCAATCAGTGAATAAATATTAAAATATAGCAAAGGCTTGGGTAGTGTGCAAGCAATATAAATGATAAAAGTATATGATTAATAAAAATTCAATATACGGTAAATGATGAAAAATCAAGCGATGGTTATAAATGAATAAATAAATATATATATATTAGTCCTCCAGAAGCAGTGCAATCAAGTCCAGTCTCCAGAAAAATGTATATAAGTGCATATGTGATATCCAAAAATAGTGAAAAAATATTTTATAAAATATTTCATGAAAAAACTGTCATGAGTTCATTCCAAAGTGACACAAAATCCCAGCTTCAGTGAAAAAAATACAGTAGGAAAATGGTAAAAAGTTGCGCTAAAAAACAAATAAATAATATGATCGTGACTAGACCAAATACCAGTGACAAAGTAAGTGTGCTAAAATCATTAACACAAATAATTAAAAAACAATCACCACAAAAGTGAAATGTGCATGATGTGATAAATATCCATATGTACAAACCAAGTGTATATATAATATCTCAATGAATGACAAATTTTACTGAAAAAACCTGTGAAAAGAAAATGTTCAACAAAAAAATATAATATAAATATATTTCAAAATAAATCCTGTGAAGAAGAGAAAATTTCAATCGAAAGTAGATTATGAATTGTCCAATGGAACTCCAAAGATGGACAAATCTGTGCAGTCCGTGTAGGTGATACGCAAATCAAAAGTGACTTTGTGATTTCTAGAGAAGTTCTTTATCCACCACCGTTAAAATTGTTCTCTTACCAGCTCCAGGAGAAATAACAGCAGGTGGCTAATACCCAGCCAGGGCCTTTTTCCTCCTAGGTCCTCTATTCCTCTGGTGGAACCGTCACCTTCCACTGCTGTGTTGGAATCTCCAAACGGGGAACAGCAGTTTACAGACCCTCTGATTTCCGGTGCCTCAATGTGTGGACAGGGGACACGATCGTAAGATGAAAAATAAAAACACCGAGAGGGGATCATAGATGGGACCCGCTGGGGTATTTATTGGGCAATATAAACACATAAAAAGCACCCTAAGGTGCATAAAAGAAGAGCACTCCAAGGTGCATAAAATAGAAAGTAAAAAATGCGGCCGGCCGGCTGCAACACTAAGCGTCCGTACTTCGTTCGGGAACGCTGACACTCGCGGTGACGTCAGCACGTCACTCCTCCGACGTTTCGTCTCAAAGCGGACGTAATCATGGGGATACGAGTGACGTGCTGGATCACCGCTTATAACACAGATACACAAGCCTCGCTCTGAACCCAGGGGAGCCCGTGAGTCTGTAAGCACCATTGTTGTGATGGGCAGAAGTAATGGCATACCAAAAGTAATACCATACTGTGGTTGTATTCAAATGGAAGGTTAATAAAGAAGAAAAAAGACGTAGCAAAAAAGAAAAAAACATTAACCCCTTAGTAAAATGGCCAGAACTCATGGGAGTATGCTTGGTAGTACTATCTCAGAAATGTCCTGGCCAAAAAGTTGTAATGTTACTATCTCGGAAATATCTTAACCAGAGATTATAAAAATAATAATAAAAATAACTGCATCCCGTGATGCTAAGTAATATATAAGTATATGTGATACTCGCATAACAAAGATAGTGGTATATTGCTCGGAAGGTAAGGCAATTGATTATCATTACTGATTTTCCGATCATTTGTGGGAAAAGATTCTACTAGCAAGGTAGTAAAATAACAAGGTTAAAAATGGGCCCTAGTAGAGTAAACACAAGGTCCAAATGTGAGTCAATAATAGAACAGGACCGATAATCCATATGTGAATATGGGGTTGAATAGTTCGCAATGGGTCCTCTACAATAATGATAAAAAATGATATTGTAAAATATATGGTAAAATGTGAAAAATGAAAAAATGTTATTATAAGATATGTAGTATTTTCTGACTTACTACATAGTGTAACTCCACCCCCAAAGGGGACAGACCAAAAAGTAAACAAACATGGAAAAAGGAGGGACGGGCTCACCTGTACTCAAAGCGAGTTTACACACGTAAATGTTATGTAACATACAGAGTAGTACCTCCACTTTCCTAAGAGGGGAAGAACAAAACATGCAGAAAAAAGGGGCGGGCTCGCCTATACCTAAACTGAGTTACCAAACCCAAGTCTGTTTGAAGTAGTATGTTCCTAATCATGCATTATCTATAAAGGCGTTCACATCCACCTCTATATTCAAACCAAAGGGGGTGTAGGTTTTTAATCTATGGACCCAAGCCATTTCACATTTAGAAATGGATCTCACTAGGCAGCTGCCCCTCCAATGGGGGCTATATTTGTCTATGCCTATGAAAAACGTGTTGGAGGGGTCTCTATTATGCTTGAGCAAATAGTGTTTGGAGACCGAATGCTTAGTATAGCCTCTCCTAATGTTGGCAATATGCTCATTTAATCTGACACGGAGGGGGCGTTTAGTCCTGCCCACATATTGGAGCCCGCAAGGGCATTCCAATAGGTAGACTACCCCCTCCGTGGAGCACGTGATAAAATCCTTGATTTGATGTTGCTTAGAGGTGACAGTGGAAATGAATTGTTCCGTTTTCTTGATGCGACACCTGTTCAAACTGCAGACCTGACATCTCCGGCATTGGTAGAAACCTTTTAATTCACCAAAGAAAGAAGGTTTATGGATAGGGGGGTCCAAAACGTTTGGAGCTAACCTGTCCTTTAAGGAAGGAACACCCCTGAATACCACCTGCGGTTTGTCAGGAACAATGTCCTTCAGAACGCGATCGTTCTTTAGGATGTACCAATGTTTGGCCATAATGTGTTTAACCTTCTGGTGTTGGTTTGAATAATTAGTGACGAAGGGAACAACAAAACTTTTGTCACCTTTAGCCGAGGAGGTTTTTTCTTTTAGGAGTTCAGACCTATCTAACAAAGAGACTTGTTGGAGGGTGTTTTCCAAAGTATGTTTAGAATAGCCCTTCTCCAAGAATTTAGCAGTCAGGAGTTCCGCCTGTTCTGAAAATAGTTGGGGGTCGGTGCAGTTTCTTTTCAGTCGTACATATTGGCTCTTTGGAACTGATCGAAGCCAGGAGGCATGATGGCAGCTCTCTACTGGAATATACGAATTTCGATCAGTGGGTTTGAAGAAAGTGGAGGTTATAAATCTATCACCCCTGATGGAAATCTTTAAATCCAAAAAATGGATATCTTGTTGACTGGCCTCATATGTGAAACGGATACCCCTATCGTTGGAATTCAAGGAGTTCATGAACTCCTCCAAACAGGGCAGGGTCCCATGCCACAGGAGGAGGACGTCGTCTATATATCTTGCCCACAGGGCGACCTCTGGTCTGCCCTGGCTATAGACGGCGTCCTCCTCCCACTGGGCCATAAACAAATTCGCCAGGCTAGGGGCGTATTTCGCCCCCATTGCTACGCCCCTATCCTGGCGATAAAAATTACCATTATGCCAGAAGAAGTTGTGTGTTGCCGCAAACTCCAAAAGAGTCATAATAAAGTCTATTTGGTCCGACTGTAAGTTGGACCCTCCTCGTAAGTAGTGATCCACCGCATTTAGACCAAGCCTGTGGGGGATGATTGTATACAGGGAGGTCACATCTGCTGTGACCATCCATGTATTTTCTGTAGGCTGTAGGCCTTCCAGAATATTAATCACCTGGCGAGTGTCTTTAACGTAAGACGGCATCGCCTGAACCAAGGGTTGTAAATAAAAATCTATATACTTGCCCACCCGGGACGTCACGGAATCAATGCCGCTGATGATAGGACGTCCCGGGGGGCAAGTAAGGCTCTTGTGAATCTTGGGAAGGTAATATAGTATCGGAACCCTAGGTGCCTTGGGTATAAGGAAGAGGCTCTCTTTTTTATTTAATATGCCTTGATCCCTCCCCTGTGATACTAGTTCTTCCAAGAGTGATTTGTATCTTGCTCCTGGGTTGGAGGGAAGAAGGGTGTAGGTGTCCACATCACCAACTATTCTGTTGAGTTCCTCCAGGTAGTCTTTTTTATTTAATAGGATGATCCCGCCTCCCTTGTCGGCTGGCCTGATAACTAGTTCTTTATTGGCACATAGGGACTCTATCCCTTGCTCCAGGTCCCTTTGTAGTCTAGCCTGTTTAATCTTAATATCATCTAGGTCTTTAAGAACAACTTCTCTAAAGACTTTCAATGAAGGTGCCAGTGCCCCTGGGGGGTTAAATAAAGATGCGTTGGACAGCCCTGAGTGTTGATACTCAGTGTATCTGGTCCTAGCATTCCCTTCTTGGTATGTGGCAAAATGTCGCTTAATGCTCAACTTGCGCACATACTTGTGTATATCCATATAGGTCTGAAATTTGCTCAGACCTTTCGGTGGAGCAAATTTCAGACCTTTATCTAAGACTCTCATTTCAGAGTCTGAAAGTGTCTGGGAGCTTAGATTGAAGATACCTGTTCCCACTACGTCTTTTTTCTTTTTGGACTGCAAAAATACAGTAGTAGGTGTCCTGTGATCCCCTCCTTCAGTTAGTTCCCCTTATGTGCCTGCACTCACCGGATCACCTCACCCCTGCAGGGGTAACAGGCGTAGTACTACATACTACTACGCACTACTATGCTTTATTGGTGTTAATATACATACATTTATACTTATTTCAATTTTATTCACATCCAAATAGAACAGCGCCACCATCCCTTTGTTAGCCTACTCACATTCTTTGGCTGCACTTAGGTGTAGTTTTTTGAGGGAGGCAGCAGTTCATTATCCTGAGCGCGGATACCTGCGTTTATAATAGTGAATTGACATTTTCAGGATTGCAAGCAGTATTTGGGAAAACCCCTAAATACTGCATGCTATCTGGTTCTGTGAATGGAGCCCAGAGTCTCTTACCTAGCGATCCTGCTGATAACAGAACTTGCTATTGTAGGCTGACAACACAAAAAAAAAAAAATCAAATCTGTAGACTAATGGTTCGATTTTCGCATGGTTACTGTGACTAAACATGTTAATGGTAACAGATTAACTGTTGCTTGAACAGTAAATACCTTTTAAACTGAACACTTTCAAGTTTCTTCTTTTGACTACTGTTTATATTGATTTCAACATCTCTTTATGCAAACAATTTTCTACACCTAATTAACTAGACTGTAACATCCAACTAAATTCAATGCAATTTTTAAAAGCTCATGATATACAGTAAACATGGACACCTGAAGGGAGAGATAGCTGGGAGATACACTATGTGCCAAAATTATTCTTGGAAAATGGCAATTTTTTTAACACGTGTGATCACTTTTTCCCTAAATAGGGTCAGCCAAAAGTTTCTACTAATGTCTCTTAATGCTCACAGACATAAAGTTTGTCTCTAAAACTGTTGTGAGTGACAAACATTTATGTTCATTTTGGAAGTAAGTCAAGTAAAGTCATCCCAGTTTGTAGGTTATGCATAAAATGTACAGATTATTTTCTAATGCAAACAAAATTCCCAGAGGGAAAATCATAAGCAACAGTCTACAAAACCGCTGAAATCCAATCCAGAAATGTTTATCGGCAATATAGAAGCAACATGGAACTTGCATTGTCCATACTTGAGCTCCAGGGTTTCAGAGATACAAAGAAATCCCTTGGGCATATTTTGCTGATTGTGGGAAAATGAATACAGTGAAATTGTAAGGAAGTAATTTAATCTCAACGGCTTCTTTTGACTGAAAATAAATGATTTTTCTAGTGCATTGTGTTTGAGAATACAATTCAATGAAATTATTTTTAAGTATGTCATTTGTTTTGTCCTTAGCTAAAGATGCGCAAAGCAAACATTGCAATACAGTGGTTAAAAAAAAAAAAAAAAAAAGAAGAAGATTCAGCTATTAGATTAGACATCAAGTTATCAGTCCTTTACTTTATTGGAGTTAAATTCTATTCTGCAATTATTTAGTATTCTATTTGTTCTTAAGTCAGTGATTTTTAAATGAACAATTGATACGCCTATTGTGTATTGATATACTTTTTTGAACAGCAATGTAGCTCTCAGCCACTTCCATACACAAGTTGAATTGAGTAACTAACTAATTCCAATCACTCATAGAAATGATAACTTAGTGGGAAGTTCGACGAACAGCCAAACGGGTTGTTCGATCCCCCCGAACTGACCACAATGCAATGCAGTGCTGAGCAGAGCATTGCAAGCCCTGATTGGCTGAAGCAGTGAAAGCTTCAGCTAATCAGGGCACAGACCACTGTCAGAGTCATGATTGGACACTGTCCAATCATGGCTCATTCTCGCCCCACAATATAAAAGTATTCTTTCAATGGCAGCCATTTTCAGTGTGATTTTGGCATGGAGAGAGACCATGACCATAGTCCGGCAAGCACCAGCTCTTAAGGGTTAAAGCCAAACTTCTCTTTTAATTGAACAAGCTGAAGTTAGAAGCTGATTGGCTACCATGCAGGGCTGCACCAGATTTTGCACTCTCCAGTTTTAGTAAATCAACCCCATTGTATCATGCATGTTCCCTTAGTGATAGATGTCACACAAATTGCAGTAGCTGCTTGAAAAGGGGGTATTAACCGCTTCAGCCCTGGAAGATTTTACCCCCTTCCTGACCAGAGCACTTATTGCGGTTCAGCACTGCGTCGCTTTAGTTGACAACTGCGTGGTCGTGCGACGTTGCACCCAAACCAAATTGATGTCCTTTTTCCCCCACAAATATAGCTTTCTTTTGGGGGTATTTGATCACCTCTGTGGTTTTTATTTTTTGCGCTATAAACAAAAAAGAGTGACAATTTTGGAAAAAAAAGCAATATTTTTTACTTAAAATATATATAAAAAAATATATTTTTTTACTCAGGCCGATTTAGTTTAGGCCGATGTGTATTCTACATATTTTTGGTAATAAAAAAAAAAAATAAAAAAAAAAAAAAAAAAAAAAAAAAAAAAAAAAATCGCAATAAACCAAACAGTTTAAAGTTATAGCGTCTACAAAATAGGGGATAGCTGGGGCTAATGGTACTTTACCATTGGTCCAAGACTCCAAGCTGTCAATTGAGTTCAGTGCTTCTGAGAAGAAGTGAGGAGAGGCACTGTGAGCTCAACCTCTCAGTCTGCTGCAAACAGAGTGTGCCAGCTTTTATTTAAATTGGAGCCCCGTATCTCTGGAACCATAGGTTGTAGGAGCCCCAGTGGTGGGGTAGGACTTGGGCTACCTACCCCCCAAATTTGGGGTTTCTGTGACCTCAGGTCGCCGAGCTACGACCCTCGAAGCTAGATTTCTTATTTTATTTTTTTTATGTTCGTGGCAGGCCTCACCTGCCTCCCATGACAGCATGTCCCTGATGTACATACCTTAAATGGTAAGCGAGTTGCAATTAAAAAAGGGAGGTCATAGTCTAAACTAAAATTCAGATTTGTTGGAAGTTTTTAAGATAGTCCTCTTGTAATGGTGTAAGAGCATGGTTGGAAAGACTCTGGTCAGCAATTCTACAGGAGTTCAAATATCTTTAGATTTCTTTAGCATTTGGATGCTTTAGTAAAAGTCCTTTTGGCCACTGTGAAAATGTGGGTTGCTATCTAAAATCAGCTGTTATGGCAGGTTTCATGAAAATAACTTTCATTGGATATATATGGAATTGTCTCCCTGACGCCTCTGCCAACTGCTTGGCATACCCCTGTCCAAAAGGTTGCCACAAGGCAATACCACCAAATATGTCTGAAGGTGCACTGTGAGGATCCCCCTCTAAAGCATGTAGTAGGATAAGAAGGAATTGCCTTGGATAGCTAAGGCTGGGTTCATACTTATGCGAATTGGATGCAGGTTTCTCCACATCTAATTCACATGACAGGAGAGTGTGCCCGGCTCTCAATGGAGCTGGTCCCCACATGTCCAGGGCCACTGCGGAGTGAATTGCACAGGGGTCCTTCTTCCATCTTTGGCTCAGTTTCAGGTCCGAATTTAGGCAAAAAATTTGGGTCTGATTCGTCCCTGAAACAGAGACCAGGGAGGCACCGCACCCCTGCTGTCATCCACATCCGAATCAAGTGTGAACCCAGCCTTAGAGGGAACAAAGTACCATTGAAGTAAAAGCTTACAATTAACCATTGACCATGTAAGCTTTTGGATACAATAGGTATGCCATTCTACAGGGGATATTGATAACTGCCGCCATCAGCAATGACTGAAATTGGGAGTATAGATAGGATATCATACCTTGGGTATATTGATCTGCTTTTTTGCATTATTGTTCAAAGATAGTAAGTGTAAAATCGGTAGTTGACTTTTGTATGACATAAGTAATGAAATGTTTGTTTTTTTAATGTAATAGTATAGTTCTCCTATGAGAAAATGGGGAGGGGAAATACTGCGCTAAACCTAAAATAAAACGCATGTGTATACAAAAAGCAGCTAACACTCAAACAAAGTTCAAAGTAATGTGCAAAGACAATCAAAAACGAAGGCGGATACCAAAGTTTAGTGCTTGTGAAAATATACATGTGAAAAATATCAATACATTACACAATAATCAAATAAATCTGTGAAAGTGATTCAGAATGTACTGAGTACAACACAATGGTGTGTTGGATCACAGTCCAAAGAAGCCAAGTCCATAAGAAGTGGAGAGAGATGTTATTCCCCCATTCCTAAATGGGCTGGGATGTGTACTTCTGATAGACTGGATGGTATGCCTATGGATACTTGTGCAGGGTCACATAGAAAAGGTGAGGTACCCTTACCGGAAATCGTGGACCCAAATACCATATGGCAATGAGTCAAACAAGCTTGAAAATCCTCCGTTCTGGGAGATGTCACGCTGGATGCAATGAAGGATGTACAGCTCCAAATCGTATAAACGACAGGCAATAGGCCAGATGGGTCCAGGACAATCCAGGAAGTAGAGGTGGATAAGTGATCAGCAGAACCCAAAAATGGAAGAAAAAATAGGGGGTTCCATATGGTGCAGGTCAACCAGAGATGGTTTATTCAAATATAAAAAATCTTACAATGATATGCAAGATGCAGAGTATAAACGTGATCCCAAAAATTGATAAAAAAACATCTAAAAGCAATGTGGAAGACATAGAAATGCTAGCCCGACGTGTTTCGATATTGACTCCCAAATAGTTAAATGTTAATACATTACCCCGTTTAGATCTCTTACAGTGGTTCTAAAGTCATTTTTTTTTGCCTCAATGCATTCCTTGCATTAATCTAAAAATGGTCCTTGTTCCTCCCTTCCTTCCTAAACAATTATATGACTCCTCTTTCGACCCAGAGCTGTGCCTATCTGCAGCACTGATTCTCTCTCTTCCTCTTCTCACAAGACTCAGTTCACTATATGGACCATGTAAGATATCGGGGTGATTATACTCTAGTGGTGCGTGTAATTTCAGGGACATGTGTCAGTCCAGACTGTATTTTAAAGGCTTGGCAGCCCACTTTTATGTAAAGGAAACAAAGTTCAAAGAAGATAACAGCAATTTCCCTCGCAGGGGGTTCCACCATTACTGTATAGTTCAAACCTTCAGCCTCCTGGCTTACTCTCTTGCAGCACCACTGCTTCAGACCTCATGCCTAGGCCTTTGGGTTGCTCCTCAGAGCGTATGCTCACGCTGCCAGCTGCAGCCTCCCTCTCCTAGGGAACATGGGTGTCCTCCAGACACTCATACACAGATGTTGTGTCTGTAGGGCGGAGTCCTCCTGACTCCTTGGCCAGACTTCTTGTCTGCCTGTGGGGAGCTGTCTCCGAGTGGGAGCTCTGAGCTCTAATCCTGGGAAGAATATAAACCCAGCCCACAGGTGTGCAATCAGCATGTCTGTGTGTAAAAACCAGGGTCGCCTTTCCACAATCACATATGTATTTATACATGTTGATCATATCCCTCCTTAATCGTCTCTTCTCTAGAGAGAATACATTCAGTTCAGCTAATCTTTCCTCATTGGCTGAGCACCTACATTTCTCTAATCAGTTGGCTGGAAAGATACTAGTTACCAGAGGCTTGATAGACAAAAATGAGGCTTGGTTCCTGAGTATGCACAACAATTATAAGCTTATCCATGGAAATTGATGATTTTGGATGTTGGTATTGTGCTTATCTTTTTTAACTTGGTGGAGATTTAAGGAGAAGAGGAAGCACTACAGAACTATGAATAATAAGAACAAAAAGGCCTTATGGGGTAATGTATATGATGGAGCTAGGACAACTAGAGCTGGGTGTCAGCAGATTAACTGATAGTGCTGTTTGCTTAGGGGCTGGGAGATGCATTGTCGATCAGACCTATGCACTGTAGTCATAATTTAGCTTCCTTAACCTTATTTACAGAGCACAATGTGCCTAGATGGACAAACTGTAAATAAAATGGGAAACCCCATTTATACTTTATTTTGTGCTTCTGTAGTATTTTAAGGCATCATTTTAAATCTTGTTGTTGGGCTGTGTTGGTAAGAGAGGGGTCAGCAAACAGCTGGTACTGGTGGCCCAGAAATTCAAGTGTTTGTTTTTTTTGTGGGCTGCTACCCTGAGTCTTTAACCACCTGATTACTGTGCACTTAAACCCCCCTCGTGACCAGACCAATTTTCAGCTTTCGGCGCTGATGCACTTGGAATGACAATTGCGCGGTCATACGACACTGTACCCAAATGAAATTGTTATCATTTTTTCCCCACAAATAGAGCTTTCTTTTGGTGGTATTTGATCACCTCTGCGTTTTATTTTTTTGCGCAATAAACAAAAGAAGAGCGACAAATTTATAAAAAAAAACAATAGTTTTAACTTTTTGCTATAATAAATATCCCCAAAAAATATATAAAAAAACATTTTTTTTTCCTCAGTTTAGGCCGAAACGTATTCTTCTACATATTTTTGGTAAAAAAAATAAATCGCAATTAGCGATTATTGATTAGTTTGCGCAAAAGTTATAGCGTTTACAAAATAGGGGATAGTTTTATAGCATTTTTATTAATATTTTTTTTTTACTAGTAATGGCGGTTATCAGCGATTTTTATTGTGACTGCGACATTATGGCGGACACATCGGACATTTTTGACACATTTTTGGCACCATTGTCATTTATACAGCAATCAATGCTATTTAAATGCATTGATTCCTGTATAAATGACACTGGCAGTGAAGGGGTTAACCACTAGGGGGTGGGGAGGGGTTAATTATGTTCCCTGGGAGTGTTTCTTACTGTGGGGGGAGGGGACTCACAAGGGGAGGAGACCAATCGGTGTTTCTCGGTACAGAGAACACACCATCGGCTCCTCTCCTCTGACAGGACTGTGGATCACCGGGCAATCGCGGGTGCCCAGCGGACATCGCGGCCGCTGGGCACGCGCATTGGGTGCCCAGTGACACGGCGAGAGCGTGCGCGCTCCCGGCGGCGCGCGCACACTCCCTGGAGTGCACAGAAGGGGAGGACGTCATATGACGTACTCCCGGCACAACAGATCCGCGCTGTAGCCGTCATTTGGCTATGGCGCGGCTCTCAGGCAGTTAATTTTATAGCAATAGCATCAAATTTGATAATGTCCTGAGGAGGGCTGTTGAGTGTCCCTCTCATCAGTGCTCTGTGGATGCAGTCAAATTCCATTCTTTCTATTGTAAGTTCAGGAGCCAACTCATGAAAAACTCCGGAGTTTAATTTCTCAGTAGATTTTCGAAGCCCCCATGAACAAAGCCTCTGAAGATCTGAAGGGGTAATTTTCTGCCTTCAGGTGCTTGACATCCCTCCTTGTAGCTTTGGAAGACCATTGGGATACCCTTAGTGTATTTCAAGGGTGGTAGTTCTCCTATTGATTTCTTTTTTAGTTGGTCTGTACATTTTTTTTTACATTCTGTCCAGCACCTTCTGAAACATTGAGTAAAACTTTTTTAGAAATTCACTCATAAATACCTCTTAAAAGGCATGAGTGAATGAATGGGTGCAGACTGCATCCAAAGAGTCTTCTGGGTCCTGTATGAGAATCTCTTTTATTAGTTTGGCTGTGCCATCTTTACAGCTGCATGTGCCAGAGCTTCCTAGATGTTTCTTGTGCTTAGTTTGCCCTTCTTATGCAAGCTAGGGTGCACCATGTTTAACCCAATTAGTACAGCTTAAAAAATCCAGCTACAAGCAATCCTGCAAGCTAAAATCAGGTTGTTCTGAGGGTTAAATACTCACGTAAAACATGTCCCTCAGCAAGTTCCTTGAATGCCCCTGTTAAGTTTCCTTTTTTGTTTTGTAATAACAGTATTGCATTAAGAATGAAAACGAGCAAGTTTATAACTTATTAACAGAAAAACTTCAGCAGAAACAGAACTGATGTCCATATCAACCTATCATTTTTAAACCATTTCATTTTTTTTTTCTAATCAAAAGATCAGAAAATAGCCTTTAAGAATGGCAATACAATTATACAATCTACAGTATCTCACATAAGTGAGTACACCCCGCACATGTTTGTAAATATTTTATTATATCTTTTCATGTGACAACACTAAATAAATGACACTTTGCTTGTATAACAGTGTAAATCCCCTCAAAATTACTCAAATACAGCCATTAATGTCTAAATCGGTGGCAACAAGTGAGTACACCCCTAAGTAAAAATGTCCAAATTTGGGCCTAATTAGCCATTTCCCCCCAGTGTCATGTGACTTGTTAGTAATACAAGGTCTCAGGGGTGAATGGGGAGCAGGTGTGTTAAATTCAGTGTTATCACACTCACTCTCTCATACTGGTCACTGAAAGTTCAACATGGCACCTCATTGCAAAGAACTCTATGCGGATCTGAATAAAAGAACTGTTGCTCTACATAAAGATGGCCTAGACTATAAGAAGACCCTGAAACTGAGCTGCAGCATGGTGGCCGGGACCATACAGAGATTTAACAGGACAGGTTCCACTCAGAACCGGCCTCGCCATGGTCGACCAAAGAAGTTGAGTGCATGTGCTCAGCATCATATCCAGAGGTTGCCTTTGGGGAATAGACGTATGAGTGCTGCAGCATTGCGACAGAGGTTGTAGGGGTGGGGGGGTCAGCCTATCAGTGCTTAGACCATACGCCGCACACTGCATCAAATTGGTCTCCATGGCTGTCTTCCCAGAAGGAAGCCTCTTCTAAAGATGATGTACAAGAAAGCCTGCAAACTGTTTGCTGAAGACAAGCAGACTAAGAACATGGATTACTGGAACCATGTCCTGTGGTCTGTCACAACATACAGGGATTTGCAATGTAATACAAACATAAAATCACTCACATTAGGTTGGACTCGATGGGCTCTTTTTAACCTTGCCTACTATATGTATGTAACTATATACTATATGTATGAGACCAAGATAAACTTATTTGGTTCAGGTGGTGTCAAGCGTACTTGATGGCAACCAGGTGAGGAGTACAAAGACAAGTGTGTCTTGCCAACAGTCAAGCATGGTGGTAGGAGTGTCATGGTCTGGGGCTGCATGAGTGTTGCCGGCACTAGGGAGCTACAGTTCATTGAGGGAACCGTGAATGCCAACATGTACTGTGACATACTGAAGCCGAGCATGATCCCCTCCCTTCGGAAACTGGGCCGCAGGGTAGTATTCCAACATGAGAACGATCCCAAACACACCTCCAAGATGACCACTGCCTTGATAAAGAAGCTGAGGGTTAAGATGATGGACTGGCCAAGCGTGTCTCCAGACCTAAACCCTATTGAGCATCTGTGGGGCATCCTCAAATGGAAGGTGGAGGAGCGCAAGGTCTCTAACATCCACCAGCTCCGTGATGTCGTCATGGAGGAGTGGAAGAGGACTCCAGTGGCAACCTGTGGAGCTCTGGTGAACTCCATACCCAAGAGGGTTAAGGCAGTGCTGGAAAATAATGGTGGCCACACAAAATATTGAGACTTTGGGCCCAATTTAGACATTTTCACTTAGGGGTGTACTCACTTTTGTTGCCAGCGGTTTAGACATTATTGGCTGTGTGTTGCGTTATTTTGAGGGGATAGCAAATTTACACTGTTATACAAGCTGTACACTCACCATTTTACATTGTAGCAAAGTGTAATTTATTCAGTGTTGTCGCATGAAAAGATAAAATATTTCCAAAAATGTGAGGGGTGTACTCACTCACAATCTATTTACAATTCCAATCTTATATTGATTATTGCCCTTGACAAATCACACAGTTTTGCCTGGCTAAAGCACACCTGCATTATGTCACTATTTTTCATGATTCTTTACTGATCTGTGCCATTGCAACCAACCTTTCCCAACTATTGCTTAGACCAGATTTGTAAAATGTAAAAGAAAATGTAGCTTAAGAACTCCATATAGCAGTCATATTCATGCTACTTTTTGGTGCAGACTTGAAAATGAAAATAGCCATCTGAATGAATATTCTGGCTAATACATCCATTGTTTTTTCTATAGTAAGTTTCCTAATTTTATGCTTAGTTAACCCTATTTTATTCCATTTTTTTCTGGGCACTATCTAACCCTTTACTAAACCATGCCATTATGTGACTTAGTTTCGAAAAGTTCAATTGAATGTAACTTTTTTTTCTTCCTAACACAATAAATCCAGCTTTGGCAGCGTGTAAAATTCTCCCTCTCATCTGCACATTCTGTATCTGGAAACAAGTTCAAAGTCAGAGACAGGGGCTTGAATGAGGCTCGTGTTTTATGTGGCATTTTAAAGTAGTCTTTGAAATTCCAACAGACTGGTTTCATTAAATGCATTCTCATTATATCTATTCCCCTCATGCAGAGTTCCTTGGGGGGAATGGGAACACAAGCTATTTTATAACTAACAAGCAACAAGCCTAATCTATTTGTCTGAGAAAGGAAGTTTTGGTTTATATATTCCTTTTGCTTTGGGTTAAGAGTTACTTTGAATCAAAATTATTCTGTAGCTTTCAGACTTTTTTTTAATACTTTGCTGAACAGTATCCATGATAAAAAGGGCTTATTAATAGGGAATTGATAACTTACCGAATGCTTGAAACAATGATATAGACAACTGTTTTTCAAAGGGTGGGGAAGGTTCTACTGACTTCTTCCAATGGAGTGGTTTATGACAGAACATGGCATCTAAAAGAACAGTCACAGGCATTAAAGAAGAATGATCAGTTAAGGTACACATCACAGCTATTCGTGATGCAGTCATGATCTAATGTCAATGAAGAACCTGTAACCAAAGGTGGCTAAGGCTTATCTGGGGAATAACGCTCACTCAGATTACATTTTTGCCTAATTACTGTTGTTTTCCTCTTGATCAGCATACAGAGCACCTCCTCAATCCCTCTCCATAAGCCCTAAAACAAATAGCCACCCTATATGCCACATCTCAGAATCCTCTGGGTTATATGTCCAGTTAACAAGAAAATGCCTATTAGTCTGGGCCCCGGTGAATATTGTGAAGAGACTAGTGTTATGTAATGTTCATCTGACAGATATAGCTGCCAAGATATTAAGTCAATAGGCAAGCTTATTGGATAATGGAAGAGTATACTATACTATCCTATGCTATACTATTAAAGTATATGTGAACCCTTAAGGAAGGGATATAAGTCCCAAGAGCCGCACATCACACAAAACCCTCATGTAAAGAGCGGAAGCAGCTTCAGCCTGTACTCCATCCAGACCACACACCCATGTTACGTCCCACCTATGGGGTTTAGCCAAGGGACATCACATTTCTCATGAGTAGGCCCCATGGGTGGAGCAAAACATATCATGTGGGATGTGGCCTTGACAGAGTCTATGCTTCTTCCACTCTTTACATGACGGTTTTGTGGAGTTCTATGGAGCTGAGAAGAGCTCTTTCCCTGCCTGCACTTGCAGCAGTTGTCAGCATATAAGGACCTACTAGAGCCTGAAGTGGCACCCTTATTTTCTTTGTATGGGGTCATACTGTATCAACCCATTTAGTTTAAAATAGAAATGAGATGCAAAACATTTGTGTATATGTATAGAAAAATTATAAAAACCTTTGTTTTTGTGATTACATAGTCCTCTGTTTTCAGCTGCATAGGGGGCTTAGAGAGCTAGGGATGGGAAAACAGCAGTTTACACTGATCTTCCCAGTGAAAGGCTTTGGGGGTGCGGGAGTGTTAGCACAGGTCTGACCATTGGAGGACAGGCAGACTGTTCTCCTAGCACAACCATAAAAATGGCCACGCTGAGATGGATGTGCTCTCATGCCTAGCATGGTTGGTTTGAAATAGGAAAGCAGGGGGACTAGCGGGATCACAAGGTATTCCACACAGAGGACAGGATACATTGTAACATAAGTACATGGTACACCAGATACATATCAGGAATATGAAATGTTGGAGTAACATATTCTTTTAAAGCATGGGAGTAGAGAAAAATAAGGGATTTTAACGGTGCAAATAATACTAACAAATTGTAGTTCAATAAGAAAAAAATTATGATTTTATAGTTTTTAATAAATTCAAAGTTAAAATCACATAAACATATTCACAATAAATCACAAATATGGTGGTCAGAAAAAGCAGATTGTTTCAAGGACATGTATTGTTGCACATTCCGCTTCTTCAGGGGATGTGCAAACTGAACCACAAATATCAGGAGAAACTGTACATTTATGAAAGCAGAGAAAAATATAAATAAACAATAATACAAAGAATGATGAAAAAATGTATTATAAGAGAAGCACAATGTTTGCTGGGCACTTAACAAGCATGTTTACCCCGCGGCAATGTCCAACCGGCATCAACCACCAAATGACCCTGCAACTACCATAGTCTCCCAAGGAAAGCGTCTATATGCAGTCACAGAGGACAGAGAGCCAAAGCTGAAGAAATAATGCAAAGTAGGGGATAATTAGACGGGGGAAGGTATATTAAGAAAGGGCCCAAGCTGTGTGAATAAAACAGCTATGGATGGAGAAGTTTTTTATCTTTCAAAAAATACTTAATTAAAAAAATATACTCACAAAGCAAGCTGTTGCTCTGTTAGTACATTTTTTTCAGCAAGTATTTTTTGAAAGATAAAAAATGACTCTGTTGTCTCTCTGTCCTCTGTGACTGCATATAGATGCTTCCCTTGGGAGACTATGGTAGTTGCGGGGTAATTTGGTGGTTGACGCCGGTTGGATATTGCCGCGGGGTGAGCATGCTTGTTAAGTGCCCAGCAAACACTGTGCTTCTCTTATAATAAATGTTTTCATCATTCTTTGTATTATTGTTTTTTTATATTTTGCTCTGCTTTCATAAATGTACAGTTTCTGCTGATATTCGTGGTTCAGTTTGCACATCCCCTGAAGAAGCATTTCCGCGCAAACATGTCGGGCTAATGTGCAACAATACGTGTCCTTGAAGCAATCTGCTTTTTCTGACCACCATATTTGTGATTTATTGTGAATATGTTTTTTGTGATTTTAACTTTGAATTTATTAAAAACTATAAAATCATAATTTTTCTCTTTTTTAACTACAATTTATTAGTATTATTTGCTCCGTTAAAATCCCTTATTTTTCTCTACTCCCATACATTTCTTTACCTTTGGGATGTGGTGCCAACCAAATTGGGTGTTTCGCCACTAATCAAACTAAATATATATATTCTTTTAATGTTAAAACACTTATCCAAAACACAATTTTAGGACAGTTGCATGTTAAACACAGTTCTCCTACCAACATTGTATCTATATCCAATGAATTTGAAATGGAACCTGTAAGAAAAAAAAATGTGCAAGTTGCCATTGCTGACATGTTATTATAGGTGCAGGCTCTGCGGGCTCTGGGGCTCTCATCTTCTTACTGGCCTCACTATGTAGTGAATTATTGACCTGCAACAAACATGCAGCTGGTTAATGTAGAGAAATCAGAATTCCTGCACTGCAGGTTGATTCCAGGACAGTGAGTGAGGGAAGATCTCCCTAAGGCTACATTACAATTTGACTGTATAATCACCTTTAGACCTACCAACAACTATGAAGTGAAGGGGAATGCTTGATTTGGATACAGATTAATTGACAGGTCCTCAAAGTATATAGTTTTGATAAATTTAAAGTTGAATACACAAAGATCATATGTTCATCTCCGGAGATCTGTAAGTAATAGGGATGAGCCGAACACCCCCGGGTTCGGTTCGAACCAGAACCTTCGAACGGACCGAAAGTTCGCGCGAATTTTCGAACCCTATACGTTATAATGGACGCGAACGTTCAAAATCAAAAGTGCTAATTACAACGGCCAATATGCATGTTAATGTCATAAAACAGGTTTGGGGACCCGGGTCCTGCCCCAGGGGACATATATCAATGCAAAAAGAACTTTTAAAAACTAACGTTTTTTCGGGAGCAGTCATTTTAATGATGCATAAAGTGAAAAAAAAAAAGTGAAATTTTCCTTTAAATATGGTACCTGTCTAAAGTATGCCTGTGAAGTGGCATGTGTTTCCCGTGTTTAGAACTGTCCTTGCACAAAATGACATTTGTAAAGGAAAAAAAGAAGCCATTTAAAACCACTTGCGGCTTTAGGTTTGTTCTTAAGTAGAATCTGAACAGGTACATTATGAAGTGTAGCTCCATCCCAAAAAAATCTATTTTTAAGCTTTTTGGAGAACATAGGGAGGGGTTATCACCCCTGTAACATTTGCTGTCTTTGCACATCTGTTCAGAACATGTCACCTCACTTTCCGTCCCAATGACAAATGTTTTTGGAAAAGTGGGGTTTTAATTGAAACAAGGATTGGTGATAAAGTATCAGTAGAGAGGAGATACCTTTTTCCCAAATTAAATCTAACAGGATAGAATTTCCCTTCCTAGGGGTAGATTTCCTCTCACTTCCTGTTTTCTCTTTCCATTTGCAAGTAGGAGTCGTTTGTAAGTTGGATGTTTGAAAGTAGGGGCCTGGCGTATATACTCTGCAGAAATTTGCCCTATTAGATGTTGGTGTAGCCACAAGACTGGTGGGCACAGGAATGGGCCCTGCTATGAGTTAATAGATCAAGATTTGTAATTGCATGCACCTGTTGAACAGGGCAGAAAAATTGGGGGTGGTGGTGGTGGTGGACGGTGTTTGCCACAAGACTGTAAGCTCTCACAGTTACTCTTGGTGGGCTCAGGAATGGGCCCTGCTGTGAGTTATTAGATCAAGATTTGTAATTGCAAGCACCTGATGAACAGGGCAGAAAAATTGGGCCTTTGGCGGTGGTGGTGGACGGTGTTGCCACAAGACTGTAGGCCCTCACAGTTACTCTTGGTGGGCGCAGGAATGGGCCCTGTTGTGAGTTATTAGATCAAGATTTGTAATTGCAAGCACCTGATGAACAGGGCAGAAAAATTGGGCCTTTGGCGGTGGTGGTGGACGGTGTTGCCACAAGACTGTAGGCCCTCACAGTTACTCTTGGTGGGCGCAGGAATGGGCCCTGTTGTGAGTTATTAGATCAAGATTTGTAATTGCAAGCACCTGATGAACAGGGCAGAAAAATTGGGCCTTTGGCGGTGGTGGTGGACGGTGTTGCCACAAGACTGCAGGCCCTCATAGTTACTCTTGGTGGGCGCAGGAATGGGCCCTGCTGTGAACTATTAGATCAAGATTTGTAATTACCCGCCCCTGTTAAACAGGGGCTGAAAAATTGTGCCTTAGGCACTGGTGCTGGTGCCACAACACTGCAACCCGGCCCTCACAGATACTGTACTTGGAGCACAGCAGTCACACGTGTTGCGAAGCATTTTTTTAAAAAATTGTAAGTACCCGCCCCTGTTAAACAGGGCTGAAAAATTGTGCCTTAGGCACTGGTGCTGGTGCCACAACACTGCAACCCGGCCCTCACAGATACTGTACTTGGAGCACAGCAGTCACACGTGTTGCGAAGCATTTTTTTAAAAAATTGGAAGTACACGCCCCTGTTAAACAGGGGCTGAAAAATTGTGCCTTAGGCACTGGTGTGGTGGCATGGATCATTGAGGAGGAGGAAGAGGATAGTCAGTGAACATAAGAGGACAGTCACTCAGCATCAGCATAGGCAGTCTTGAAGGGATGTGACATTAAAAATTATTCGGTTATATCCGCCTCAGGTGCCTGGTAGCTGGTGGTGATCCAAGACTGATTCATTTTGATGAATGTCAGTCGATCAACAGAGGCGGTGGACAGGCGCACCCTATGATCAGTCACAAATCCTCCAGCAGCACTGAATGTGCGTTCGGAAAGAACGCTGGAGGCAGGACAGGCCAGTAGCTCAATTGCATACTGTGCAAGCTCTGGCCAGTGATCCATCCTCAGGACCCAGTAAGCCAGAGGATTTTCGGTGGGAAAGGTGTCCAAGTCTGACCTTGCCCCAAGGTATTCCTGCACCATGTATATCAGACGCTGGCGATGGTTGCTGGAACCGATCATACCTTGGGCTGCGGACTAAAAAAATTGTCTGAACGCATCGGTCAGACGTCCACCTTCCCCACCGCTCCTTCTGCCACTGACCGAAGCCTCAGCAACTCGTCGCCCAGGACCAGGAGTTTGTAGCCTCCCAGTTTCTGGGAACGCGTTGCACAGACCTTTCTGCAAGGCCTCCCTGAGATGTCTCATCCTCTGCTCCCTCTGCGACGGCAAGATAAGGTCCGCAACCTTACCCTTGTACCGCGGATCAAGGAGAGTGGCCAGCCAGTAATGGTCCCTCTCCTTGATCCGAAGAACACGAGGATCCTTCCGCAGGCTTTGCAGGATCAGGGAGGCCATGCAGCGTAGGTTAGCTGAGGCATTCGGTCCGGAGTCTTCTGGGTCACTGAGGATGACATGATCGCCAGCCACCTCCTCCCAGCCACGTACAAGTCCACTGGTTTGTTGGGACTGTACATCATCCCTAAAAGACTGCTGCTGCTGATGCTGAGTGCCAGGCTCCACCTCCATGCTCACACAATCCTCCTCCTCCTCCTCCTCCTCCTCCTCATCCTCTTCCTCATCCTCTTCCTGTGTGATGGGTGGGACAGAAGGAACACTGTCCGGATAAAGGGGGCCTTGAGAGGCAAGGAAGTCCTCCTCTTCCTGCCTCTGTTCTGCCTCAAGTGCCCTGTCCATTATCCCACGCAGCGTATGCTCCAACAGGTGGACAAGAGGGACAGTGTCACTGATGCATGCACTGTCACTGCTCACCATCCTCGTGGCCTCCTCAAATGGTGAGAGGACAGTGCATGCATCCCTGATCATGCTCCACTGACGTGGGGAAAAAAAACCAAGCTCCCCTGACCCTGTCCTGGTGCCGTAGTCGCAAAGGTACTCATTGATGGCCCTCTGCTGCGTGTGCAGTCGCTGCAGCATGGCCAACGTTGAGTTCCACCTGGTGGGCATGTCACATATTAGGCGGTTCTTGGGCAGGTTCAGCTCCTTTTGCAGCTCAGTCAGCCGAGCACTGGCATTATAAGATCGGCGGAAATGCACACAGACTTTCCTGGCCTGCCTCAGGACATCCTGTAAGCCTGGGAACCTGCCCAAGAACCGCTGCACCACCAGGTTGAGGACGTGAGCCATGCAGGGCACATGGGTGAGCTGCCCCTGTCGCAGGGCGGAGAGGAGGTTGGTGCCATTGTCAGAAACGACCATTCCTGGCTTAAGCTGACGTGGCGTCAACCACCTCTCGGCCTGCCCCTGCAGAGCTGCCAGAACCTCTGGCCCAGTGTGGCTCCTGTCCCCCAAACACACCAGCGCAAGCACGGCATGGCATCTTTTTGCCTGCGTACTTGCGTAGCCCCTTGTACGCCTACGGAGCACCGCTGGTTCCAAGGACAGAGCACTGGAGGAAGAAGAAGAGGAGGGGGTGGAGGAGAGAGGTGTGTCACAACCAGTAGCAGTAGTCGCGTTTTGGAGGCGTGGTGGCGGAACAACCTCCAACACTACTGCACCTTGTCCTGCATCCCTCCCAGCTGCCAATAGAGTGACCCAATGGGCCGTGAAAGAAAGGTACCGTCCCTGTCCATGCCTGCTGGACCATGAGTCAGCGGTAATATGCACCTTACCGCTGACCGCCCTGTCCAGCGAGGCATGGACATTGCCCTCCACATGCCGGTAGAGAGACGGAATCGCCTTCCGCGAGAAAAAGTGGCGTTTGGGAACCTGCCACTGAGGAACCGCACATTGAACAAACTCACGGAAGGGGGCCGAGTCTACCAACTGAAAAGGCAGCAGTTGAAGTGCTAGCAATTTAGCAAGGCTAGCATTCAACCGCTGGGCATGTGGATGGCTGGGAGTGTACTTCTTTCTACGGTCCAGCAGCTGGGGCAGGGAAATTTGCCTGCTGCAATCGGACGTCGGTGTACTGCAAGTACTTGGTTGTGACACACCGAATTCTACACCTTCAGTCCTCTCAGAGCAGCTTTCAGAGAGGACTGAAGGTGTAGTGGGGATGGAGATCCCAGCTGAGGAGGAGCAAGGAGAGGTCCGCTTAGTTCTTTGGTGTGGGTCTTTTATGTGTGCCTGCCAACGAGCTGCATGGCAGGTCGCCATATGTCTGGTCATGCTTGTGGTGCCCAAGCGGCTGATGTTTTGGCCACGCGAGATACGCTTGAGACAAATATTGCAAATAGCAGTGGTGCGATCTGCTGCACTCGTCTCAAAAAAGGCCCACACCAAAGAACTTTTCTGATAACGTGCAGAGGCAGCGCCCTGCACAGGCGGAGCTCTGCGGTGTTGTACAGTTGCTGTGCTGGCCTCTAGCTGGCCTCCAGGGGGCATCCTGCCTCGTTGGACATGTGACGCCGCATCCTCCTCCTCCTCGTCCTCCTCCTCATCCTCTCTCCCTTGAGGCACCCACGTGGAGTCAGTGACCTCATCATCCCCTCCCTCTTCACCACTAGAGCAAACCTGGCAGTAAGCTGCAGCTGGTGGAACAGTACTGCCAGATTCCTCAAGCTGGGTATCGTCATCCGAGCCTTCGAATCGTTGGGCATCCTCCTGGAGCATGTACCCAACACTGTGCTCAAAGAGTTCGGGGACTCCTCAGGAGGACATGGTGGGTCTAGGGAAGGGGTGGCTGATGATGCTCTGTCAGTACCCTGAGCCTGGGTGAGAGAGGATGAGGAGGATGAGGAGGGCTTGGTCATCCATTCTACCAAGCCTTCAGCATGATGCGGCTCCACATGTCCAGCTGCCGAAAACAAAGACGCGCGTGTCCCATGGCCACGTGCTGATGACGATGCACGACCACGTCCACGTCCACGTCCACGGCCACGTCCACTAGAAACAGAGCCTGCCTGCCCTGTGTTCTTGGCTCTGCACGCTCTGCCTCCCCTTGGCGGTCTTCCAGCCATTGTAGTCGGTAGTCCTGTGGGTGCTGCTGAGAAGAAAATATAGGAGCTCTGTGTGATGCCACTAACACACTAGAAGTCCTATGGGTGCTTCTGCAAAGAAAATAGAGGAGCTCTGTGTGATGCCACTAACACACTAGAAGTCCTGTGGGTGCTTATGCAAAGAAAATAGAGGAGCTCTGTGTGATGCCACTAACACACTAGAAGTCCTGTGGGTGCTTCTGCAAAGAAAATAGAGGAGCTCTGTGTGATGCCACTAACACACTAGAAGTCCTGTGGGTGCTTCTGCAAAGAAAATAGAGGAGCTCTGTGTGATGCCACTAACACACTAGAAGTCCTGTGGGTGCTTCTGCAAAGAAAATAGAGGAGCTCTGTGTGATGCCACTAACACACTAGAAGTCCTGTGGATGCTTCTGCAAAAAAAATAGAGGAGCTCTGTGTGATGCCACTAACACACTAGAAGTCCTGTGGGTGCTTATGCAAAGAAAATAGAGGAGCTCTGTGTGATGCCACTAACACACTAGAAGTCCTGTGGGTGCTTCTGCAAAGAAAATAGAGGAGCTCTGTGTGATGCCACTAACACACTAGAAGTCCTGTGGGTGCTTCTGCAAAGAAAATAGAGGAGCTCTGTGTGATGCCACTAACACACTAGAAGTCCTGTGGGTGCTTCTGCAAAGAAAATAGAGGAGCTCTGTGTGATGCCACTAACACACTAGAAGTCCTGTGGGTGCTGCTGATAAGAATATATAGGAGCTCTGTGTGATGCCACTAACACACTAGAAGTCCTATGGGTGCTTCTGCAAAGAAAATAGAGGAGCTCTGTGTGATGGGACTAACACACTTCAAGTCCTATAGGTGCTTCTGACCCTGGCATGAGGGAATGGATTGATGGTTGCATTGTTGATTTTGATGGAAAAGTCATGGAGGGGGGCACGGGCGGGGGGAAATATTAGTAACTCAGTTTTAGGGAGATTTAGTAAGGAAGTGGTGCGACATCCATGCTGAGATGTCAGTTAGTAAGTTAGTAATGCAAGAGGAGACTGAAGGAGTGAGATGAGGAGTAGACAGATAGATTTGGGTGTCATCGGCGTATAAGTGGTATTGGAAGCCGTGGGCGGTTATCAAGTGACCAAGGGAGGAGGTGTAGATGGAGAAGAGAAGGGGTCCAAGAACAGAGCCTTGGGGGACCCCCACAGAAAGGGCAATGGAGAGGAGGAGACAGAGTTGTAGGTAACACTGAAGGAGCACTGTGATAGATAGGTAGAGAACCAGGATAGAGCAGAATCTTAGAGGCCAAGGGAATGTAGTTTATTGAGAAGGAGCGGGTGGTCAACGGTATCAAAGGCTGCAGAGAGGTCAAGTAGAAGGAGTATGGAGTACTGGCTGTTGGTTTTAGCAGTTAGTAAATCGTAAAAATGAAAAATTCCTTTAAATATAATCCCTGGGGGGTTCCCTAAGTCTGCCTGTAAAGTGCATAGCAATGTTTCTCAACTCCAGTCCTCAAGTACTCCCAACAGGTCATGTTTTCAGGCCTTCCATTAATTTGCACAGGTGATTTGATCAGTTTTACTGCCTTAGTAATTACCACAGACGTTTCATCTGAGTGGAGAGGCACAGACTAGCTAACTGCACCTGCTAGCAAGTTCACATTGCTTGCTTATCCAGCCATAGATAATGCAAATGGGAATAAGTCTCAACGTTTAATTTTGATCATTTGGAGGACAACAGGCCTGCCAACTATGCTGAATAATCTTTCAAAAACAGTGCAGAAGTTTGGGCCAGCAAACTCATGGATATTAATTTAGGTCTGTTTAGCTAAATGTTGCAGACGATCTAAAGTATTTCACTAAGATTTGAAATGGCTCAGGGTCTTTCTTAAAATACCTTACAAAGAAAGTTGTGTCTTCTCCATCTAGATGGGCATATATAGAAAATATATATAGTTTATATATGTTTACCATATTTTGTTTTTTAATTGCTACAGATGGAGCAACATTCTCAATAAAATATTAATATAAGGACATTTATTTCATGAAGATATTCACATATGTATACATACCGTATGAAGGAGAAATCAAAATAGCAACCACCAAAGAAATTGATATATACTTCAACATCTGTGTAATTTCAAATCCTGTGTTTCAGTACATTTGGCATCATGTCTTACCATATACTGTTTTCTTAAGTGAATAGTTTTTTTTGTTAATCTGCAAATTTTATTTTTTTATTCTATGTGGAGGTCCTGTCAGTAAAAGCACTGCAGGCTGAAACGCTAAACTGTTGTTGACCCATTAATCAGTGGGATCACAGGTTAAGCCTCGTACACATGATTGGACTTCAAACAAACTTTTCCGTGGATTTCTGTCCAAAGGGCGTTAGCCGTGAACTTGTATTGCATACACACGGCAGGACTTTTTCAGCCAACTTTCACCAAATCACGTGGTTTTTCTTCTCTTTACTGCCACACTTTGGTCAACTTCTGTGTTGTTGTCTGATCTTTTGCATTGGTTCTGAGCATGCATGTTTGTACTTTGGACTTAAGTCAGATGGATTTCTGTACACATGATCAGACTTTGCTCCATCTGGCTTTTGTTGCTGAAAAAATTGTCTGTTTGCAGTTTTAGGGAGATTTAGTAAGGAAGTGGTGCGACATCCATGCTGAGATGTCAGTTAGTAAGTTAGTAATGCGAGAGGAGACTGAAGGAGTGAGGTGAGGAGTAGACAGATAGATTTGGGTGTCATCGGCATATAAGTGGTATTGGAAGCCGTGGGCGGTTATCAAGTGACCAAGGGAGGAGGTGTAGATGGAGAAGAGAAGGGGTCCAAGAACAGAGCCTTGGGGGACCCCCACAGAAAGGGGCAATGAAGAGGAGGAGACAGAGTTGTAGGTAACACTGAAGGAGCACTGTGATAGATAGGCAGAGAACCAGGATAGAGCAGAATCTTAGAGGCCAAGGTAAATTTACTGATGGTTGGCGACCCTGCTAACAAGTTGCAAGGATTCCTTATGCAAGGCTCTATTTGCTATACATATAGGGACATATGGGTCGGTGTCTAGGGCAACAAGGAAGATTGGGTCTGGCCCAATCTCTACATTTAAAAATGACAGTAACTTTATGATAATTTTTTTCTCTCCTTTCTCTTGTTTGGTGGTCTCTGAAATAATTGCAAACAGGTATATCTTTGCACTGTGACGGAATGGAATGGTCGCTGGCACAGATAAGCAATATACCAAACTTAAAAACAATATTCACAGAATATGTAGTTCCAAAAACTCACTTACATAAAAAACAAACTGTGATAAAGTGAAAAAATTAGTTTGTATACTAAGGCTGTGAAAGTGAAAAGAAATGTCCTTTAGCAGAACCAAGATAAAGATTCATATACAAAGTCACATGAAAAGGTGCAACTTTTGGCAGCAAGTCCAATGTGGTAGTATGCAATAACATCAATAGATATAACCTGAAGTACAGAAAAGTGATCCAATGGCGTGCTCCAAGATCTGCCACCACATCCCGGGGAAATTGACACTCACCAGAAAGGATGGCTGCTGTTACAGCAGCAAACACGCATTCAGTAAGTATCGGTCATCCAATGTGTATGGGTTGTCCAGCATCATCCTCGTCAGGATACAGCTAAGGTAAATTAAGCTTTTTCCTAATGGATATACTGCATTCACCTGACTAAGCTCTCTCCCAGCCTGTCTGCAGGAAAACAAAAGCAGGAGGAGCTTCTAGTCCTCTGCTGCTGGTCACGAGCATGGAGATGTGTGTCCCTAAACCCAGGGCAACAGCAGCCATCCTTTCTGGTGAGTGTCCATTTCACTGGGGTGTGATCTTGGAGCACTCCATTGGATCACTTTTATGCACTTCAGGATATACCTATTGATGTTATTGCATACCACCACATTGGACTTGCTGTCACAAGTTGCACCTTTTCATGGGACTTTGTACATTAACCTTTATCTTGGTTTCACTTAGCCTTTATATGCAAACATTTTTTTCACTTTATCACTGTTTGTTTTGTATGTAAGTAATTTTTGGTCTCTGAAATTAGTTTTGCATATTAGGCAGATTACATGCAATTTTTTTTTACATGAAACAGGGGATATTGTTTTATAGAAGGACATCATCATTCAGGTGTTGTTCTTTCAGGTTTGAAGCCTAAAGCCTCGTACATACGATTGGATTTTCCGCAGCCAAAACCTCAGACTTTTGTCCGAAGGCATGTGCCTGGATTTTGTCTTGCATACAAAAGGCAAGGAATTGTCAGCCAACAAACACAAACGTAGTAACGTACTACGTGGTATTTCAGCTCTTTAGCGCCACCCTTTGTGCTCCTTCTGCTAATTTTGTGTTAGTAGAAGTTTGGTGAGTGTTGATTCGCGCTTATCATTTAGCGCTTTTCAGTTCACACTTTTCATTTTGTGCTTTTCAGTTAGTTTCTGAACGGCCGTTCGTCAACCAGACATGTTGCAGAATCGGAGGAGATAACATGTTATTTATTATTGGCCTTGGAGTTATTTCTTTGACACCAGTCCAGTCCAGGAACAGGAGGAGGAGGATTTCTTGGACCAAAAATTGGTTGCTTTATTAATGGTGACCAATTATGTCACATGTCTTTGCTGCAAGAGCTCCAGGAGAATAATCCAGATGATTTTCGGAATTATCTCCGGATGAAGGACCCCTGCTTTCACCAACTCTTGTCATTGTTGACCCCCTATATTAAGAAACAGGACACATGCATGAGGATTTAATTTTTTGGTTGAATAATGATTTGATTTGGTAGATTTTCTATTTTTTTTTTGGTTAAGGATTGGCAGATAGCATGTCTAATTGTATTTGTTTTCTTTTTGTAATGCACAATAAAAAAATTGTGAATAATAGGTGTTTTACTTCAAATGACAGATTGGGAGTAGGCAGTTACATTTAAAAAAAATACAATGTAAAATTAACAAGGAAAACCAACATAGTTGTATCTTTGATCTTAAAAACGATGGGATAATGGTGTTTTGGTAACTTGCAAAAAAAAAAAGAAGAGCATAATAATAATAATAAAAAAAAAAGAAGAGCATAATAATATTATTCTTGATATCACTAGAAAATAAAACCCTTTTAAAATACGTTTGCAATAACGCCATCAGTATCACCAGCAAAGCAGCTTCATTATTATTCCATTAACCTCCCTGGCCGTATGATTCTGGCTGGAACTTTGTGCTGAAAGCGGTACAATTATTTTGCATGGAAATTTGGCGTTTTCTATTGTAGGCATGCAATTCTTATGAATAACTCACTTAAATCTGTCCGAACCAGAGTCTAGTAGACATCCCGGGTATGATAAAGTTTGAAACACAAAATAATAAATTAAATATAATAAAATATATATATAAAATGATGCAATAATGTAATCAAATAAAAACACTGAAATTTGCTCAGTTGCAGAATAATCGCTGTCATTAAATTTATTGTTTGATTTTGTGATTTTAATTTTTTATTTTTTATCTTTTTTTTTTTTTTTGTTCCATAACGTTTTTATTAAGGAAATGTTAACATAAACAGGTAACAAACACTTAACATGTTTTGAATAAGTACATACATGAACAGATATACGGGGATCCCAAGGGTTATTACAAACATCACATAAGCAGGACCATGAAATCTACGGTACCTCTAATTGGTTCATATAGTATGTCAGAACATGGCTGAACTGAACGAGGGCAGGAACAGAGCGGGGTATATATAAAAAAGTGGTACGGTACCTATGTATTCTTGGGTATTCCAGTTCATATGGGGGAGTAGTTACGCCAGTGGGGCCATCTTCAACGGGCCCCGTCCTGGCACCAGTGTGGTTTTAACCTTGTACAGGCTGTGGTCGGGAGATCTCCTATTAAGTATGGTCAGGGAAGGCCGAGAATAGCCAAAGTATTCCAGGTCTTCCGGGAAAGTATGGGAGGGGAGGGGGAGAAGGGGAAAGAAAAGGAGAGAGAAGAGGGGGGGTAAGGGGAGGGGCATGGGGGGGTGGGTGTGGGGGAGGGTAGGGGATTCAGGCATGTCGGGGGCCGCCACCAGTTCCCAGGGAATCCCCCTGATTTGCGGGGGGGATATCCAAGTTCTTAGGGGAGCGGTTTATGAGATCCGTTCTGTCACGTGGGAATTATGGATTTGTAGTTTTCTGTTGATTTGAAGTGTATCCAGCACGCCCATGTCGTGGTGAATTTATCTACTCTCTCTTGCGAAATGTGAATCAACTCCTCCATTTCTTCTATCTTAGAGATTCTGTTCAGCCATTCTCTAATGGGAGGGGTGGTGGTGGACCGCCAGTGTGCTGGGATGCAGAGTCTAGCGGCACTAACCATGTGCATCGCTAGTGATTTGTAATAGGAACGTTTGGAGAGGGAAGAGTGGTGTAGTAAGAATTGTGCAGGACTGAAGTCTAAAGTGTAAGTAACTTGTTCTATCAAGGAGTGTACCTCTTTCCAGAAAGGTTGAATGAGCGTACATTCCCACCATATGTGGAGCATCGAGCCAACCGCGGAGTTACACCTCCAGCATTTATTTGTAATTGAGGGAGAGAATTTGTGTAGGCGTTCAGGGGCCTTTACCATTTAGTGATGATTTTATAGCTATTCTCTTGGAGAGCTACATTTAGCGAGCATTTGTGTGCGAAGGTGTAGATTACTGCCCATTCGTCATCAGATAAAGATAATTGTAGGTCCCTTTCCCAGGAGGTACGTGCGATGTCGGTTACTTGTTTGTAGGTTGGTGATTCTTGCAACATTGAGTAGAGATAAGAGATAACGTGTCTCTGTGGGGAGGACTGGGTACAAAGGGTTTCAAATTGCGTGAGGTTCCTCAGGCATGCGGTCGGGGGGTTTCGTGTCATGAGGAAATTCCTTATCTGTCTGTAGGACCAGAAAGGGAATGATTGGGTCTGTGATATAGCGACTAAGTCCTCAAGAGGACGGATTCGGCCTCTCTTGAATAGTTGGTGGACTAGAATGTCTTCATGTGGCCATTCGTTTTGCAAGAAAAGGTGTGATTCCCCTGGGGGGAATTCCGGGTTGCCTCGCAAGGGTGTTAAAAGGGACACTTTTTGGTTGCTATGGACAATCTCCAGTTTCCAGGCAGAAAAAAAATCTTTTTATTATATAAAATGACATGCAGGGCACTGGGCAGACCACTAGGGACAAAGGGGATGTGTATTTTTTGTATACAGTACTGTAGTCTGTAAGATTACAGTACTGTATGTGTGTTGTGTTTTTAAACTTTTTTAAATTTGGCGCCGATCTCCGCTCCCGTGCGTCGGAACGTCACAGGGAACGGAGATCGGCGGCACTCGGCACTGTGTGAATCGAGCGAGCGGACGGCTCGCTCACACAGCGGGGAGACATCGCAGGATCCAGGGGAAAAGGTAAGTAACTTCCCCCCTGTATCCTGCATGCAAGCCCGAGTCTGGCTCGGGGTTACCGCTCCCAGCAGAAAAAATTGGACCCGAGCCAGACTCGGGATTACCGCCTAGGAGGTTAAAGAATAAGATAATTGTGCGCTGCATTTCGAGATTTCATAATTCTCCACGTCACAAATGTTAATTCTCCTTTACGAATGCTAGTTTACAAGACCGACCGCTTCTGGCTTGTCCTTGTTTCCGAGCATGCATGTTTGTACTTTGGACTTTTGTCCGACAGACTTGTGTACACACGCTCGGAAAATCCGACAACAGACATTTGTCCGTGGAAAATTTTAAAGCCTGCCATCCAACAATTGTCCGATGGAGCCGATCTGATTGTGTGTACGTGGCTTAATTCTACATCATTGTGTCTGTGTGTGTGATTTGTCTGAACGGCCTTTAATAAATGTAGCTAGGTAAAGCTGGATGTCTTGCTATGAAGCACTTATCTGGAACCAACAGTTTTTAAAGTAGGGAAATACTTTCCAACATTTACTTAGTGACTTAATGGGAAACTTGAAAGACTAAACTGAATATTGGATTACTATTTTGACACAATACTTTCAGGGACGGTAGTGTACAACTTCCTGTTTCCTGATGTCTGTTTTAACCTTTGCTTACACCTGTTAATAAATAGGACATGTTAATAATGTTGGGAATTCTGTAACTGTTATGTAGAATATTAAAGGAAACCTGTTCTAGAGGAAATACAATGGCTGTCATTGATGACCTTTCCTTCTAAAAATGCTGGCTATTATATTGATTGAGGGACTTACTTATTTTGTAAGTAACTGAGCTGGAGTAGGTATGTAGATCCAGAGTTCTGAATATACTCTAACTTCACTTGCTGCATGCTTGTTTTGGTCCTCAGAGAGAATCGAAAGCAGAAACAAACCAGGTTGCTAGCATTTTCAGAAGGCCAGAAATGGTAGCCACTAAATCTTTATCAATGTAAATCTACTTTAAAGCTAAAAATCGTTTTGGACAATCTACTTTGTTTTTGTCAACAGCTTTGTAGTGTGAGGGGCTACATAATTGAATACAGATTGTTTAAATAGTTTAGGTTGCACTCACTTTTAATAGTTCTTGTTGAAAAACATAATAGAGATGTTATAGGCACAGTAAATCAGATTGGGATGTGTGTGGCCAGCTTAAAAGCCATGAAAAATCAAACAGAAGGGGGGAAGATTGAGGCAGTGTTACATGCATATGGTTTAAAAAAAGACACAGGTCCATGTAATTGTTGTGGTGTGCTTAGCTGTCAAACTGATTTAACTTTTTCACTGAGCTGAATGATAATGGGACTGACTCATCCCTTATTGGACACTTTATTGGATGGTGCACTCAGAGTTTAAATCAGGCAGGGCTAGCCTTTCAATGTTTTTTTCTGCTAACCCATAATACTTTGTTTACTTGTAAAAAAAATAGGATATACACTACTGTGCAAAAGTTTTAAGCAGGTGTGAAAAATGCTATAAATTAAGAATGCTTTCAGAAATAGAAGAATTAGCAAAATGGAAAGTAAATGAACAGAAGAGAATTCCAAATCAAATCAATATTTGGTGTGGCCACTTTTTGCCTTCAAAACAGCATCAAATCTTCTATGTACACTTGCAAAAAGTTTTTGAAGGAACTCGGCAGGTAGGTTGTTCAAATCATCTTGGATAACTAACCACAGATTTTCTGTGGATGTAGGCTGCCTCAAATCTTTCTGTCTCTTCATGTAACCCCAGACACATTGATGGTGAGATCATGGCGCTATAGTGGCCAAACCATCACTTCCAGGTGTCCTTGTTCTTCTTCTTTATGCAGAAGATAGTTCTTAATGATATTGGCTGTATGTTTAGGGTTGTTGCCCTGCCACAGAATAAATTTGGGCAATTTTTCCGCACCCCTGTTGCTATGTTTTCGTGCATTGTTGAGTCACTTAGCCTTGTTTCCACACCAGAGGTATGGCTTTTTGGCTGCAATTCTTCCATGAAGACTGCTTCTGGCCAGAGTTCTCCGGACAATAGATGGGTGTACCTCAGTCCCACTGGTTTCTGACATTTTTTTGCTGATGGCACTGCTGAAAAGTTTCTTTTTCGCTGCATCTATGGTCCGTAATGTAGCCAGTTTCTTTGTTTTTCCTCAAAAGAGCTTGAATAGCACACCTTGAAACCCCAGTCTGCTTTGAAATCTTTGCCTGGGAGAGAGACCTTGCTGATGCAGCATAACTATCTTGTGTTTTGTTCCTGTGTTGAGTCTTGCGAAGATGTATGACCTGTAACATGAAACTTTCCTCCACAACCTCACCTTAGTAGCAGAGTTTTGCAGTTTCTCACCCCGTTTTAAGACTTCTACACAGTTTCTGTTTCAGTTAATGACTGTTTCTCAACCCACATATGAAATTGATGATCGTTTGCACCTGCTTGGTATAATTGGTTAATTATACACCTACAAAATCCCTGACTTTGCAAGTGTACAATGCGTGCAAGTGTAAGAATTGATGCAGGTTTGAAGCCAAAAGGGTAGTCACACCAAATATTGATTTATTTTAGATTTTTTTTCTGTTCACTCACTTTGCATTTTGTGAATTGATAAAAAAAAAAAATGAAAGTATTCTTATTTTACAGCATTTCTTCACACCTGTGTAAATTGTTTGCACAGTACTGTATATAGGGCTACTCAGCAATAAAGCCCACCTGCCCAGCAGCCTCATAAATAAGTATTGCTTGCGGGAACAGGTTAAAACACTGTGGAGCACAGAGTGAGAGGGTCAGCAGTTTGACATGCTTGGTGTATGTGCATGTATGGATAGAAAGCCATTGTTTGAGCTTCCTGTATTTGAACAAACCCATGACCATATTTACTTAGAAATATTCATTAACAGCTGAAATCAGTGAACACTGGTCTGCATGGTGGACCAGGGAGCAAATTACATACCCTTGCATTGCTAATCTCATTACTACAGATTAGCTTGCAGTAGTGCATCACAATAAAACAAAACTTTTTGTGTTCGCCTAACAGTGCTGCCATTTATTTTAAATCCCAAAAGTATAGTTACGGTATGTCTCAGCTGGCTTGCTGGGCTATGAAGGTTGCTCTTTTGTGAATAGAAGATGTTGCAAGATTTTTTAGTGTGATTTGTTCCACAAAAATACTTGATATATTATCCACTGGTTTGCTGGGATATAAAACATGTTTTGGTGTAGAGTAGAATAGCCTGTAAAACATGTCCATATTCTGCCCAGGCCTTTGATTATTATAAAGAGAAGTATTTTTTTTTTTTTTAGATTCATCCTTACCTAGGTGGATGCAGCATCAGTCTGTTGCTGCATCTGACCCCAGCACCTCTAATTCCGTGTACACACGGTCAGAATTTATGACAACAAATGTTTGATGTGAGCTTGTTGTTGGAAATTCCGACCGTGTGTAGGCTCCATTGGACATTTTTTGTTGGAATTTGCGACAAACAAAATTTGAGAACTGGTTCTCAAATTTTCCGACAACAAAATCCGTTAATCGTAAATTCCGATCGTGTGTACACAATTTCGACGCACAAAATTCCACACATGCTCGGAATCAAGCAGAAGAGTTGCACTGGCTATTGAAGTTAATTTTTCCTGGCTCGTCATATGCGTTGTACATCACCGTGTTCTTGACGTTCGGCATTTCTGACAACATTTGTGACCGTGTGTATGCAAGACAAGTTTGAAATCAATCTAGGATTTTGTTGTCGGAATGTCCGATCGTCTGTACGCAGCATTACACTGAAAACCAAGCGATTGAACACTGCAGATCGCTCTGTTCTCACAGCTCCGTGAGTAGAGAGCTGCTGACTGTCAATATATTTGGCTGTGGAATGAAAGCACAAGCAGAAATCCACTAAATACTTAGGCCGGCTTCACACTGGGGCGGTGCGGGCGGCGACGTAGTTTTAGCCGCGGTATGCGGCCGCTAGTGGGGTGGTTTTAACCCCCGCTAGCGGCCGAAAAAGGGTTTAAAAACCCCCCACAAAGCGCCGCTGCAGCAGCGCTTTGCCGGCGGTATCCCCGCGGTGTCCCATTGATTTCAATGGGTAGGAACGGTATAGGAGCAGTGAATACACTACTCCTTCACCGCTCCAAATATGCTGCTAGCAGGACTTTCCCACCGGCTTTCACACTGGAGTGAAAGGACACGCTTTTTTCAGGAGCTACATAGGCGCTATTTTTAGCCCTGTAGCTCCTGAAAAACGCCCCAGTGTGAAAGCACCCTTAGAGAACTTGAAAACTCTCCACAGAAATGAGGTAGAGGGTATGAAAGCAGACATTATGTGCAGGAGAGTGCAAAATCTAAAATAGCAGGCGATAATGTGCCAATGGTTACATGTGTAGCGCTATCGTGACACTAGTTACTAACATCCACCATGTCACCCTGCTGCCAGACCTTCATATATCACCTCTGAGACAATGAACAGTCATTTGCTTTGTTTTGTTTTTGTTTATTGGGGGGACATAACATGGTTGGGGAAAGGGGTATATGGGATGCCCATAGAACAAATTACTTTGCCATCATATTTGTAAATTAGAACGTTGGTTGAGCCTTGAAGGAATGATGCACATGTATAACATCTACAGTCTTTTCCCTGCATCTCCATGCAGATTATTGTTCCTCCTCTGCGTAACTCCTGCAGACTATTTCTTCCAGGAATCCTTCCCTCCTGCACAAACTTATTCTGTAGTATATTACGTTTCCTGTTACATCCTCTTCTGTATGCAAAAGATCCCACTCTGAATTGTCTCTAATGCTGACTCTGATTAGTTCCTGCTACTAGGCCAGAGGTCGGCAGTACCTCTCCCTGGAGGCCTAGTATTTTAATAGCATGTGCTGAACGGTGGACTACTGTTCCCAGCTAGCCCAGCTTGCAAATCCTGCACCCTCAGGGTGCATCGATTTGACACTATTCCCCACAGTCTCTCTTCTGATCCAGGACTCCTCATCAATGACCTTGTAATGATGAGGACTTCACCAATGACTGTGTAAAGGTGAAGTTCCCTCACAGACTTCCTGGCATTTCTCCACATCCAGCCCTCCACTGTTGTGCACTCACCGACCTTCTTCTGCCCGAGTCCATGATGGAGAACTTAACCGGACCATATGTTCTGACAGCTTTTCCTGCCCCTCTGCTCCAGGAATTCCTCATCAATGACCGTGTAATGATGAAGACTTCATCCATGACTCCATTCTCCACTTCTCCTGGCCGACAACTCCCCCAGTGGCCTGTTACCTCAGCTTATATGGGAGGCCTGCCCCCACCCTGCAAATTCCAGTTGGGGATTGGTCAGGGCTCCTCAAATGAGCTGCCTGCTACTCCAGTTCTAGGCCCTGCCCCTCTTCCAGAACATTCTCACTGGAAGCAGGGGAGGCACCTCAGAACTAAGGTACAGGTGGTTACAGCCACTGCTACACTAACCACTCCCTGTCCCCAGATCAAAACAAACAGGCTAGCCTAAAGCATAGGCCTGCCTAAATTTACCTGTGCTGACAGTTTTCCTATCAAAAATCCTATGCTAGCACCTACCTATGGTAGAGGGTGCTACACATGTATTTGCTAATTCCCTCTAGCGCAGGGGTCTTTCGATTTCTAAAGAAAGGGCCAGTTTACTGTATTTCATACTTTAGGGGGGGTCATACTGTGTCCAGAGTAAATAATGCCCAATCTTTGGTATTAGGAGGATAAATAGTAGGTGTCTGTGGGAGGAATAGTGCACCATTTTTATTGTTGGTGGAAGGAATTATAGCCCATCTTTGGTGTCAGTAGAAGGAATAGTGCCCCATTGTTGGTGTCAGTGGCAGGAATTATGCCCCAATGTTGGTGTCAGTTTTAGGAATAGAGCCGGATAAAGGCAAGCAAAGGGCTGCAGTTTGAAGATCACTGCTCTAGTGTTTTTTTTTTTTTAATTATTACATTGGAGTTACTAAAGCTGAAGAGTGCAAAATCAGTTTAATTTCTGCAGAGAAGCCAATCGGTTTCCAACCTCAGCTTGTTCAATAAAGCTTTGGCAATAAAACCTGGAAGCTGATTGTTTTCAATGCAGAAGCGAGACTGATTTTGCACTCTCCATCTCCAGTAAATAAACCCCATTGTGTCTCTTGTTACAAAGACATATGCTCCTCAACTCCATCTAGTGGCCATAATGCAGTATTTTACTACTGCGCACAAAAAAAGAGCATTTGTTCAGTAAACAAAAATAGCCTAAAAAACATTTGTGACCAATTAACACAAATTGAATGCACATACAGCTTTGCTGCACACGATGGCTATGCATTTTTTATATATATATATAATTAGACCCCTGGGAGTGAGGAGGACATTAGTAGGTCAATGAAAAAGCAAGGGTGGTTTGGGGAGTGTTAATGCATAAGTAAGAAATATAGGCAGGGAATGAGTTAAAAATGTCACTGATAGCAAAACATAGTAACCTGAACTTTATTTGCAGGTTGACTGGAAGCCAGTGAAGGGAATGACAGAGATGGGTAAGAAATGGTGGCATGAAGAGTGCAATTTTTGATGCCTCAATCATAAACAGTTGTAGAGGTGAGAGTCTTTTTAAAGGAGAAGTAGAGCCAAAGCTCTTTTGACCATGCTTCTCCAGTGGGTCACAGAAGTGCACTTCCTTCTGCACTCCTGTGACCCATTTTTCGGCCAACAGGGGGCTAAAGTCCGCTGGCAGCTGACATCACTCTGGAGAGATCCCAGCATTAAAGTCTGGACCAGCTGCCCTGACCAGCAGCTGGCTCAGTCTCTCAGAGCGTTATTAAGAGCCTCAGCCAGCTATTCCAGCCCCCGCCACAGCCCCATGCTCTAGTGATCGCTGGAGTGGTAAAGCAGAGAGCTGGTGACTGACAGTCACCAGCTCTCTGCTCACCGAAGGCTGAGAACTGAGAAACTGGGGTTCTTAATTGCTCAGTTCTTGGTCTTAGATGCAGCAGGGGAAAGATACAGCATCACACCGATGCTGCATCCATCTAGGTGAGTATGATTGTTTTTTTAAAACACCACACTTCTCTTTTAATAGAATACTAGACAGAAGCATATTGCTGTAGTCAAGGTGAGAGATGTGAGGACATGAACAAGTACATAGATTCTTAAGTTAGGAAGGGGCATATTTTGCATTGGAATTGCAAAAATGAGAAGCAATGGCGAAGGCTAGGGTGACATTAAACCTATTTGGCTTAAAGCGGTAGTAAAGCCGCTGAACTTTTTTTTTTTTTTTTCTAACACCTGTAAAGGAAAAGGCATAATGAGCTAGTATGCACCGCATACTAGCTCATTAAGAAATACTTACCTTAGAACGAAGCGTCGGTAACTCACCTGGTCCACGCCGAGGTCGCTGACATGTTGCCTCGGCGTGTCTTCCGGGTATCGCGGCTCCAGCGCTGTGAGTGGCTGGAGCCGCGATGTCGTCACTCCCGTGCATGCGCACGGGAGACTTCTTCCGGCAGGGTTCGGATTCTGCCGGCCCTTCAGCCGAGAATCCCCCGTGCGCATGCGCCGCTGCAGTCAGCGGCGCATTGCACGGGGAATATATCCTAAACCGTACAGGTTTAGGAGATATTTTTTTTACCTACAGGTAAGCCTTTTTATAGGCTTACCTGTAGGTAAAAGTTATAATTTTGACTTTACTTCCACTTTAAGGTGACACTAAGGAAAGAGAAGAGAATTGAATATGTAGTTAGGACTGCAGAACCATTTACAATTCAATCCAATTAGCAGTTTGGAAAATAAATAGGAAGATGTTTAGCTCAAAGTCAAATTCCAGACTAGAACTAACTAATGCTTAAACCCGTTCCCTTTCGAGCGTAGCTTTTCAGGCAGAAAATCGCGCGAATTGCGGCGTTTTTTGCGGCGTTTTTTTACCGCGATTTGCGGCGTTTTTTACCGCGATTCGCAGCGTTTTTTACCGCGATTTTCCGCGAATTTTGTGCAGAGCAAAAGGTCACCAATGTAAAAAGAATAAAAACGCCCAAATCTGCCCGATTCGCGCAACAAAAAAGGGTCCGGAACTTGTTTGAGCTTCAGGCGTAGGGCTTCAGGCGTTTTGGAGTGGAGATGTGAACCATCTCCATAGAGAATAATGTATTTTTTCCCCTCTAGCGTTTTGTAGCTTCAGGCTTCAAGCTTCAAAACGCTCAGGTGTGAATGCAGCCTTATACAAACTACCCTGTAGAAGAAAGATGCTTATGCCTACCTATTCTCAGGGTGCTCCAGTTTGATCACATGGTCGGCTCCTGGCAGCTGGCTTCAGGTAAATATGAACATGTAAGTATATGCATTTTCCTTTTAAATGGTAGTTTGTATAGGCATTAGAAGGTGGGTGGGAGCAGTTTTAAAGTGGAGTTCCCCCCTTAAAAAATTAAAAGTCAGCGACGTCAGCAGCCCAACCAATGTTTTCATTGGCTGTCGGGTACTGCCGCTGCCATTTCCGGTAAGGAAACCGAGTAGTGAAGCCTTGTGGCTTCACAGCCGGGTCCCCACTACGCATGCGCCAAGTGCACTGCACTCTCTTATTGGCCCGGCAGCAGGGGAAAGAGGAGGGAGAGCCCAACTTCTGCTTAGTTCTAGTCTGAAATTCCACTTTAATTGAATTTTTTATTTAGTTTTAGGTACCTCTCAAATACCCATGAAGAATTTAAAATGGAGATAGGCAATGTGTAGATACAGTAAATATATTTGTTTGTGAAAGGAAAACACTTTTGGGGAGTATTAGGTTTAAAAGTTCTGCCAGTGAAGTCACCAGGGTAAATGAATGGGCATAGAGTAGAGTGGGGGTGGGGGGTGGGGATTGGGTTAAGTGGACATGCTGTGGAGGGATAGGATCAGGGCTCAAGTCCTGCGGGAACGCATGGGAACGGAGTTCCTGTACTTTTTCCACAACAGGAACTCAGTTCCCTTTAGCAGCTGTGTCCTGCAAGACTTTGAAGTATGCGAGCTGTGTGGCAGGTGCTACACCAGCAGCCGCCGACACAGCTCGCAATAGTAAGTGGCGCAAACCAGGGGTGGACTGACCATTCAGGCATTGCCAGTAGGGGGCCCCATGACAGCTTCCGCTTCGATCTACCTGTCAATCACCTATTAATCACAGCTAGCTTACGGGTAGATCAGGTCCCTGCTGCTAACCGCTTGTGTTTAGTCAGACCTCTCATGATGCGCTCCTCCCTGCCGGCCCCTCCTGATTTTCTGTCTCCTAATCTCCCCCCCCCCCCCCAGTCTCCTGCATACTTGCTCTGTGTGTCCCGCTGAATCCCCCCTCCTCTATCTTCAGTGCCATATGATGAGAGAACCCAGAGGAGGAGCACAGCTATTCTGCTCATAGGACATGCAGGGAGAGAGGTGAGCTGAGGGAGGAACATCAGTTTGGGGTGGTAAGCTGAGCACAATACCTGGCAAAGTTTAATGCCAGGAGGGAAGTTTATGTGGAAATATGTGAAGGGTTGGAATAGCAGCGAGTGTGTGTTGGAGCCCTGCAGAGTTTGCAGCCCCCCAAGCTAACATACATCTCCTAAGCAGGAAACACATCACTATCTCCCCAAGCATTCTGTCCAGATAATGTGCAGTTAATTTATGACCTTTCCGTTTAAACCTGTGTTATCCAAACTCTGTTCAATGAAAAATGTAAACTCACCACATAAACACTCTATATACAAAATACAATTCCCCAATAAAGATCAGAACATGATGTTCACATTTGCA
This sequence comes from Lithobates sylvaticus, assembly GCA_028564925.1. Classification (NCBI taxonomy): domain Eukaryota; kingdom Metazoa; phylum Chordata; class Amphibia; order Anura; family Ranidae; genus Lithobates; species Lithobates sylvaticus. The sequence continues at coordinate 120,887,421 of CM053032.1, read as the reverse complement.
TGGAAGCACAATTGAATGAATGCTGATTATTCAGAGAATTACCGTATTTATGTTTAGTGAGGATTGTTTTTTTTTATGTACTAACAGTTAAGCTTCATACACACAATATGAAAATTGGATGAAAAATACCTCTTTTGAAGCGTTCGTGCATATGAGCGTATCATTTTTTTTTTTTTGGTGGGGGAGTGGATCTTGGGTGGGAGTTCCCACACTTTTTTCCCCAGGACTTGACGCCTGGATAGGATTACAGGAAAGATGTGACTTCATCTATAATTATTGGGCTGAAATAGTTGTGGACAGAGTTGATAGGTGACCTGCATGCTGTTAGTATGGGAGCTGCATGTAGATGGGGGAGGGGGAGGGGGGATATGTTGGTTGTTTTGTACACAGAGATTTTTTGTTAAATTATGTTGATGTCTTTTAAATAATTTTGGAGTGTCTTGGCAGCAAATTTTAGACCATCTGCCGTAACTGTTGCAGTTGCTGTAACTTATAAGACTGCTTTACTAAATCAAAAATATAAGATGATATATTAAAACTGAACCTAAAGCAGATATTTAAAAAAACACAAATTCATGCAAGCACGTTTTCGCTTTTTTTACATCTCAGCGCTGCTAGTCTCCTCCAGCAACAGCTGCCAACCATTGCTATGGACCTACTACCCTGATAGTTAAGCCCCATACACACGGTCGGACTTTTTCATGGATTCTGTCCGATCGGACAATGTTGTTGAAAAATCAGACCGTGTGTATGCACCATCGGACAGTGTACGTCGGATTGTCCGACGGACAAAGTCTTATCTCCTGCTGGAAAGATTTGCCGACAACACGGTCCGATCACACCAAATCCGATCGTGTGTACGGTTGTCCGACCGGACAAAGTGCTACGCATGCTCAGATCACATTACAAGACCAAAGCTATTGGCTACTAGCCTCTACGTAGTCCCGTCGTAGGCAACAAACGTCACCACGTTCAGAATGATCGGATTTTCCGACAACTTTGTCCGACCGTGTGTACGCAAAACCAACATCAGACAAAGTATGACGGACAGGATCCGACCGACCTGGTCCGCGGATTGTCCGACCGTGTGTATGGGGCTTAACAGTGGTGGGATATGCTTGGGCACAGCCACTTTTAGTCACCACAAGGGGTGCATGTGAGAAACAAAATGTAGGAGTACAATTGAAGGACATAGGGGTTGACTGACTAAAGGCAAGAGTATAGTAAATGAGTAGAAGCTCTGCTGACTTCCATCATCCAATCATGTGCAAGCATCCTTGACATATGAACACCTGAAGTCCTAAAGAACTGGGTGCCCATACTGCATGATGACATACAGTATATCCAAGGCATGTCTCAACAATTTTTGTTGACACATGTTTAAAGGAAATGGGGCACATGACACTGGATGTAGGAGGAGCAGGCTGGGGACAGCGCTGGAGAATGGAGAGTGCAAGTAAAGTTTGTCACAATACCATCGAGGAGCCTGAAAATAAATAAATAAAAAAATAAATAAATAAAAAAATATATATATATATATATATATATTGGATTTTCACTTTAAAGTGCTGCTGACACTTTAAGATTCTAAAACAAAATTTACAGGAGACACGGAAATAAACATGTTAGCTAAAAAAAAAAAAAAAAAAAAAATCTGCTTTCAGGTAGGCGCTGTGTGGCAGGGCACTAAATGGTGTTTCTGTGTTCCTGGTGTTATTTTTACTCTTTTAAGCAGCAATCTTTTGAATTATTTACCGGCTTTGAAAGGGCATTTAGTGAATAAAAGCTGAGAACCAGCTGGATTGTCAAAATGCTGAACATCTAGTTACACCACAGGTATATAATGTCAGCAATGACAGTAAAGAAAAATCTCATGCATGGTCGTACTTTATTAAAAATGAACAGGGTTTCCTTGACCACAAAAGGGAAAATTGCTTTCTGAAGCTCAAAATGGATGTAGCCTACAGATGATGTTGGTCTCACAGGAATTGATGTGTTGAGGGTGGGTTTAGAATATATATTTTTAATGTAATTTAGGTACAGTAAATCATTGCATCATACCTATACATGAAAAAGTATTTTGTTATGTATTAATTTTCAATAAACTTTTGATTGTGAAAAAAAAAAAAAAAGAAAAAGTATATACACTATATTGTCAAAAGTATTGGGACACCTGCCTTTACAGGCAAATGAACTAATTGCACCCCAGTCTTAGTCCGTAGGGTTCAATATTGAGTTGGCTCACCCTTTACAGCTATAACAGCTTCAACTCTTTTGGGAAGGCTGTCCACAAGTTTTAGGAGTGTGTCTATGGGAATGTTTGACCATTCTTCCAGAATCGCATTTGTGAGGTCAGGCACTGATGTTGGACGAGACGGCCTGGCTCGCATTCTTCGCTCTAATTCATCCCAAAGGTATTCTATCGGGTTGAGGCCAGTCAAGTTCCTCCACCCCAAACACACTTATCCACACTATATTGTCAAAAGTATTGGGCCGCCCCTCCAAATCATTTGGTGGAGGGGGGATTATGGGGTGGGGTTGTTTTTCAGGGGTTGGGCTTGGCACCTTAGTTCCAGTGAAGGAAACTCTACAGGCATCAGCATACCAAGACATTTTGGACAAATTCATGTTCCCAACTTTGTGGGAAGAGTTTGGGTATGGCCTCTTCCTGTTCCAACGTGACTGCGCACCAGTGCACAAAGCAAGGTCCATAAAGATATGGATGAGTGAGTTTGTGGGGGGAGGAACTTGACTGGCCTGCACAGAGTCCTGACCTCAACCTAATAGAACACCTTTGGGATAAATTAGAGCATAGACTGCGAGTCAGGCCTTCTCATCCAACATCAGTGCCTGACCTCACGAATGCGCTTCTGGAAGAATGATCAAACATTTCTATAGACACACTCCGAAGCCTTGTGGATAGACTTCCCAAAAGAGGTGAAGCTGTTATAGCTGCAAAGGGTGGGCCAACTCAATATTAAACCCTATGGACTAAAGCCTTGTACACACAATCAGATTTTCAGATGGGAAATGTGTGATGACAGGCTGTTGGTAGAAAATCGGACCATTTGTACGCTCCATCGGACAATTGTTGAAAATGTTTGATGGCAGGTTTTAAAATGTTCCGCGGACAAATGTCTGTTGTTGGATTTTCCAAGCGTGTGTACACAAGTCCATCGGACAAAAATCCAAAGTAGAAACATGCATGCCCGGAAGCAGGGATGAGCCAGAAGCGGTCGGTCTTGTAAGCTAGCGTTCGTAATGGAGAATTAACATTTGTGGAGTGCAAATATGAAATCTCGAAATGCATGGCACATTCACATTCTCTTCTACTTTAATGGGATAATAATGAAGCTGCTTTGCTGATGATACTGATGGAGTTAGGCCCCTTTCACACTGGGGCGGGGAGCCGCGGTGACGGTAAAGCAGCGCTATATTTAGCGCTGCTTTACCGTCGTTTTAACCGCGGTATTCGGCCGCTCGCGGTGCGGTTTTACCCCCCGCGAGCGGCCGAAAAAGGGTTAAAGACCCCCCGTAGAGCGCCGCCGCAGCGGCGCTTTGCGGCGGTATTGCCGCGGTATCACCGCGGTGTCCCATTCTAATCAATGGGAAGGAGCGGTATAGGAGCGGTGAACACACCGCTCCTATACCGCTCCAAAGATGCTGCTAGCAGGACTTTTTTGACCGTCCTGCTAGCGCACCGCTCCAGTGTGAAAGCCCGCCGGCTTTCACACCGGAGTTAAAGGGGCCGGATTTTTTCAGGCGGTATACAGGCGCTATTTTTAGCGCTGTACTGCCTGAAAAAACGCCCCAGTGTGAAAGGGGCCTTATTGCAAACAATTTTTCAAAGGCTTTTTTTTTCTAGTGAAATCAAGAATAATATTATCAGGGCTCAAAATTTCAAGTTCTGAGCTACTAGCCAGGTCTCAAGGGTTACTCCCCACCAGTAGCCCCTAATCACGCCATCATGAATTATCTCATGAAATGACACTTAAATGTTTTATGCAGAATTAAGTTATAAAAATAAATTTTAACAACAACTTTATCAGTTCCCCTCAGCACAGCCTCACCAGTTCCCATTAATGCAGGCTCACCTGTGCCCATCAATGCAGCGTGACCTGTGCCCATCAATGCAGCCTCACCATGCCCCACATTGCAGCCTCACCGTGCCCCACATTGCAGCCTCACCATGCCCCCATTGCAGCCTAACTTTGCCCCTATTGCAGCCTCACTGTGCCCCACATTGCAGCCTCACCGTGCCCCACATTGCAGCCTCACCATGCCCCACATTGCAGCCTCACCATGCCCCACATTGCAGCCTGACAGTGCCCCACATTTCAGCCTCACCGTGCCCCAAATTGCAGCCTCACCGTGTCCCACATTGCAGCCTGACCGTGCCCCACATTGCAGCCTGACAGTGCCCCACATTGCAGCCTCACTGTGCCCCCATTGCAGCCTCACTGTGCCCCTATTTCAGCCTCACTGTGCCCCATTACAGCCTTACATTGCCCCCATTACAGCCTTACATTGCCCCCATTGCAGCCTTACATTTCCCCCATTGCAGCCTTACAGTGCCCCCATTGCAGCCTTACATTGCAGCCTTACATTGCAGCCTTACAGTGCCCCCCATTGCAGCCTTACAATGCCCCCATTGCAGCCTTACATTGTCCCCATTGCAGCCTTACATTGCCCCCATTGCAGCCTTGCCAGGGAGGAAGTGAGAGGGGACCGGGGTGGCCGGATCGTGACTGGAGTTAGAGGAGAGCTGCGAGTGGTAAAACACACTGTAACAGCTTACATTGAAACTGTCTTCGCTCTGCTCACTTTCACACAGCCCCACCTCCTCCTAGCCCCTTGCCTGTAATAGACAGAATGCATGCCAGCATTGGACCCGCGTTCTGTCTATTACAGGCGCAGGGTTAGGAGGAAGGAGGGCTGTGTGAGAGTGAGCAGAGCGGAGACAGTTTCAATGTAAGCTGTTACAGCGTGTTTTACCGCTCTGTGATCCCGCGGCTCTCCTCTAACGCCATGCACTCTTGCTCCAGGAGAATGACTTCTGGTCTGCCGGCGGTGCCCACCCCCCCACCCCCCCCCACTTCCCAGCTCCTCACCAGCCCTCGTTTTCCACTCGCAAAATGCGAGTAGGCGAGTGCAAAAATTTGAGGGCTGATATTATTATGCTTTTGTTTTTGTTTTTTTGGGCAAGTTACCACAACATCTTTACCCCATAGTTTTTAAGATCACAACTATGTTATTGTCCCTTGTCAATTTTACATTGTATTTTTTTAAATGTAGCTGCCTACTCCCAAACTGTCATTTGAAGTAAAACACATAGCCAAGTATTATTCTTCACAATTTTTTTATTGTGCATTAAAAAAATTAAACATAATAATAAAATTAAAGATGCTATCTGCCAATAGAACTTAACCAAAAAGTGCATTATATGCATCCAAAAATATAGAAAATATAACAAATCAAATGATTATTATTCAACCAAAAAATAAAATAAAAGCCTCATGCATGTGTCCTGCTACTATAGGGGGTCAGCAATGCCAAGAAGTGGTGAAAGCAGGGGTCCGTCATCCGGAGGTAATTCCGAAAATCATCTGGATTATTCTCCTGGAGCTCCCGCAGCAAAGGCATATGACATAATTGGTCACGAGTAATAAAGCAACCAATTTTTGGTCCAAGAAATCCTCCTCCTCCTGTTCTTGGACTGGACTTGGGTCAAAGCAATAACTCCAAGGCCAATAATAAATAACACGTTATCTCCTCCGATTCCGCAACATGTCTTGTTGATGAATGGCTGTTCAGAAATGAACTGAAAAGCACAAAATGAAAAGCACAAAATGAAAAGTGCAAACTGAAAATCGCAAAATGAAAAGCGCGAATCAACACTCACCAAACTTCTACTAACAAGAAATTAGCAGAAGGAGCCCAAAGGGTGGCGCTAAAGAGCTGAAGAATCATGTAGTATTCCACTACGTTCGTGATTGTTGGCCAACAATTCCTTGCCATTTGCAGTTTTTTAAGCAACACCTTTTATTAATTGCTCTCCTATTTGCCTGAGAAAGTGTAATTAACTGGATTACTGCCCTTTGCACAGAACAATTCACTTTCTGCATTGCTTAATTAATTTAACTTATGTTTTTTTTTTTTAAGGCTAAGCTATTGATTTGGTAAAATGATTTTTTATTGTATTATATTAGTAAACTGCTGCATGTACAGATGCTTCTCTACTGAGGACAGATAGGGGTTGATTGACTAAAGGCAAATAGGCTGTTCACTTTGCAAGCAAAGTTGCCTTTCCCAGTAAAATTAGCCCAAGAGCTGATTATTTGAAACTAAAGCAATTTTCGAAGAGTGCCAAAATATAATTTTGGGATATGCAGGTAACTTTTGCAACAGCTGCCATCAAAGAGCATCCATCTACAATTAGAAAGTGACTGCACCTAAAACCTACATTGGAAAAAAAGTTTTGCCATCTAAAAACTACATTAAAGCATTACTAGTTTACCATTGAACATATACTGTAGGCCTTCTGAATCATTGCCCGAAGAATCAAAGGTAGAGTTGTTTGGCAACAGTAACACTAGACATGTTTAGTGCTAACTGAAGACATAATTTCAGAAGAATCTTATACCAGATGTGAAAAAAAGGTAATGGGAAAAAAATGGTTTGGAGTTAGGGTTGCCACCTTTTCTTCAAGCCAAACCCGAACACTATAGCTACGGCATCGTTTTTTTTTTTGGAGTATACGCTATAAGATTGTAAAAGACCTGGGACACTTTTGGTGGCCTGAAAGAGAGTAGTAATACGGCACGCAGAGTGCACAGCTGTGAACAGTGCATGTGGCCAAATTGTTAGTGTTATGCACAGAATGCAGGGGTCAGAAATATTTAATGTACAAAATGCATAGATCAGATATGTCCTGAGGCGAGGGACAGTGCTAACAGGGGGGTGGGGGGACACTTTGGGAGGGGAGAGGGCTAGTGTTGGAGGAGTCAGATATGTGCTATGTGGTGCTTTGGGAGGGGAGAGGGGTAGTGCTTGCAGGGGGTTGTGGATGTGTGCTGGGGGGATGTTTTAGGAGGGGAAAGGGCTAGAGCTAGCAAGGGGGGCTTGGATATGTGCTGGGGGCACTTTGGGAGGGGAGAGATCTAGAGCTAGCAAGAGGGGGTCAGATATGTGCTGAGTGGGGCACTTTGGGAGGGGAGAGGGCTACTGCAAGATGGGGGTGGAGGGGTCTGATATGTGCTGGGGGGGCGCTTTTGAGAGGGGAGAGGACTAGTACAAAGGGAGGTAGAAGGGTCGGGATTGTGCTTGGGAGGGGTTGGATATGTGCTGGTGGGCGCTTTGTGAGGGGAAAGAGCTTGTGCAGGGGGTGGGTAGTTGGGTCAGATATGTGCTTGGGGTGCTTTGTGAGGGGAGAGGGCCACATTTCTAGCATAAGTCGTCCCCCTCTGCCAAAGTGCCCCCCAGCTCATATCCTCTTAACCCCCCAATCACTCCACCAAGTGTACATATTTTTTAAGTTGTTCTCCTTTGCAACCACTTTCTCCCACTCCTCTGTCCATCTACAGAGCATAATAAAAACTTCACACAGACACGTCAGATGATCGAGCAGACTTCACACTCTCGGTGCAGTCAGGTCTGAATAATGTGTCCGGGTCTCAGGCAGATGAAAACCTGAACACATCATTCAAAAACCAGACTGTCCGGGAGAAAATCGGACAGGTGGTAACCCTATTTGGAGTTGTTTTACTACCTCAGGGCCTGGTCAACTATGAATTCTGCATTATATCAAGGTATGTTTGTTGAGAATTTGAGGCCATTTGCCTAAAGTTGAACTAGAAATCAGAACCATGTCTACCAACAATATAATGATACTATCAAGTTCACCAAGGAATGGCTCAAAAAAGAGCAATGGAGGGTTAGTTCTGGCCCAGTGAAAGCACAGATTTAAATCCCATTAAAATGTAATGATGGGCAACAAGTGTGTAGCATAATGCACAGTCTATTCTCCTGTATGCTTCCAATGAATCCACTTGAAGCCAATCTTAATCAGAAACCAGAGGAGTTGCTGGCTACGGAGGTATAACCATTCCTCACTTTATCTGAAATTAAAAAAATATATATACCGTACTTGATTACAGGACTGCACCACGAGGCTTGCAGTCCTCAAGCCAAGTAAGCAACCCTGTTCTCTCAATGGGTGCAAGTCCATGGGTCCACTTGCAGACTCTAAAAGGGTGGCTGAATACATTTTGAATGCTACTACATTAATTGCAGGATTTGTGGGGTCTGGGAGAAGCGACCCCTCTCTTACTTTTTGTTATTTTCCTTTCTTCTTGGTTATTGTTTTTATCTTCATTCTCTTTCTTTTTCTGCTTCTCTTCCTCTCTCCTTTATTTTTTCCCTCAGATGGAACCCCATCTAAATTTAGAGGGGTACGCCTATCTTTGCTTGCATATGCCATCTTTTGATACCTCAATAAAAGGCCATAATTAATCCTTTGACATCTCTGGAATACATTGGAATCAAAGTAAAAGATTCCAGGTATGATGCTTGAAATGTAATGAGGTTAAAATTCCTATTGAATATGGTCTCACAGTAGACGAGATGTTGTTGGGATATTTCAGAATTTTACCGTCATACATTTTTGCTCTTCTGGCATCTACTGTACATACAATTGGTGGATGAATATAACTGATTTGTTCTGTGCGAATATAAAATAAAAACAAAATTGTAATTAAAATGCACAAATATTGACACCCAGGTACAGTATAATTCTTTAAAGTAGTTGTAAAAGCAGAAGGTGTTTTATCTTAATGCATTCTATGTATTAAGATAAAAAAAACTTCTGTGTGTAGCAGCCTCCCCTAATACCTTCCTAAGCTCCATCTCTGTCCAGCAATGTGCACGAGTGCCTCAGCCATCCAGGATTCTCCCTCTTGATTGGCTGAGACACAGCAGCGGCGCCATTGGCTCGTGCTGATGTCAATTAAAGTCAGTTAGCCAATCAGAGAGAGGGGGTGGGGCTAAACTGCAACTCCATGTCTGATTAGATGCACAGAGCTGCGGCTCAGTGTGGGTGCCCCCATAGCAAGCTGCTTGCTGTGGGGGCACTTGGCAGGAGGGAGGGGCCAGGAGCACCGAAGAAGGACCTGAGAAGAGGAGGATCTGTGCAAAACCATTTTACAGAGCAGGTAAGTATAACATGTTTGTTATTTAAAAAAAAAATTGATTTTAGTATCACTTTAAGAGCGGATGTTAAATGTATACAGTGATCATGTATTAGCAATAAATACATTTATTTAACCACTTCCCACCCGGCCACTGCACATAAACGGCTGAGTGGGCTATCTTTCCTTCTGAGTGGACATTCAGGAACGTCCCTCAGAAGGAGCGCAATCCCGATGCGCTCATGTCACCCGGACACAGCGCATCTTAGATCGGCAGGAGGGCTCTGTGATTGGCCCTCCTGATCACATGACGGATGTGTCCAATCACGGCCATCATGTGATGTAAACAAACAGCCGGTTGCTAGGCGATCGGCTCTCCTCTCCTCACACAGAAGTTGTCGTTGAGGAGAGGAGATCGGATATCTGCAGCCGGCTGGTGATCAGTGAGTATTAGCTGTTTTTACAGCTTTTTACTCACTGATCACCAGTCTAGTGTAAACACACATGTCACCACACATGTAAAACACACAGTAAACACAGAGGGGTTTATTTACTAAAGGCAAATACACTTTGCACTATAAGCAAGTGCACTTGGAATGCAGTCACTTTAGATCTAAGGGGAAGATCTGAAATTAGGGGAAGCTCTGCTGATTTTATCATCCAATCATGTACAAGCAAAAATGCAGTTTTTTATTTTCCTTGCATGTCCCCCTCAGATCTACAGCGACTGCACTTCCAAGTGCTCTTGCAGTGCAAAGTGGACTTGCCTTTCGTAAATCAACCCCCAAACACATGTCCCCACATAGTAATGATCCCCAAAACACATGTCCCCCACATATATAACAGTAAAATCACATGTCCCAATGATCATTTGCACACATATGTCCATGATCACCTGCGCACATCTGTACATGATCATTTGCGTACATATGTCCGTGATCACAAGAACTAATTATTATACACTATACGGGATTTTTTTACCAAAAACATGTAGCAGAATAAATTTGGGCTTAAATTTATGACAAAATTAGATTTTATTGGACTTCTTTTAAAATAGAATAAAGAAAATATTGTTTTTTTTTTTTTTAAATTTCTGCTATTTTTTCCGCATGTATCGCAAAAAATAAAAAACGAAGTCGTGAATAAATACCACTAAAAGAAAGCTCTATTTGTGCGAACAAAATGATAAAAATGTCATTTGGGTACAGCGTAGCATGACCGCGCAATTGTCAGTGAAAGTGCGAGAGCGCTGAAAGCTGAAAGTTGGTCTGGGAAGGAAGGGGGCGAAAGTTCCCAGTATTGTAGTGGTTAAACATATTATTAAATTAGATCTTCTATTGTACTTAATAGTTACTATGCTCTCCACTGTCTTCAGTAGCTATTCAAAGAATAATTAATTCTGTTCCAATCAATCTCATTCTAAAATCGCAGAATAAGCCAGCTGAAATTCCTGATTTTGATTGTATTACCTGTATTATCTTTGGCATATCTTGCATAACTTAGAAGACAATTTATGTCATTAATATACACTCATAGCTTTAAGGCTCATACACACTATAAGAAAATTTGGGCAAACATTTTCCTCCAAAGAATTTTCGTACGATTTTCATATAGCATGTACACAACTTTCGACAGCCGATTCCGACTTCTCGTACGAAAATTCCCAAGGGGACAAACTCCCAAATTGTTCTCGTTTGGGAACAGAACAAATGTTTTTCGTTTAATGTGTGCCATTTTCGTATGATTTTCATACAAGAAAATCAGAAAAGAAAGGCTGCACATGATCAGAAACAATAAACAACAAAAAAAAAAATCCTTTGTTGCACGAGAATTTTTGTACAAATTGTTGTACATCGGTTCCCATTTTGCTGTGAAACAATGAGGAAAATTGGACAATCGTTCTCCCGATTTTCTTATAGTGTGTACCCCGCTTTAGCCTATGTGTGACACATATGGGACACATATGCTAGCCTATGTGTGACACATATGGGACACATATGCTTTTAGCAGCGTTTAGTGGCAGGAGCTTTTAGAAAAAATGCTTAAGGCTACTAAAAGCTGCTAGAAGCTGCTAATAGTTTCTAAAAGCTGCTAAGTATTAGTGCTTTAACATTAATTAATTTCAATGACCAGAATACATTATTTATTCTGGCCAATGAAATTAATTAACATCCAAGAGATTGCCTGTAAAAGCTCCTAAAAGCTTGTAAAAGCATTAGACGCTTTTACATGCGTCCTGTTTTTTTTCTGTAAAAATGCTGCTGGCTTCTAGAAAGGTTAACCGCTTAAGCCCCGGACCATTTGGCAGCCTAAAGATCAGAGGACTTTTTACAATTTGGCACTGCGCTAATTTAACTGGTAATTGCGTGGTCATGCAATGCTGTATCTAAACAAAATTTGCGTCCATTTGTTCACACAAATAGAGCTTTCATTTGATGGTATTTGATTGCCTCTGCGATTTTTTATTTTTTGCGATATAAATGGAAAAAGACCGAAAATTTGGAAAAAAAAAAAAAAAAGATATTTTCTACTTTTTGTTATAAGAAAAATCCAATAAACTCAATTTTAGTCATTTAGGCTAAAATGTATTCAACCACATGTCTTTGGTAAAAAAAAATGTCAATAAGCTTATATTTATTGGTTTGCACAAAAGTTATAGCGTCTATAAACTAGGGTACATTTTCTGGAATTAACATAGCTTTTAGTTTATGACTGCTATCTCATTTCTTGAGGTGCAGGGCAGTACAACCCCCCCCCCCCAATGACCCCATTTTGGAAAGTAGACACCCCAAGGAAATAGCTGAGAGGCATTTTGAGCCCATTGAATATTTTATTTTTTTGTCCCAAGTGATTGAATAGTGACAAAAACTATTCTCCGGTACGGGGATACCACATGTGTGGGACTTTTTAGGAGCCTAGCCATGTACGGGGCCCCGAAAACCAATCACCGCCTTCAGGATTTGTAAGGGCATACATTTTTGATTTCACTCCTCACTACCTATCACAGTTTTGAAGGCCATAAAATGTCAAGATGGCACAACCCCCCCCCCCCCCCCAAATGACCCATTTTGGAAAGTAGACACTCCAAGCTATTTGCTGAGAGGCATGTTGAGTCCATGGAATATTTTATATTTTGCCACAAGTTGTGGGAAAATTACAAATTTTTTTTTTTTTTTGCACAAAATTGTCACTAAATGATTAATTGCTCAAACATACCATAAGCATATGTGGAATTACACCCCAAAATACATTCTGCTGGTTCTCCTGAGTATGGGGATACCACATGTGTGGGACTTTTTGGGAGCCTAGCCGCATACAGGGCCCCGAAAACCAAGCACCGCCTTCAGGATTTCTAAGGGCGTACATTTTTGATTTTACTCCTCACTGCCTATCACACTTTTTAAGGCCATAAAATGCCAAGATAGCACAACCCCCCCCCCCCCCAATGACCCCATTTTGGAAAGTAGACACCCCAAGCTATTTGCTGAGAGACATGGTGAGTATTTTGCAGCTCTCATTTGTTTTTGAAAATGGAAGAAAGAAGAAAGGAAAGAAAAATGTATTTTTTTTCTTTTTTCAATTTTCAAAACTTTTTTGTGACAAAAAGCAAGGTCTGCAAAATACTCACCGTACCTCTCAGCAAATAGCTTGGGGTGTCTACTTTCCAAAATGGGGTCATTGGGGGGGGGGGGTGCCATCTGGGAATTCCATGGCCTCCGAAACTGTGATAGGCAGTGAGGAGGGAAATCAAAAATTTACACCCTTAGAAAGCCTGAAGGCGGTGCTTGGTTTTTCAGGGTCCCAAAAAGTCTCACACATGTGGTATCCCCATACTCAGGAGAAGCAGCAGAATGTATTTTGGGGTGTAGTTTCACATATGCCCATGGCATGTTTGAGCATTATATAATATAGTGACAACTTAACCAAAGCACATAAACCCAAGGTAAGTATAGTAGCAAGTCCTAGTTGCAATCACGGAACACCCAAGAGGATAGCATGTGACCGGTCAAAATATAGTAATGCATTAAAGTGTTTGTTCACCAATGCCAGAAGTCTGCCAAGCAAAATAGGTGAGTTGGAAGCTCTGGTGCATCAGGAGAGCTATGATGTAATCGGTATTGCTGAAACTTGGCTTCAGTCCTCACATGACTGGGCTATAAATATTCCTGGCTTTGCACTCTTTTGGAAAGACAGAGTTAAAAGGAAAGGTGGAGGGGTCTGTCTGTATGTGAGAAGTGATCTCAAAGCGAGTGTGAAAGAGGACCTGGGGGATAGAGAGTGTTATGAGTCTGAAGCATTATGGGTGGAACTGCATACAGATGTGCGTAGTTCAAAGTTAATCATTGGAGTTTGTTATAGACCACCCAATGTTAATGAGGAGGTGGATACTCAGCTCCTTGCACAGATGGAAAAGGCTGCAAGGGATGGGACAGTGATAATAATGGGGGATTTTAACTACCCAGAAATTGACTGGAATAATGGCACTGCTGGGACAGTTAAAGGACAAAAATTTATAAACCTATTACAGGACAATTTTATGGGCCAGTTTATTGAGGCCCCAACCAGGAATGATGCTCTGCTGGATCTGGTAATCTCAAACCATGCAGAGCATATTACTAATGTTCAAATAAAGGAACATCTGGGTAGCATTGACCATAACATGATTTCATTTGATGTTAGCTGTAAGCAAAAATCACATAAAAACACTTAATTTCAAGAGAGCAAATTTTCCTAGGATGAGGGCTGCTCTCCAGAACTTAGACTGGGAGAGAATATTGGCAACAATGGGCACAGAACAGAAATGGGAATTCTTCAAAAAGACTGTTTGTGAACTCACTGCAAAGTATATTCCCATGGGCAAAAAATTTAAAAGGCTAAAAATAAAACCTATGTGGCTCACGGCCAAAGTTAAAAAGCTATAAATTATAAGAAAAGAGCTTTTAAAAAATATAAAAATGAAGGATCACTAGTGTCATTTAAATGTTACAAAGAATATAACAGAATATGTAAAAAGGAAATCAAGGATGCAAAAATTCTAAACGAAAGACAGATTGCAAAAGATAGTAGGACAAACACCAAGAAATTCTAAAAAATATTAATAGTAAAAAGGTCAAGTCTGAGCATGTAGGCCCTTTACAAAATAATCTAGAGTGGGTTACTGGGGACAAAGAGAAGGCTAATTTATGAAATACTTTCTTCAGCTCTGTGTATACAAAGGAGCATGGAGGAGCTCATGTCCATAATGGGGGTGGTAGTGACACAGCCCCAAATCCACAATGGCTCAAAAGTGATATGGTCCAGAAATATTTAGACAGAATAAAGGTGGATAAAGCACCTGAACCTGATGGCATCCACCCACGGATCCTAAAAGAATTGAGCTGTGTAATTTTAAAGCCATTGTATCTAATTTTTAGGGACTCATTAATGACAGGAATAGTACCACTGGATTGGCGCAGGGCGAACGTGGTGCCTATATTTAAAAAGGGAACAAAGTCTTTACCAAGTAACTATAGACCTGTTAGTTTAACTTTTATAGTTGGGAAGATACTGGAGAGATTAATAAAAGACCACATAGACGAGTTCTTGCAGGAAAAAAATATTTTAAGCAACAGACAGCATGGATTCATGAAAGACAGAAGTTGTCAGACAAACCTGATTTCTTTTTATGAGGTGGTAAGTAAAACCTTGGACAGAGGGGTGGCGGTGGACGTGGTATACTTGGATTTTGCAAAAGCGTTCTATACAGTTCCCCACACACGGCTCATGTGTGAGGTAAGGTCTACAGGTTTGGAAATATCGGTTTGTAAATGGATAGAAAACTGGCTAAAAGACAGAATTCAGAGAGTAGTGGTTAATGATTCTTACTCTGAATGGTCTAAGGTTATCAGTGGTGTACCCCAAGGTTCAGTGCTGGGACCCTTACTTTTTAATATCTTTATAAATGATATTGGGTCTGGGATCAAAAGCAACATTTCTGTCTTTGCAGATGACACCAAGCTATGCAGTGGAATAACGTCCTTACAGGAGGTCTCCAATTTACAAGCCAACCTCAATGCTCTGTCTAATTGGGCGACTATGTGGCAGATGAGGTTTAATGTTAATAAATGTAAAGTTATGCACTTGGGGGCTAAGAATATGCATGCATCATACATGCTAGGGGGAGTACAACTTGGGGGATCCGTAGTGGAGAAGGATCTGGGGGTTTTGGTAGATCATAAGCTCAATAATAGCATGCAATGCCAAGCTGCGGTTTCCAAAGCGAGCAAAGTCCTTTCTTGTATTAAGAGAGGTATGGACTCCAGAGAGAGAGATATAATTTTTCCCCTGTTCAAATCATTAGTAAGGCCTCATCTGGAATATGCAGTTCAGCTTTGGGCACCAGTTCTCAAAAAGGATATTGGGGAACTGGAGAAAGTGCAGAGAAGGGCAACCAAACTGATAAAAGGCATGGAGGAGCTCAACTATGAGGAAAGATTAGAGGAACTGAATTTATTCACCCTTGATAAGAGGAGATTAAGGGGGGGTATGATCAACATGTATAAATATATAAGGGGTCCATATAGTGAACTTGGTGTTGAGTTATTCACTTTACAGTCAACAAAGAGGACAAGGGGCACTCTTTACGTCTAGAGGAAAAGAGATTTCATCTCCAAATACGGAAAGGTTTCTTCACAGTAAGAGCTGTTAAAATGTGGAATAGACTCCCTGCAGAGGTGGTTCTGGCTAAGTCAGTAGATTGCTTTAAGAAAGGCCTGGATACTTTCCTAAATGTACATAAATTAACTGGGTACTAACATTTATAGGTAAAGTTGATCCGGGGAAAATCCGATTGCCTCTCGGGGGATCAGGAAGGAATTTTTTCCCCTGCTTTAGCAAATTGGAGCATGCTCTGCTGGTTTTTTTTTTGCCTTCCTCTGGATCAACTGTGGGTATAGAATGGGGTATATGGGATTGTATGATATATTTTTTTATTTTTTTTTATTTGTGGTTGAACTGGATGGACTTGTGTCTTTTTTCAACCTAACTAACTATGTAACTATGTAACTTTGTGCAAAAAAAAATAAAAAATTGTCTTTTTCTCGCAACTTGTGTCAGAAAATAAAATATTCCATGGACTCGACATGCCTCTCAGAAAATAGCTTGGGGTGTCTACTTTCCAAAATGGGTCATTTGGGGCGGGGAGGGAGGTTTGTGCCATCCGGGCATTCCATGGCCTCCGAAACTGTGATAGGCAGTGAGGAGTGAAATCAAAAATGTACACCCTTAGAAAGCCTGAAGGCGGTGCTTGGTTTTTGGGGTCCCGTACATGGCTAGGCTCCCAAAAAGTCTCACACATGTGTATCCCGGTACTCAGGAGAAGCAACAGAATGTATTTTGGGGTGTAATTTCACATATGCCTATGGCATGTTTGAGCAATATATATTTAGTGACAACTTTGTGCAAAAAGAAAAAAAAAATGTATTTTTCCCGCAACTTGTGTCAAAATATAAAATATTTCATGGATTCGACATGCCTCTCAGAAAATAGCTTGGGGTGTCTACTTTCCAAAAGGTCATTTGGTGGGGGGGGGGGGGGTTTGAACTGTCCTGGCATTTTATGCACAGCATTTAGAAGCTTATGTCACACATTACCCACTCTTCTAACCACTGGGGCATAAAGGTTTAGCGCAGATTAAAATGGTGGCTGTTTCATCTTTTTTCACACAGTATTTGCAAAGCGATTTTTCAAACGCATTTTTTTTTAAAAAACTAATTTTTTTTAATTTTAATGCACTAAAACACACTATATTGCCCAAATGTTTGATGGAATAAAAAAGATGATCTTAGGCCGAGTATATGGATACCAAACACGACATGCTTTAAAATTGCGCACAAACGGGCAGCAGGGACAAACTACATACATTTTTAAAAGCCTTTAAAAGCCTTTACAGGTTACCATTTTTGATTTACAGAGAAGGTCTACTGCTAAAATTACTGCCCTCGATCTGACCTTTAAGGTGATACCTCACATGCATGGTGCAATTACTGTTTACATATGATGCCAGACCGACTCCTTTGCGCGAGAGCAGGGGGGGGGGGCAGGGGTGCTTTTTTTGGTTATATTTATTTTGCTATTTTATTTTATTTTTAAACTGTTCCTTTCATTTTTTTAAATCATTTTTATTGTTATCTCAGGGAATGTAAATATCCCCTATGATAGCAATAGGTAGTGACAGGTACTCTTTTTTGAGAAAATTGGGGTCTATTAGACCCTAGATCTCTCCTCTGCCCTAAAAGCATCTGACCACACCAAGATCAGTGTGATAAAATACTTTCCCAATGGCGCTGTTTACATCCGGCGAAATCTAAGTCATGAAATGCTCGTAGATTCCGTTTTTTTAGGCCATAGAGATGATTGGAGCCATTCTGGTCTCTGATCGGCTCTATGGTCAGCTGGCTGCATTCTCAGGTTCCCTTTTGGGACAGGAGAGCCAGAGAAAACCATGGGAGATGGTGGGGGGGGGGGGGGACATTCCCTCCCACTGCTTGTAAAAGCAGTCTAAAGGCTAATTAGCCACTAGGATTGCTTCTACATGAAAGCCGACTGCTGGCTGAAAAGAATGATACCAAGATGATACCTAAACCCGCAGGCATCATTCTGGTATAACCACTCAAAGAGTGGTTCAGCCTGTGGGCTGAATGAAAAAAGAGATTGATTGGTGGGTATGCCCACCATTAGAATACCTCCCTTCATCCACCCACTTCTAATGATGGGCATACATGCACCATTTTGTTTTTAACTGTGGTGGTGAAATCACGTCCTACAGCGCTGGAGTCACAGCTTTATGTATCGTGGGAGAAAACGCTGTTGCTGTCAAGATAAATAAATCAGTGCTGCAGCTGAATGGCCTCAAAAATATAGGCCGAAGCATGGGGGCATCCGCCCCAAAAGTTAGGAGAAAATCACTCCTCCACCCCTGCTGCCCCCATGCTTCGGCAAATATGCTCTTTTTTTTAACTGTGAAGGTGAAATCACCTCCTACAGCGCTGGAGTCATGGCTTTATCGTGGAACCAAACGCTGTTGCTGTCAAGATAAATAAATCCACGCTGCAGCTGAATGGCGTACCTGAAAACAAAAACATGGTTAACAATAAAACACAGTAAACAGTAATAAAGTATAAAAAAAATACATACCTGAAAAGCAAACATGATAAAACATAATAACTATAAAACATTGCAGAATAGCATACAGTAAAAACAATTTTTTTTTAGATATTTTTTTGTGTTTTTTTTTTTTTGTAACTGTAACGGTTGTAACGGTTCCAGGTTCGGGTCTCTCAAAATGGGATGGCATCTTGGGAGACCCTGTGAAAGTGTGTCCTAGTCTGTGCAGTGCTGTATTCTACGCTAATGCTCAACTAGTGTATGGTAGCTTTCAAAACATTCACCAAATGCAAAGACCAGGATTGTCAGGACAGGAGGGACAATAATAGCAGGTGTCACGCCTATATCCGTGCTTGTTGCAGACACAACATCTTCTTTGGGGGGCTCGTTGGGTAGGAGTACTCGGGAGGACATACGGAAAATGCCTCTCATGCAGCCGGCTTACTGCATTTGGATTGGGAAGGTGGAGCACCGCCTCGAAACGGAAGGGCTCTGATGATCTCTTCCTGGAATTTAAGGAAGGATCCAGTCCGTCCTGATGCTCTGTTTAGCACATGAGCGTTCAGCAAAGCCAATTGAACTAAATAAACATACACATTTTTGTGGCCTAATGCACACAGTGCATACAGTGTTATACCAGGCATGCCTAGCTGGAGACATAGATTCTCTTTTTTTCTGCTGTTTTTATGTTTATTTGTTTTTAAAAAAGTTTTTATAATAAACGGAAGACCAATCCATTTTTTGAAAAATACTGCACCGTGGGAGTTTTTCCTTCTTTTTTTCCTATGAGGACTACACCAGCATACTTTTTATCTAAAAGGGCCTAGAAGTCCTATATACTTCAGAACCGGATAAAAGGATCAGGAGCCGGGACTGACCAGAGTGTGATCTACATGCCTGTTACCCCTGCAGGGGTGCAGGGAGCTGGTGAGTGGGGACTCAAGAGGGGGAGCACCCAAGTCACCCAGAGCTACGCCGAGCACAAAAAGTCACTTTTCTGTGTATGTGGTCTCTAATATTGGACTCCTGTACCTTCAACTAATTATCTGTTGGACACTTTTTATTCGGACATTCATACCTGCCCCCCATTTTTTGGGATATATACACCTTTGTCTCTCCTTGCCCTTACGCTTATATATACCCATGTATGATACACTGGAGTTTCATTTGAATACACTCTGGGCAAATAGGATTATTAGAAGAAATCTATTTCACTTAATTGTATTTCTATTGCTATTTCCAATTGTCCCCTTAGTGACACTGGCAACAGGGGATGAAAGTGTTAACTGGGGGTGATTAAGGGGTTAAACCTTTATAAGGGGGGTTAGGGGGTACCCTAGAGCTAAAGGGACCTACCACCAACTGCCCTAACACTTATAACAGTCACAAATCACACCAATGCAGTAATCAGTAAAAAAACTGCTATTGGTGTCACTGTGACAGGGGGTGCAGGGGGGAGATGGGGGGGGGGGGGGGTTATGTGCCTATGTGTGCTAGTGTTAGTGTAGTGTTGGTGCAGACTCACTGTGATGTCTTCTCTCCTCGGAAGCCGTAACGAAAAGGCTCCATGAGGAGAGATGACATCACTTCCTCTGCTTCTGTTTAAATTTCAGAGGCAGAGGAAGCTTCTAATTCGCCAGGAGCGATCGTGAGGGAGAGGCCATGAATCAGTGGCCTCCCCCTCAGGAGGGATTGCTCCTGGAATTATGCCGACCGCCTCGGTCAATTGGGGGGTTGCGCCCCCCACCCGCGGGAGGGGGGTAACGTACCCATACGTTACTCTGCCTGCCCGTGCCATTCTGCTGCAGTATATCTGCGTGAGGTGGTCGGCAAGTGGTTAAATAAACATTCTGTGTGCATGAGGCCTAAATACCAAAAACATATACATTTAGGCTGGGTTCACACTGCTGCGGTGCGGGAACGCTGCGAATACACTGCGAGTTCCCGCACCGCATGTCTCCCGCCGGCAGTTCACACTGCCCTATGCGAGCTGCTGGGGGTGTCAATGAAATGTTAATGACACCCCCATATCAGCTCGCATATCGCAGTGCGATCTGCAAACTCGGACAGGAATCGGATCGCATGGTGAGAACACCATGCGATCCGATTCTGCTGCGGAGCGAAAAAAAGGGTCCTGTCCGATTTTGGGCCGAATGCAATGCGAATTCAGCCATACTATCTGTATGGCTGAATTTGCATCGCACAGAGATCGCATATGATTTGAACTGCAGTGCGGTGCGAATCATATGCGATCTCCCGCACCGCAGCAGTCTGAACCCGGCCTTACAGGTGACATTATGATTAACTGTAGCATCCCCATCACAATGTGTGCCATAACCGAAAACCTGTTGAATTTTGCCTCCCTCGCCCTCTCCAGTCTGGCACAAACTCCTAACAAGCTGTTCCCTGTTAATTTTAATTGCTCCTCCTGGGACATTCTTCAAACAAGACTGTTATCAGAGCCATTAGAGAAGAGTAACAACAACAAAAGGTTCTAATGCAGTAAGGAATCTGCAAGGAAAGAAAAGGGATTAGTCAACAAATATTAGAAATGGAAATTGAATATGGCTACGTCTAGCTGATGCTTGTTGCATACATACTTTATATGTTACGTAAATATTATGTCCTTCGCAGAAAAAGCAAGTTTCTTTACTATTCTGGCATATTTTCCTTTCCAGCATACATTACTAAATATTACAAGTGCAATACATTCATCTGTTTACCCCATTTTCTTAACTAGGCCTCTTGTACACTGCTGCTGGTAAACGGACGTTCAGAAGCAGTTGGATGCAGGGGGATGCTGCCCCTGGACTTATCCAATGTTGGCGTATGTGTACACAGGGTCGTTTAATGTTGTTTTTAGGCAGTTGCGTTTAGAGACTTTTCTTTGAAGGCAAAAAAATGGGTTCAGACGCCGATGTTTCCGACGTTTCAGATGTGAGACGTGCTTAAACGCGGTACCGCCATTAAGCCGTGTTTTCGTTTAGAAGTGTTTTTTAAAGTTGTAAAGGTGCACCATTTTATTTGAGGGTCTAATGATGTTATCTTAAATAAACGCTCCAAGATGAAAACACGGCATGCAAATGTGGCTAAACGGACGTTTTTAAACGCCGGTTTCAAGCTGTCAAGAAAAACGTTCAGAAGAGGTTGAGCGTTCCGTGTACAATAGGCCTTAGGTGTTTATTTATGTTTTCACCCAAGACTTTAAGTTTTACCCAGGATTCACACATTTTCCCAGTTTAAATAAAGTCTGAATCTTGAGTGATAATGAATAAACATACCTCTTATCTCCTTGTTAGGCCTCATGTACACTGCAGCTGCTAAACTCACGGTTAGGAAGAATTGGGCATTTTTTTCAGCAGTCCCTGAACTCTCCTCAATGTTATTTTATGTGTACATGTACACTCATTTGTTTAGTAGTTTAAAGGCAGTTGAGGTTACTGGCATTTTTTGAAAGCAGAAAAATCGTGTTTAGGACTGTAGTTTACCAGTATTTCAAACACCAAATGCTTGTAAACGAGTGTAAGCACGGTAACCCGCGCTTATGCACATTTGTGTTTTTAAAGCGGATCATGTAAAATGTGGAGAAAACATAATTTTCACCAATTATGGCGCCTTTCCTGCAAGCAAGGTGAGAGGGTGAGAGAGAGATGGGGGGGGGGGGGGGAGAGGACAGGGGAAGAGAGAGAGGGGAGGGAGAGAGAGAGAGAGGGGGGGAGGGAGATGGGGGAGAGCGAGAGAGGTGGAAAGGGGGAGGGAGAGAGAGAGGGGGAGGGAGAGAGAGAGAGGGGGAGGAGGGAGAGAGCGAGAGAGGTGGAAAGGGGGAGAGAGGGGGAGAGAGAGAGAAAGAGAGAGAGGGGGTTATTGAAATAAAAAAAAAAGGAAGAGAAGTGGAGATGCTTTTCATTCTGAACACTCATTTTTTTTTCCATAACATTCTTACTAAACATTTTGAAAAGGGATATAAGTCAAGTACAAGTTACATACAGCCAATGTCATAGAAAGAGAAGTATGGGTATTTTTTTTAATTGTAGAATCATACTTACCTAGGTGGATGCAGCATCAGTTTGATGCTGCATATGTCCCCCGCTGGCTCTAAGATTGAGAACTGAGCAATCAAACACCAATGATTGTTGAGTTCCCAGAGTTCTGCCTCCCCGCTGGGCTGTGGAGGAGGTGGGAATGACAGGCTCAGGCTCTCAGCGGCTCACTAGGAAGCTGAGCAGGGTGCAGGGTAGGCATGTGGGTGGATCCCGACCATATGGTCGTTATCTTTCCCAATCCTGGACCGGCTCTGTGACATCAGCCGGCAGTGGGCTTCAGCCTGCTGTCTGCTGAAAATGGTTCACAGGAGTGCAGAACAAACTGTACTTCTGTGATCCCCAGCAGACGTACAGCCAAACAAGCTTTTTTGCTTTTTTGGGCCGTACCGCCAGACCCAAAAAAAACTAACAAAAAAACTCTGCCTGCAACAAAGGCTAACTGCCGACTGTGTGCTCTGCCATTTGACAGTTCTTAAAGAGGAGTTCCGGGCCCCACACGAATATAAATTTAAATTCAGCAGCTACAAATAATGTAGCTGCTGACTTTTAATATCAGGACACTTACCTGTCCAGGGTTCCCGCGCTGTCGGCACCCCAGCTAAATTTCAGATAGGTTCTTGGGTGCTGCCGCTTCCATTCATGATAAGGGAACCCTACTGCGCATGCCCGGCAGTGGAGAAAGGAGGCGGGGGGCCGAACTTCCAAAGGATGGTACCGCAGCACCATCTTCCAGAAGTGGGGGCGGGAACCTGTCAAAAACAGTTACCTGTTCCCCCTCCCCACTGAAAGGTGCCAAATGTTGCATCGGAGGGGAGACGAAGAAGTCAGTTAAGCAGAGGTTCCACTTCTGAGTAATGGACAGTGCCTCTAGGTGACGTTGCCAGGTGGCTCCGCTCCTTACCTATTTAAGAACTGTCAGATGGCAGAGCAGACAGACGTTAATTAGCCTTCGTCGCGGGTGGAGCTTTTTCTTTCTTATTTCGGGTCCGGTGGTGTGGCGGGCGTTGTGATTGACGATGGATGTACATTGGGGGACATGTTTTTTTTTTTTTTTACTGGTTTCCCGACCAGCTGCCACAGGTTGGCTCCCTGGGCGAGCCATCAAAGCTGTACGTCAGCCACTTTAAGAGCACTAGGGGGCACTCGCCCAGTGGTCGCGATGTCCACCGGGCACCCATGATGGCTCCTGAGAGAGACAGAACGGAGGTCTGTCAATGTAAATAGACAGATCTCCATTATGTCAGGGGTGAGGAGAACAACAATAGGTCTACTCCCTAGTCAGTCCCATCCCCTTACAGTTAGAAACACTCCCTAGGTAACACATTTAACCCCTTGATCGCCCCAAGTGTTAATACCTTCCCTGCCAGTGACATTTATACAGTAATCAGTGGCTATTTATAGCTCTGATCGCTGTATAAATGTCAATGGTCCCAAAAAAGTATCAAAAGTGTCCGATCTGTCCGCTGCAATGTCACAGTCCCGATAAAAATTGCAGATCGCCGCAATTGCTAGTAAAAAAAAATATAAAAAAAAAATGTCATAAATATATCCTCTATTTTGTAGATGCTATAACTTTTGCGCAAACCCATAAATATACACTTATTTTTTACCAAAAATATGTAAAAGAATACATGAATACATATCGGCCTAAACTGAGGAAAAAAACTTTTTTTTTTTTTTGGGGGGGGGGGGGGATATTTATTATAGCAAATTGTAAAAAACTGTGTGTGTGTTTTCTATTTCTTTTTGACACTTTTTTGGTTAATAGGTTTAACCCAATACTCATTCACATGGGGGGGTGGAATCTGGGGGCCCCCTGTTAAAGGGGGCTTCCAGATTTCGATAAGCAGACCCCCACAACCACAGCCCAGCACTGTTGGGAAGAGGCCCTTTTCCCTATCAACATGGGGACAAGGTGCTTTAGGGTGGGGGGGCAGACACTCCCATGTTGAGGGCATGTGGCCTGGTATGGTTCAATAGGGGGGGAGTGCTCGCTCGTCCTCCCCCTTTCCTGACCTGCCAGGCTGCATGCTCAGATAACTGTCTGGTATGGATTTTGGGGGGGACCCCACGCCATTTTTCTTTTTTTACATTTTGGCGTGGGGTTCCCGTTAAAATCCATACCCAAAAGGCCTGGTATGGATTTGGGGGGGACCCCACACATTTTTTTGTTTACATTTGTGTATTGCCGGAAATGCCTTGCAGTCAGTATAATCTATTTAAATGTAATTTTCACATTATGCAAAAACATTGGGCTAAATTTACAGTTTTGTTTTTTGTAAAGCACTAAACATTTTTTTTCCAAAAAAAACGCGTTCGAAAAATTGCTGCGCAAGTACCGTGCTAGATAAAAAGTTGCAACAACTGCCATTGTATTCTCTAGGGTCTATGCTAAAAAAACATATATAATGTTTTGGGGTTCTATGTAAATTTCTAGCGAATAAATGATGATTTTTACATGTAGGAGAGAAATGTCAGAATTGGCCTGGGTGCTCCAGAATGCCTGATGGTGCTCCCTGCATGTTGGGCCTCTGTATGTATCCACGCTATGTAAAAGTCTCACACATGTGGTATTGCCATACTCGGGAGTAATAGCAGAATGTGTTTTGGGGTGTAATTTGTGGTATGCATATGCTGTGTGTGAGAAATAACCTGCTAATATGACAATTTTGTGAAAAAAAAAAAAAAGAAAAAAAAAAAATGTTGATTTTTCAAAGAATTTTGGGAAAAAATTACATCTTCAAAAAACTCATCATGCCTCTTTCTAAATACCTTTGAATGTCTTCTTTCCAAAAAGGGGTCATTTGGGGGGTATTTGTACTTTTCTGGCATGTTAGGGTCTCAAGAAATGAGATAGGCCATCAGTACTTCAGGTGGGATCAATTTTCAGATATTGGCACCATAGCTTGTGGACTCTATAACTTTCACAAAGACCAAATAATATACCCCAATTTGTACTTATTTTTACCAAAGATATGTAGCAGTATAAATTTTGGCCAAAATTTATCAAGAAAAATTACAAATTTGCTACATTTTATAACAGAAACAAAGAAAAATTCATTTTTGTACATAATTTTCAGTCTTTTTTCTTTTATAGCGCAAAAAATAAAAAACCCAACAGTGATTAAATACCACCAAAAAAAATCTCTATTTGCGTGAAATAAAGGACAAAAAATTCATATGGGTACAGTGTTGTATGACTGAGTAATTGTCATTCAAAATGTGAGCGCACCGAAAGCTGAAAATTGGTCTGGTTATTAAGGGTGTTTAAGTGCCCAGTGGTCAAGTGGTTAAAGGAATTTTTCACTTTTATTGTAAGTATCATTAAAATCACTGCTTCTTTAAATACTAACTTAGAAAAAAAATCTTTGATGCATGTCCCCCAGGGCAGTACCCGGGCCCCCATACCCTTTTTTAGGCCAATAATGTGCATATAAGCCTTCAAAATGGGGACTTTTGATTTTTCAAGTGTGGGTCCTATAGACTTTAACCCCCCTGACGGTATTTCCGAGTCTGGCTCGGGGTGAGATTTCAGTACCAAAAGCGGTAACCCCGAGCCAGACTCGGGCTTGCATTGCAGGATACAGGGGGAAGTTACTTACCTTGTCTCCTGGATCCTGCGATGTCTCCCCGCTGTGTGAGCGAGCCGTCTGCTCGCTCGATTCACACAGTGCCCGAGTGCCGCTGATCTCCATTCCCTGCGACGTTACGACGCACGGGAGGGGTGATCGGCGCCAAATTCAAAAAAGTTAAAAAACACAATACACATACAGTACTGTAATCTTACAGATTGCAGTACTGTATACAAAAAATACACATCCCCTTTGTCCCTAGTGGTCTGCCCAGTGCCCTGCATGTCATTTTATATAATAAATAGATTTTTTTCTTCCTGGAAACTGGAGATTGTCCATAGCAACCAAAAAGTGTCCCTTTATGTCAAAAGTGGTTTTAGACCAGCTAGAAAACACCGATAATAAATTAGAATCACAATTCATCATCAAACACTAAATTTAATGACAGCGACTATTCTGCAACTGAGCAAATTTTAGTGTTTTTGATTTGATTACATTATTGAATAATTTTTATATATATTTTTTATTTTATTATAATTTATGATTTTGTGTTTCAAACTTTATCATACCCGGGATGTCTACTAGACTCTGGTTTGGACAGATTTAAGTGAGTTATTCATAAGAATTGCATGCCTACAATATAAAAACACCAAATTTCCATGCAAAATAATTGTACCGCTTTCAGCACAAAATTCCAGACATAATCATACCGCCAGGGAGGTTAATGGAGTTTGAGGCTCGGGTCTGAACTTTTTCGAGAGTTGTGGTGCGAACCAAACCGGGGGCTGTTTGGCCAAACTCTAATCTTTTACTGCTGGAAGGGGCGGTGAGTCAGGGCATGGTAGGCATACCTCCCAACTTTTTGAGCTGGGAATGAGGGAAAAGTATGCAGGCATAGGACACACCCCTTGCCATGCCCCCTTATTGTACAAAAAAAACAAGATTGGTTAAACCCACAAGTGATTTTTTTACCACTACTATTCCTTTATATTGGCTTTTGGAATTTACAAATGCAGCAATTTAGAAATCAGATGAAAGGTTTAGTGCTGGGAAACACTTTTTGATAGATAAAAAGTGTATTTTCTATACAACTATAGAGATCAGACCAAAATGAGGGACAAATGAGGAGGAATGAGGGACAGAGGGACATTGTTCCAAATCTGTGACAGTCCCTCGAAATCAGGGACAGTTGGGAGCTGTGGTGGTAGGCAAGGTGAAAGGCAACAGAGTGCGCTCCAAAAAAAACATCCTTTGAGGAAGGTTTGAATCTACTAGTCTACTATTTGCATTTGGTAACACATCAAATGATTGTGTTGCATGTCAGGTAAACCAATTCCACCCTTTGACACAAAAGAGTTGATTTACTAAAGGCAAATAGACTGTGCACTTTCAAGCATTCTGCAATTGCAGTTGCTCCAGAGATTAGTGAATGAGGTAAAGCTTCACTTTGCAAAGAGTACCCAATCACGTGCAAGGGGAAAAAAAAGACAACATTTTTTCTTGCACATGATTGGATGATCGAAGTCAGCAGAGCTTCTGCTCATTTACTAACCTCTGGAGCAACTGTACTTGCCGAGCAAATTAGAAATATTTGACTGGATGATTTGGTCAAAATCTGACAGTATTGACAGTATTTAACAACAGACGTGATTTAACAACAGAATTTACATGTTGACCACAGTTTATTATCAATCATTATTTTATGGAAGCTGATTACTTTTACTGTAAAAAAAGCATGCAGGTTTATTATTTTAAATAGTTCTATTTTTTTTTTTTTTGGAAGGAGCAGCTGCAAGAATTCTGATGCTCAGCTGTCATTCACTCAAGCAGAAGTGAAAACAGCATGGTCAAAAATGGCAAAGAAAGGTACATGCACAGTATTCTTCCTTGTTTATGTGTGAAACTGCTGCTTGTATTAATGACAGCTGCTTATCACTATAGGGATCAAGGATCCTTATGCCCGAAGCACTCTGCCTCTGGTTCTCTCCTTGTGATGATTGAAATATTACATGGACCATTGTAAATTACTGTATTTTTAGTGGGGAAAAATATTACAGTTGCAACACATTTTTCTTAGCTCAGTGTTTTCCAAAACAATCTTCAGGAGCCATTATTAGGTCATGTTATCATGTCAACTTCTTTAAAACTGTGACTTGGTAAAATAGGTGTGAAGGTGCCCAAAAGTTTCAAAATCATGACCCCAGTTGTTCTTTAGGACTCATAACTAATAACCTAACCTGTCCATTACTGAGCCTAATCAATCTGTAAAAGAAATAAAGGAATTATTTTCTATATTTGGTCAAAACTGTCTTTCAAAGTGTTTATTATTACTTTAAATAGTAAATCTTGTTGTTTGTTTGTTATTTTTTAGGTTGGAAAGTACAAGGACCGTGGTCTTCAAATGAAATATTATGTGTGGCCAGTATTTGAACTGTACCCAGACTCCGAGGAACATAAAGATGAACATCTGAGCATAGTAACATTAGAGGAAGCTCCTTTTGTTATTGTTGAAGATGTTGATCCGTTAAGTGGAACCTGCATGAGAAACACTGTTCCTTGCCGCAAGCAGATACGTATAGAGTATGTAATATATGTGTTTGATTTGACATTATAACTTCATTTGGTATGCTAACATTAAAAAGAATTAAATAGGAAAGTGAATATCCACTCGGTTGAAGGGATGTAAAGTTGAAAAGGGAGGAGGGGTGTTGAGATGTTGGCAATAATAACCCTATATACAATCAATTACATTGTTTTTGGAGGTTATGTTTAGGATGTGACTGAAAAATTCTTGTTATTTACCCAACATCTAAGCAGTGGTGTTTTTTTTATAGTTTCTGCTATATCTTATGACATTACTTTGATGTACCGACAGGCTGTTCGTTTGAACAGCAGTGTCTTCTAAATTTTGTGTTATTACATCCCGGTCAGGGTTGCAATTATCCCCAGTTGCAGTATTAATTTGACATCTCAGCCTTCCATTGACCTCAAGATAGCCACCATTTCCTGTATTATCTGTAGATGCCAACATTATTTTCTTCCATAATACAAAAAAACTGTGCTCATGCAGGGCACAGCAACGTGTTTGCCTAAAGTACAGCTACGCTTTTGCAAATTTCAGCCCCCTAAGCAAATCTATCCTAGAACCTCTCCATTGTGTTGCGTGCTCATCTTATTGTGGTGTTCATATCATCAGTGTAGTAACTTGACATAGAAATAAATAGAGCTGTACTTGTACAACAGAGACACTAGAAGTACAGTTTCCCTAAACTATGTATATGGGATGTTACTGTACAGATGTGGCCAGCATCAGAGAAGTTTTTCACACTGAGGATGTAAACACTGGCTGTCACAAAGAGAAGAGCAGGTTGGGGGTTATTGGTTTACTTACCTTAGAGGCTAGTGTATGTGTTGGTGGCAAAAAAACAAAAAAAAAAACCTGCACTATATGCACACCTTTAAAAACAAAATTAAGTGAGCTCTGTATAATAGATAAGCAGCTAGCACACAAAAGTGAATAGGAAACCTTCAATAATCAATAAAACAAAATGTATATGCACACCTTTACCTTGTTTCCACATAGTTCCCTTCAAAAGTGGCAAAGAAAATCACCCATATATCAGGGTATGGAAAAACATGTGAATCATTTATCTAGGACTTGCTTGGCAGCAGTTAGAATGTGAGTTATAAGAATACACTGGGATTTAGAAAAACCCTCTGGTCTATGATTCATTAAAGCTTCAGGTGGATCTAAGACTGGGGTTGGATGAAAAAGAGCACTGAGAAAAAGGTGTACTTGATGCCAAAATCATTGGAACAATGGGCATGACCACAAAGTGTGAAAAAACGGTTCCATATTTTGAGAAACCATGAAAAATAGTAAGCAGGAGAATCCACAGAGCCAAGTGCTAGTAGTCTACTGGGGACTATATACCATCTGAGCAATACTTTATAGTTGACCTCCACCGCTGCTGCATTTCTAGAGCATCATTTTGTGGTGGCCCATTGCAATTTAGGGGTTGTAGGCCCCACTCCCATTTAGATATATAAGGCAGGGGGTGGGGTGTGCATTTAGTAGTTAAGAGATTGTATTGGAGGGAGATGATCTACAATGAGTGTGGGATGTTTTTTGCATTTGGATTCAAACGGGATGAAAGTCTGTGGTATGCAATCTACGCAAATTGTAGAAATCACATAGTGTTTGACTTGAAGATATCTGAAGAGTTCGAACCGTGGTAGGTGTTGTGATGATTGTAGGTCTGTAAAGGTTCTGAAGCCTCTTAGGCATAATAGAGTGTGGAAATGGGTCACCTTCGAGGTGATCCAGTGATGGAAAAATCCAGGGGATTTGTAGCCAGGGGGAAGGGTTTTGTATTATAGACAGTAATAAGAAGGAGGAAAATCTGTGCTAAACCTTAAATATGTGCATTAAAAATTGAAAAGATGAAACAATGAGGGGGGGCATCAAACAAAACCAGAAGATCCAGTTTATAGAAATGTGTAAAAAAGGGGAAAAATGTACAACCCAAAATATATGCTATGAATAGTAATATGGCAATATATTATCAACAAATAAAAAGGTAATTAGACACTGAGTGAAAAAATATTAATATCAGGCAGTGAAAAAACTCCTATATTTGATAGTCCAAAGACTGCTATAATAATAGTGTCCAAAATAAGAAAGTGAACAAATGTTGCCAATAATGTAACAATATAGCAATGTAACTGTTTTTAAAACATTTAGTAGCAATATCTTAAAAGAAGCATTCCCATGTAGTATAGTCCACAAACTGCTGTAAGTGTTATATCCAAAACTTCATGAGGCATCAGAAAACATTTCAGAGGATGATATTCTGTCAATAATCAAAAGAAACCAAAGCCGCTTACCAGATCAGGTGGCTCTCAGGTTATAGAGATCATACGGGCACACACAAGAGGAATGGAATCATCAGCAGATGAAACCATCAGCAATGATAGAAATCCTCCTCCACACTGTTGCGGTACTGGTCTCCTGGATCCTCCAAGGAAAAACACTCCAAGCAAGAGTATATAAATAGGTAGAAGAGAGAGGCTTCATGGTGCAGTACTTTTAAAAGGTTTTATTGCCCATTAGCACTGACATCCAACACGAGCGGCATACGAACAATTCAAACACAGCCGCGGCTCAAGCCAGCCAGCTGATGTGTGATGATGTCACGATCTAAAGCTCCACCCGACGCATTTCACCGTAGAAGGCATCAACTGGGAAAGGAGCCTCCTGAGTGATGCCTCACTGAACTGTGCAAAGGACTTTAAACCCCAAATAAAGTGCAATCAGATGTTAAAGCAGTGCCAGAAATTGAGATGCTTGCCCTTCTTTGTAAGAGAAACTGTTTCCTAAGAACTTAAAGGGTATTTCTACGTTTGCAGTCAAATTAGAGAAAATCCCACTATATTTTTGTTACATGTTTCTATTTACACAGAATACCTAACTTTTAGATGTTTCTACGGAGAAGGTGTCATGGCTGATTCTAAGAATTTCAGGACAATCTAAAGCTTGATAGGCACATAAAATTAACAAAACGCTAGCAATGTGGATGCAGGAATCTCCCCTGCTGCCCTATTGTATTTTTTTCATAGCGGGGGGCTCCCCCTATCAGAATACACTTCCCACACTGGTTTTAAAGCAAGACTGTTTGATAGAAGCTGGTTAATTGACTGGCTTCTGTTGAACAGAGAGGGCTACACACGGATTGAATTTGTCCGGTTCCTGCTGAACCAGACAAATTTTGGTATGTGTATACCCGGCTTTACAGTGTCAGTGTGACTCTAGATAATAGGGGTAACCAGTGCGCTCAACCAAAAACGATTAAATCAAATAAGGAGAAAAAGTAAAAGGAAAGCAGCCAACATATAAGTGATCTCACACTTGTAAAGGTAAAATTGAATGAAGAGGGTATGTGGCGCTAACCCTTAAGTAAATCAATAAATAATCTAAAATGACCAGTTTGCAAAGCTCAGAGTATCCGAAAGATGAGTGACCTTTCACATAAATAGATATATAAAACCATAAAATAATGAACTAAATAGATAAAATTCCTTAATAGCAATACACATAAATCATTGAATAAATATAAGACGTGTGTAAAAAATATTCAATAAAAGTGATGGTGCTATAATAACCGTGCTGAAAATAAATATATGTGCTGGGGTAAAAATGATGATGGAGTAGGGTTAAAAATAGTGAACACGAAATCTTCTATCAATAAAAGGTGCACAGTGCAACGTGCAAAATGTGTGAATAGAGAACCAATAAAGAACCAATAAATTGGTTCTGAAAGTGCAAGGGAATTGCAAGGAAATTGCAAGGGAAATAAATGATTGAATGTGCAGAAATATCCAAAATAATGACACAGTTACCATACAGATGAAAACAGTGTGTCACTGTAGGTAAGGTATAATCAGATGATACCAAAACAATAATATCGCTGAAAAAAATATATAAAAAATAAAAGTAAAGTGTGACTCTAGCTATCCCCCATTAACATACAATGCAGGAGGGCAAACGCAGTACAGACAGGATTAATTATTTTAAATATTACTCCACAGTCCCTTAATAAATATAACAAATCTAGGATAGCGTGTTAGGATTTTTAATGGGTACCTAAATTACTAAGTACCATTTAATCTTGAGCCACTTATCTGCTGTCGCACACGTTCCACTACTCTGGCTAGTGTAATTTCCTGATTCTGCTTTGGGAAGATTTTGGTATCGATATTGTATGTCCTGTCACAGAGGGTTTAAATAATTCCTGAAGGAGAGAGAAATATTGTGCATAGGAAATCCTCAGTTTATAATCCTCAAGCAAATGGGGAGATTGAGAGATTCAATAGATGCCTTATAGAAGCTCTTTGGACTGCAAATCCTACAGAGAAATCTTGGAAAGGTTTTACTACAAAATTCTAACATGTCTACAGAACATCTAAACATGCAACTATGCAAGCATCATCATGGCAATAACTACATGGCAGACAAATGTGCACTAAACTATATACAGACATACAGCTCCCACAAATTCCAATGCCTCTGAAATCAACAGTTAGCATTAATTATAAATTAACAAGATAAAAGTAAGGCATATACCAATTGGTGCAAGAGAAGTTTCAGTCTAGATCTCTAGTTAGAGCTAAGAAACCCGGCATATTGAAACAGGGACAATCCAAATATTCCAATCTGTTTAGAATAACAAGTCAATGCCAGTTGTATTGCACTTGTTTGGCAGGACTTTTTAGAAGTTTTATTTGACAAAGGACATTTTCCTATTCCCATTGATAGCAATAAAACTGAAGACCAGGAATCCAAACCAAATCGACATATTAAGAGTCAAACATCTTCCTGTAGGGGCCAAGGCGTATGTGATGTAACATAAATGCATAGTATAATTTTATGTTCTAATTGTCTGTATTCTTCGATATTGATAAAGGAGACTCTTTTGTACTGAGAGGAATATGTGGTGTTCATACCACTAGCTTGTAGATGGCACTGAATATAGTTGTTATATGTATCATACTTTCTATATTAAGACAAGGCAGTTCATTTTGTTGTTATGACATACTCATAAACCTGCACGTGCTTTATAGATGCCTGGGCGTTTCAACAAAGCACTCTATAACTACTCTTCTAGACTACATGGTGCACCAAACCTCAAAATGTGAAGTGGGCATTACCAGAAGTATCCACCATCAGCGAAGGGCTGAAAATCGGAGAACCATGTGGCATGACTGCTGATTAATGTAGAAAACAGTGGCTCTTAAAAACATTTCCTTTTAAAAAAAATGACAATGCCTTAGAGCAGATGGGAGTCAAAAATGATTTCTTATGCCTAGGGTTCAGCTTTAAAGAAATCTAGAGGTACTGTTAAAATTTAGGACTAAAAAACAGGTACTATGGAGTACAGTTACACTCTGGTTGCAATCATGAAAGGATTCAAATTGTGACCTTATTGCTGTATACTCATAATGTTTTAGAGTCCCACACACACTGGTTGTGGATGCTTTCAGTGAGCCCCACTATGAGTGAAAATAAGAGAGTTTAACAAGTACAGACATGATCCTGTTGTGACTATGATGATGTTATTACAGTACTGTGACCCCTATGGACAAAAAGTACACTGGTCAGAGAGATTAAATACCTGAATAGAAAAATAACCAGTCATCACTTTGAAATTATCCACACATTTCTCAAATAAGAGTCATTCAGGCATGTTATAGTGCCTTCCTCACTGTGCTTCAACCTTATTTTAAAGATTATGCATTTTTAGAAACCAAAAATGTAGTCCAGCTGTCTAACATTTATTCATCAGTAGCTAACTGAGTGGAAATGTGAGATATATTGATTAACCTTTTCAGTGCAAATTCAATAAAGTCTGAGAGCGCTATAGGGGGTTGCAATGATGTAGATTTTACTGCACACTGCTTTGAAGAAATGTAGCAAGTTTTCCTGTTTCAGTGAAAACTTGACTTTGAGTTACATATTTTGTGCAAACAAGCATTAACCCTATGCCCTATATCTGCTTTGAATTGTAAGATGGCATATTTGCTCCGAAATCCCAATATACCAGCTAACCAGCTGTTTTTCATTTTCTATGAACAGAGCCTGTAGATGTAGCTAGTATTTGTGCAATGGCACATCTTCAAATTTTCTGACTAATAGGGACTATAAACTTTACAGACATTAAAATGGGTCTAAAGTCAAGAATTTTTTTTTTTACCTTAATGCATTCCCTGCATTAACCACTTAAGCCCTGGACCAATTTGCAGCCAAAGGACCAGGCCCATTTTTGCGATTCGGCACTGCGTCGCTTTAACTGACAATTGCACGGTCGTGCGACGTGGCTCCCAAACAAAATAGGCTTCATTTTTTTCCACAAATAGAGCTTTCTTTTGGTGGTATTTGATCACCTCTGCGGTTTTTATTTTTTGCGCTATAAACAAAAATAGAGCGACAATTTTGAAAAAAATGCAATATTTTTTACTTTTTGTTATAATAAATATCCCCAAAAATTTTTTAAAAAAACATTCTCTTTGCTCAGTTTAAGCCGATACGTATTCTTCTGCATATTTTTGGTAAAAAAAATTGCAATTAGCGATTATTGATTGGTTTGCGCAAAAGTTATAGCATTTAAAAATAGGGGATAGTTTTATAGCATTTTTATAATTTTTTTTTTTTTTTTACTAGTAATGGCGGCGATCAATGATTTTTATTGTGACTGCGACATTATGGCGGACACATCAGACATTTTTGACACATTTTTGGGACCATTGTCATTGTCCTGTGTAAATGACACTGGCAGTGAAGGGGTTAACCGCTAGGGGGCGGGGAGGGGTTAAGTGTGATGTGTGTGTGTTTTTTGTACTGTAGGGGGGCGTGGCTTGGTGTTCAACATCACTGATCGTCTTTTCCGATGACAGGATACAGACGCTCAGTGTCAGTCTCACTAGGAAGCACAGGAAGAGGTTTGTTTACACATACCTCTCCCCGTTCTTCAGCTCTGTGACCCGATCGCGGGACACCATCGGCGATCGGGTCCGCGGGTCCCGCAGTCACAGTCACGGAGCTCAGGACCAGGGCTCGAGCGCGCCACCGGCAGCGGCTGGGCACTTGAAGAGCAACATACCTGTACGTTGATGTGCCCAGCCGTGCCATTCTGCCGACTTAAATGTGCAGGAGGCGGTCCTTAAGCCGTTAAGCTAAAAAATATCCCACTACCTGATTCTTTCCTTCCTCCAATGTTTAAGCTTTCAGATATGTTACATAGTAGGTAAGGTTGAATAAAGACCCTAGTTCATCCAGTTCAATCTGTCTAGGTGCACGTGTATCAGAGTCTATAATCATTTCCCATATCCCTGTATGTTGTGTTCTTTAAGATGCACATCCATGAGTCTCTTAAAAATATCTATACTCCCAGCTGACACCACCACTTGTGGAAGAGATTTCCACATCCTTATTGCCCTGACAGTAAAAACACTCTGCGCAGTTTTAGCCACTTCTCTTCCAATCTCATTGTTTGACCCCGGGTCCTCTTACACTCCTTGAGACTGAATAGTTTTTTTCCTATGCTGGGATCACCATTGAGATATTTGTAAATCACTATCATATCTACTCTCAAGTGTCGTTTCTCCAGCGAGAATAAATGTAGTGCTTGCAGGCGTTCCTCCTCATAATTGAGGTCCACCAGTCCCCTTATTAGTTTCATTGCCCTTCTTTTGACTCTCTCCAGTTCCAGCACATCCTTTCTGAGGATTGGTGACCAGAACTAGACAGAGTACTCCAGATGTGGTTTAACCAGAGTTTTAAAAAGTGGTAGGATTATAGTTTTAATCTTTGGAGTATATCCTTTTTAATTATGCATGCTAATATTCTGCTGGCTTTGGTAGCTGCAGCTTGACATTGCATGCTATTGCTCAATCTGTCATCTACTAGGACCCCCAGATCTTTCTCCATCTTTGATTCCCTCAGCGGTCCTCCCCTAGTCAGTAGTTTGCATTGATGTTTTTTGCCTCCAAGTGCATTTCTTTACATTTCTCCACATTAAATCTCATTTGCCATGTATTTGCCCACTCCATTTTTTTTGTTCAGGTCTTTCTGTAAAATTTATATATCCTGATGTGAAGTTATTGTCCTGCTTAATTTTGTGTTGTCCAAAAAAACTGTGATTGAGCTATTTATCCCATCCTCTATAACATTTATGAATAAATTGAAAATAATTAGTCCCAAGACCCCACTTAGCACTCCAGACCAGGCTGAGTACACGTTATTTATCACCACCCTTTGGACACACCCCCTGTAACTAGTTTTTTTTACCCAATTACAAACCTTGTGGTCAATGATTACAGACCTCAGCTTGTAAATTAAGCATTTATGGGGGACTGTATCAAATGCTTTTGCAAAATCCAGATTTTGCTTTTGCAAAATCCACAGACCTTCCCCTGTCTAGATGGCAGCTCATTTCCTCGTAGAATGTTAATAGATTGGTCTGGCAAGAATGACCCTTTGTAAACTCATGCCGATTACTACTAATGATATTTTTTCTTCAGTAAATTTTTGGATATAATCCCTTATCATCCCCTCCAATATATTACCTACTATTGATGTTAGGCTGACTGGCCAGTAGTTTCCAGGAATTTGTCTCTGTCGTTTTTTGAATATTGGTACCACATTGGCTTTTCTTCCATCAGCTGGTACAATTACTGTCAGTGCACTGTCCACAAATATTAGGAACAATGGTCTGGATATAACCTGACTGAGTTCTCTGAGTACTCTGAGGAGTCTCGGTGTAAGCCATCTGGTCCTGGTCATTTATTTGTATTAAGTTTATTAAGTCTTTCCTTCACTCCAGCCTCTGTTAGCCACAAGGGTTTGCTTCACATAAAAACTGAGAAGAAGAAGGCATTTAGTACAGTTGCCTCTCCGTGTCATCCGTAGCCATCCTTCCATCATTGTCTTTTATGTGGGCAATGTGCTCTGACCTCGCCTTTTTACTGTTATTATATCAAAAAAATGTCCTTGGATTTTTTTTACTGTCCTCCACTATGTGTCTCTCGTAGTTTTTTTTTAACTGCCCTGATTCCTGTTGGAATGCTGACGGTGACCCAACCCCTCTATATTTTTTAAATGCCATTTTTTCCTCTTTAATTAGGCTTTTTACATTACGGTTTAGCCACCCAGATTTATCCTTCACTCTTCTATATGTATTGTCCATTGGAATGAACTGTGTGACATATTTTGTTTAATATGCTCCTAAAGCATTCACATTTTTCTTCCGTGTTCGATGTTTCTAGGATTTGGTCCCAATTGATGTCATGTAGTAGTGACCACAGTTTAGAAGAATTGGCTCGTTTGAAATGTAGTGTTCTTGTGCTAACCTTGTGCCTCCATTTTCTATGGTTTACACTAAATGCTACCCTATGATCGCTAGATCCCAAGTTGTCCCGTATTGCCACATCTGAGATCAGACTTAAATCGTTCGTAATTAATAGATTTAGCAGGGAATTCTTTCTAGTTGGGGAAGCCACCAATTGGAACATGAAGTTGTGCTGTAAGACATTCATGAAATTACAGGCCTTTAATTTAAGTTTTTGTTAGTTTCTCTCAGTACATTTTGTAAATAAGTAATTTTTCACTGATGGGCGCTGATGAGGTGGCACTGATGGGCACTGATAGGCTGCACTGATGGGCACTGATGAGGTGGCACTTATAGGCACTGATGAGGAGGCACAAATATGCCGCACTTATGGGCACTGAAAGGTGGCACTGATGAACACTGATGGGTGGCACTGGTGGGCACTGGTGGGTGGCACTAATGGGCACAGATAGACAGCACTGGTGAGCACAGATAGGCGACACAGATATGCAGCACTGATGGACATTGATGGGTGGCATTGATGGGCAACAATGATATGTATTGTTGGGCAGCAGTGATAGCCAGCACTGACTGGCATCACTAATGGGTACTGATTGCTTAAACTTGTGGGCACTGTTTGCTGGCACTGGTGAGCACTCACTGCTGGCACTGGTGGGGACACTCCCAGTACTATAGGTACTCCCAGCACTAAATGCACTCCCAGTACTAAAGGTACTCTGTGAGCACTAAGGGTACTCACAGCCCAAGGTACTCCCAGGTACTAAAAGGTACTCACAGGTACTAAAGGCATCCCCAGTTATTCAACAGTACTCAACAATACCCATGTACTCAACAATGCCCAGGTACTCAAAAATACTCAGGTATTCACCAATACCCAGTTACTCAACCATACTCGGTTACGCTCACTACACCCTCCTCAGCCACCATCCCATCTACACAAAGTCAGTCTGTCAGTCCGTCTCTTCTAATTGGTTGTGCTTCTCTGCTCCTGCTCAGCCTCCCCTGTAAACTGACACTTGCAGGGCTTGTCAGCACCTTCAGTCTCCCCTGGTCAGCCTGCCTCTCACTGCTTCCCTGGTCTGCCTGTCACACACACTCCCCCTCCAGTCTGCTGTTCCACTTGCCCACCACCTCTCCCAGTCACCTTTTGCACTCTTGGTCTCCCAGTCGCACTGGTTTCACCTGCCTCCTCTATCAGAGTCTTTGGGGTGTCCCCAGTCACTCCCGCTCCACTTCTCAATGGCCCGCGCCTGACGTCACTCACAGTCCCTGGGTCACCCGTCGCCTCTCTGGGTCACCAGCCGTCACTCTCGGTCTCCGGTTCACCAGCCATCGCTCCCGGTCTCTGGGTCACCTGCCGCCTCTCTCGGACACAGTGGGAGGGAGGGGGGGTCACAGTCTGCATCTCTCTGCATTTTTACCATGCCAAAACTGTAACCACACCACCTGCTGGACAACTGTGGATGTAGTGCAATAATTCAAACTACTCAAAAGTCGTATAACAATAAAAAGGAATTTAGCTTGGTTTAAAGATGTATTACAGATTATAAAAAAAAGTTAAATACAGCATCAATCAAGTCCAGGTGAGCCAGTAATTTCATTCAAAATTCCTGAAAGCGACAGTCCTCTTTTTTCCCAGGTGCTCTGCCCCCTGCCCTGAGTGAGCTCCACTTTTCTTTTATCTGTCAGCCATATACTGTATATTGGCTCAGAAACTAGTTAAAACCAGCTTCACCAAATAAGTGGTTTTAACAAGTCTGAGCAAATAACATTTCCAGGGAAAGAAATGCATCTCTCTGCATTTTTACCATGCCAAAACTGTAACCGCACCACCTGCTGGACAACTGTGGATGTAGTGCAATAATTCAAACTACTCAAAAGTCGTATAACAATAAAAAGGAATTTAGCTTGGTTTAAAGATGTATTACAGATTATAAAAAAAAATTAAATACAGCATCAATCAAGTCCAGGTGAGCCAGTAATTTCATTCAAAATTCCTGAAAGCGACAGTCCTCTTTTTTCCCAGGTGCTCTGCCCCCTGCCCTGAGTGAGCTCCACTTTTCTTTTATCTGTCAGCCATATACTGTATATTGGCTCAGAAACTAGTTAAAACCAGCTTCACCAAATAAGTGGTTTTAACAAGTCTGAGCAAATAACATTTCCAGGGAAAGGAATGTGAGATCACAATTTACAATATACAGAGAATACAGAATCAGCCATAGATGTCTTTAGATACAGTTGTGCTCATAAGTTTACATACCCTGGCAGAATTTGTGATTTCTTGGCCATTTTTCAGAGAATATTAATGATAACACAAAAACTTTTATTTCACTCATGGTTGGTGTTTGGCTAAAGCCATTTATTATCAATCAACTTTGTTTTCTCTTTTTAAATCATAATGGCAACAGAAACTACCCAAATTACCCTGATCAAAAGTTTACATAACCCAGTTCTTAATACCATGTATTGCCCGCTTTAACATCAATGATAGCTTGAAGTCTTTTTGTGGTATTTGTGGATGAGGCTCTTTATCTACTCAGATGGTAAAGCTGCCCATTCCTCTTGGCAAAAAGCCTCCAGTTCCTGTAAATTCTTGGGCTGTCTTGCATTAACTGGACATTTGAGATCTCCCCAGGGTGGCTCAATGATATTGAGGTCAGGAGACTGAGATGACCACTCCAGAACCTTGACTTTATTCTGCTGTAGGCAATGACAGGTCGACTTGGCCTTGTGTTTTGGATGATTGTCATGTTGGAATGTCCAAGTACGTCCCATGCTCAGCTTCCTGGCTGATGAATGAAAGTGTTCCTCCAGTATTTTTTGATAACATACTGCATTGATCTTGCCATCAATTTTTTTCCGTGTTTCACAGTAGGAATGGTGTACCTTTCATCATAGGCCTTGTTGACTCCTCTCCAAATGAAGCGTTTATGGTTATCCCAAAAAGGTAGATTTTGGTCTCATCACTCCAAATGTCTTTGTGCCAGAAGGGTTGAGGCTTGTCTCTGTGCTGTTTGGCATATTGTAACAGGGATAGTTTGTGGCATTTGTGTAGTAATAGCTTTCTTCTGGCGACTCGACCATGCATCCCATCTTTCTTCAAGTGCTTCCTTATTGTGCATCTTTAAACAGCCACACCACATGTTTTCAGGGAGTCCTGTATTTCACCTGAAGTTATTTGTGTGTTTTTCTTAGCATCCCCAACAATTGTCCTGATGTTTTGTGCTGAAATTTTAGTTAGTCTACCTGAACGTGGTTTGGTTTCAACAGAACCCCTCGTTTTGCACTTCTTGATTAGAGTGTGAACACTGCTGATTGGCATTCTCAATTCCTTGGATATCTTTTTATATCCCTTTTCTGTTTTATACAGTTCAACTACCTTTTCCCACAGATCCTTTGACAACGTTAGTGCAGCAATGGATGAAAGATGCAAGGGTTTGTCAGGAGTCCAGAAACCCATTGACCTTTTATACACACACTAATTACAAGCAAACAGATCACAGGTGAGGATGATTACCTTTAATAGCAATTAAAACCCTTTTGGTCAACTTTTGTGCATGTTATCAGGCCAAAATCACAATCATGTAAACTTTTGATCAGGGTCATTTGGGTAGTTTCTGTTGTCACTATGATTTAAAAAAAAGTAAACACAGTTGATTGATAATAAATGGCTTCAGCCAAACACTAACCATGAGTGAAAGAAATGTTTTTGTGTTATCATTCATATTCTCTGAAAAATGGCCAAGAAATCATAAATTCTGCCAGGGTATGTAAACTTATGAGCACAACTGTATATACACATAAGTGATTACCTTTACACTACCATAATTGATAACACAAAAACTTTTAGTAAGCTTCTTGTAAATCAATAACTACTAAAAACCTATTTCATATTGCAACATTTATTTTTCCCAACCCATATTTCAAGAAATAATACATGTTATTTACAACGCCATTAAAATATACACAAAATTAATTGTAAAAAAAAAGAAAAGGTATCATCTTAGTACCATGATCTTTTAAATCATCATACTTTACCCTTTAGGCCCCTTTCACACTGGGGCGGTTTTCAGGCGGTACAGTGCTAAAAATAGCGCCTGTACACCGCCTGAAAAATCCGGCCCCATTCACTCCAGTGTGAAAGCCGGCGGGCTTTTACACTGGAGCGGTGCGCTAGCAGGACGGTAAAAAAAGTCCTGCTAGCAGCATCTTTGGAGCGGTATAGGAGTGGTGTATTCACCGCTCCTATACTGCTCCTACCCATTGATTTCAATGGGACACCGCGGTAATACCGCGGCAATACCGCCGCAAAGCGCCGCTACAGCGGCGCTTTGCGGGGGATTTTAACCCTATTTAGCCGAATACCGCGGCTAAAACGACAGTAAAGCAGCGCTAAATATAGCGCTGCTTTACCGTCGCCGCGGCTCCCGCCCCAGTGTGAAAGGGGCCTTATTTATTTTCATTTCAGCATTACATTCCAACGTATAAGTTGAACAGACTTTATCTTGCAGAATGCAAAAGAATATGTATGCTTACCTGTCCAGTGGTTACTAAGTGAATTCTTTGATCACTTTATACAGGGTTGCTTTAAAACTTGTTAGAATTAAAGTCCAACTTCACACTTCAGATTTCCAATCTGTTCACCCCTCTACCCACATTTGGACCCCCTCCCCAACACTTTAAAAAATCCTTATACATACATATTTTCCAGGTGTCTGGCCCAGTGACATCATAAGTGCTCTTCTTTTTCTGATAGTGGATGGATCCTAAATGCTGCAGAAAGCGGCAATCTCAACATTATATGCCTCTACAAGTTTCTTCTTTGAGTCCAGGGTGGGGGCGAGAGCAGAGCCATGATTTTCTAGACTCACAGGGAGTGAGCTGACTCACGCTGGAAGTTATTTAACTTGGAAGAGGATTGGTGCTGGCTCAGTGAGTGCATGAGTCTGTGGGGTGTGGGAGCTTTGCAAATAACATGAGTATAGCAGCAGGTGCATAATTTTATTTCCTGGTGCCTCCATGATGGCAGCATACCAATGGTTGGTTGCTCCGCCCCCAACCAACCCACAGGACTACTTCAAACTCTAGAAATAAGAGTGTTGAGCCCCCCTGTCAGTATTCTTTTCTCTGTCCTCATACCTGCAGGATCACGGTCAGCCCTTCCTCACCGCTTTATGGTGTAACCATTGCAGGTTAATGCTCTCCTGCAGCATGGATTCCAATGGCTTGGGTTGCTAAAGGCACCAGATAAGTATGGGAAACCCGTTTTTCTGTGGATCTTTTTGGGGTTGGGGTCAACAGGAGCCCTTTTATTTTCTCCTCTATGTTTCCCCCACTTGGTACAGCACAGGGAACAGTGCCTACATACAGATCCCCTCCGAGGGGGGGCGAGTCATGGCAGCATGTGTGGAGCATCTACTCCTCCTCAGTGTTTCCCTGTAGTGTTGCGGCTCTTTGCACGTGCCGTTCGGCTCTATTTTCTTGGCGGAGGGCGGAACCGCGGCGTGACGTCACGGCGCATGCGCGGTAGCCATGTTGAAGCCGTCGGCGCCCATCTTGGTACTCCCTAGACGCTCTCAGGTATAAAAGGAGAGCACAGCTTCATTATGGTGTCAGCTACATAGGAGAACACACCTCAAGCGCCCTCCTGCTGTCCATCTCTGATTCTTCCCTGGATTATGGAGCCCAGTCAAGGTACTGGAATGTGGACTAGGTTTTTTTTATATATGATCTCTCTGGCTATATGTGTGGAGATATGTATATATATATATATTATATACTTTATGTTCGGTCCAACTAAGCGTCCTCTCCTTACCTTTGTCTCAGCTGTCCATAGTAATCTAACACCGCATCAAAAAGATCCTCAACATACCACTAGGTAAGGGCTGAAACATTCAGGTAAGTTTTTTTTTTTTTAAAAAGAGCACCTTCCAAAAATATAAAATGGGCTAAAAAACTTTTTTTGATTTTTTTATTATCTCCCTCTCTTCCGCATCACGGATCATCCCGTCGGTCGTCCCACAGGGGTTCCCAAGATAGGAGGTCGGGGGTCATAGGAGCTCGGGTCACCCCCACTCCTCATCGGCCCATGCTTCTCAAAGTGGCTAAAGGTCACCCCGACATTCCGCAGGCAGATATGTCTCTGCACAGAGACCAGCATATCCAGGAGAGAAAGCTTGCTGGGTATGTGGGAAACAAGCCCTCCCAGACAAACTAGTATGTGCCTAGTGCCTCCGAGAAGCCGCAGGAGACAAAGAGAGGGACAAGCAAGAATCCATGGATTTTATCAAGCAATTAATAAGGGATTCTATCCGCAAGCTAGCGGTAGGTCAAGACCAAGTTGCTCCATCTTCAGGTGAATCAGTGATTACCCCTACCCCGCACCTAGATCCTGAAATAAATTCTGAAGAAGAAGCAGAGTTAGTGGAGGAGAACCCGTCATCCTTTGACTTCGCTCTAGTGGAACCCTTTATTAATGCAGTGAAAGATGCAAGAAATATTTTCCGCACCTGAAAAGGAAATTGTCGGCCTTTCCCCTGATGGAGGAAATCAGGGAAGTAGTAACAGACGAATGACAGAAGGTAGACAAAAGGCCCTTGGCCTATAACCGTTTTTCTAAATTGTACCCTTTTTCTGAAATGGATGCACAGCTCTTTGATT
This sequence comes from Lithobates sylvaticus, assembly GCA_028564925.1. Lineage (NCBI taxonomy): Eukaryota > Metazoa > Chordata > Amphibia > Anura > Ranidae > Lithobates > Lithobates sylvaticus. The sequence continues at coordinate 120,842,914 of CM053032.1, read as the reverse complement.
CGGTACCTACAGTAGATGCCTCAATAATGAGATTGGCCAGGAATACAATGCTCCCCTTGGAAGATGCAGTCTCCTTTAAGGACATCCTTGACCGAAGGATAGATTCAGATCTGAAAAACCCAGGCAGCAGGGGGAGCATGTAAGCCAGCAGTCACCCTGACCTCCATCTCTAGGGCCACGAGGGTTTGGTCAGACAATATTGAGACAGCCCTCAGACAAGGGGTGGATGCTGAAGAAATCATCAAAGCACTGGATGAGCTAAAGTTAGCCTCAGACTTCATGGCAGAAGCTGCCATTGATATTATAAAATGTTCCTCCAGGGCTATGCTATATTCCATCACTGCCAGAAGGGCATTGTGGCTAAAGCCATGGACGGCTGACCCTACCTCTAAACAATCATGGTGCCGCATTCCGTATAATGGGAAGGCATTGTTCGGCGACAAGATGGATGCAGCAATCACCCGGGTCACGGGAGGGAAGAGTGGCTTAATTCTTCAAGACAGAAGCAGGAGGAAGAGGTTTGTGTCTCGTCCGGCTAACCAACAAAAGGCAAAAGATTTCAGATCCTACCGCCCAGGTAGAGAGTAGAGGAGAGGCTGGAAAGGTTCGCAGGCGACCTTCTTGAAGGCGGGAAAACCCAAGGCCTCAACATCCACGGTTGAGGGCCAGAAGTCTTTTTGACTCCTTGCTCACCCAGACCGGACTAGTAGGAGCTCGACTCAGGGCATTCGCCCAGGTTTGGGTGGAAAATTGTGCAGATCAGTGGGCAGTGGTCATGGTCCGGCGGGGCCATTGCTGGAGATTCAGAAGACACCCCCCACTCTTTTCCTTCCAGCCCACCAAAATTCCGGCTTCCACGGAGAAGAGGAAAGTTCTCCTTCAATATGTGCAAGCTCTGGTGCTTCAGCAAGCAGTGGTACCGGTTCCAGACTTGGAAGAACACTCAGGGTTCTATTCCCCAATCTTTTTGGTTCCCAAAAAGTCAGGCGGATGGAGGCCGGTGCTGGACCTGAAGAGGTTAAACAAATACATCCAGATAGAACATTTCAAAATGGAATCCCTGAACATGGTAATTCTATCAGTTCAACCGGGAGATTGGATGGCCTCTATAGACCTTCAAGATGCCTATCTCCATATTCTGGTCCAGCAGCAGTTTCAACCTTTTCTGCAATTCAAAATAGGGGACTTACACCTCCAGTTTCGATGTCTTCCCTTTGGGATCTCGACAGCCCCGAGGACCTTTACCAAGGTGTTGGTGGCAATCTTAGCCCCTCTGCGGGAAGAAGGGATCCGAGTGTTACATTATTTGGACGACATCCTAATATTGTCCCAGCACAAGGAGAGCCTAGAAAAACATGTACAAGTGGTCCTGGACACACTAGGCAAGTTCGGGTGGTTGGTGAACCATTCCAAGAGTCAGCTCATACCCACACAGAGAATGGTATATCTAGGGGCTTTCTTCAACACCCCCGAGAGGGCATTATCACTGCCATCGGAGAAAATTCCGGCCCTAATAACCAAGGTGAAGAAGGTGTTAGCAAGTCATTTTATATCGGCGTCGGATTGCCTGAGCCTACTGGGGTCCCTGTCCTCCTGTATCCCCATGGTGAAGTGGGTCAGATGGCATCTGCGGGGATTCCAAGTGGGGTTCCTGTCACAGTGGAGGAAGGGTCGCCTAGATCAAGGAATAATGGTTACCCCCTCAATGAAGTCCAGTCTTTGGTGGTGGATGAGATCTTCCAATCTTCAAGTGCACTGCTCCCTGGGGCCCATCTCGTGGACCATCCTCACATCAGATGCGAGTCGGTTGGGCTGGGGAGCACATTTTCAGCACCAGCTGGTACAGGGAAGGTAGCAGTTCAACTCAGACAAGGTCGTGTCCAACATCTTAGAACTAAGGGCAGCATGGATGGCAATGCGGAACTTGGCTCCCTACCTCAGAGGGAAACCCATACTCCTACAGATGGACAACAGGGGCGGCGGTAGCCTACGTCCAGAACCAGGGTGGAACACACAGCAAGTCCCTTCTCAGCGAGGTGGCTCCCATCCTGACCTGGGCCGAGGGGAATTTAGTCAACCTACGAGCTTCTTACATACCAGGGCCCGAGAACCAGCTAGTCTACCAGTTGTCAAGGGTGTTTATCGACAACAACGAGTGGTCTCTCAATCAGGAAACCTTCCTTTGGATATGCCAGCAGTGGGGAACTCCCCAAATAGATCTCTTTGCCTCTCCACTCAAGGCAAAGACGCCTCTGCTTTTCTCAAGATTCCCATCTCCAGGGACGGCGGGGGTGGATGCTCTGGTTCAACCTTGGGACTTCCAGAGAGGGTATGCGTTGTCACCGATTCCCCTGATATTGAGGTTTCTCCAAAGGCTGACATCAGAAAGGGTCACAGTCCTGGCAGTGATCCCGTATTGGCCCAAGAGACTGTGGTTCGCACTCTTAGTCAAAATGGCCATGTGCAAGCCGCTTCCCCTTCCACACAGGAACAACCTGCTGTCACAAGGCAATTTCTCGCACCAGCACCCAGAAATCCTGGACCTGAGGGCATGGAAATTGAGCGGGGAAAGGTTGGATAAGCTAGGATGTGCGCCTAGTGTCGTCCAAACATTGTTGCAGGCTAGAAAAGCTACCACTAATTCCACTTATTATAGGATATGGAGGAGGTTCACGGAGCTGGTCGAAGCTAACCATTTTGACCCCCTGGGGCCGGGGGTTCAGAATATTCTTTTGTTTTTGCAGGCCGGTTTGGATTTAGGCTTAGGCCTAAATACACTGAAGGTCCAGGCCTCAGCCCTCTCAGCTCTGACAGATACACGCTGGGCGCTGAACCCTCTTGTCGAGCATTTCTTAAAGGCAGTACTAAGACTACGGCCCCCCAGGAAGACGCTGTATCCTAAGTGGGACTTAACGATTGTGCTCAATGTCTTATCAAGTCCTCCTTTTGCCCCCACAGAGGAATGCTCTCTGGAGGACATCACCCTGAAGACGGTATTCCTAATCGCCATCACCTCGGGTCGCAGAGTATCGGAAATACAAGCTCTGGGGGCACAAGAGCCTTACACCACCTTTTTCCCAGATAGAGTGGTCTTGCAACCTATCCATCAGTTCGTCCCTAAGGTACCTTCGATCTATCACCTCAGTCAGGAGTGGGTTCTGCCGACTTTAGAGGAGGAACCAACCTCCGCAAAACTTCACGAGCTAGATATAGCTAGATCCCTGAAGCACTATTTGATGCTAACACAACAGTTTCGAAAGGATCAAAGGCTGTTTATCATCAGCAAAGGTGCAAAAAAAGGAAAAGCAGCATCAAAGACGACCCTGGCAAGCTGGATCGTTAAACTAATCCAAAGGGCAATGCACATTCAACACGAGGAATGGCCGCCTCTTGGGCAGCCTTGGCGCGGGTCTCCCCGGAGACTATCTGTCGGGCAGCCAGCTGGTCATCATTCGGCACCTTCATGTCGCACTATAGCGTAGACCCATCGGCTCTTACTTCCCGAGATTTTGGGACAAAAACCTTGCAGCTCTCTGTACTGTAGTTTTCATTAAAAATTATTATTGCAGTACCCTCCCTGTAAAGCGAGTTATTAACCATTGGTATGCTGCCATGGAGGCACCAGGAAAACCGAAAATTGAATACTTATCTTCCATAATTTTCCTTTCCTGGTGCCTACCCATGGTGCCTACCCCTTCAATAATCCTTAAGGGGTTTGTGGTCTAGTTACAAGAATACTGACAGGGGGGCTCAACACTCTTATTTCTCAAGTTTGAAGTAGTCCTGTGGGTTGGTTGGGGGCGGAGCAACCAACCATTGGTATGCTGCCATGGGTAGGCACCAGGAAAGGAAAATTACGGAAGGTAAGTATTCAATTTTCCGTTTTTTTAAGAGCTGCTCGGGGATCAGATTTTTGTATTTTTCTTAACCAAAGCTGGACATGGGGTTTAATTGTTCTGTCTCCCTTGAGAATTTTGACCCTCATTCTTTGTTTTGATTTACCCCTGTTTCCGTAAGGAAAATATACATAAATCCAAAATTTTAGGTTTGTTCTCAGCAAAAGAGTTGAGGGGAAATTTTCTGTTGGGGACACCTGTTCCACTGACAACTACCAACTTTATTTTCCCTCATTTTGAAGACATTTATACTACTATCTCTAGGAGAGATAGTGAAGGAAACTCTCCCCAGTAAAGACAAAGGCAGCGAAAACCTGACTGAGTTTCTATTCTTCTACACTGTATGCAAAAACAACAAAATGTTTAGTTCTACCTTTTTTTGGCAGTTGGTTGCTTTATATACAGTAGATTGAAATATTTCTATAAGTAAGAAACATATTTTTTGGAGTGATTTTGGAGCGGCACCATTCATTTGATTTCCTCCGCTCCAAAAACACTCCAAAGAAGCTCATGTAACAAGTCTTGGCACAGAGCCAGGGGCATTGCGATTTTAGCACATTTTGTTGCTCGTCAATCGAGGCAAAATCACATCACGTTTGGGGTGCCATAATGGAATCGCGTACAGAATCACGCGCGTAAGAGTGGTAATATATAGTCTGTTGGGTTGAATTCTGCTGTGCCTGCAAAACATTTATTTAATTTTTGCGGAGCCTTTCTTGAGCAGTGGTCAATCTGGCATGAGATTTTATGGAAGTACCAGAATTTGCTGTATCATAACCAGAATGACAAAAGTAAACAGATAATACTCACATTGCAATAAAGATGTGGAGAAGGGTGTAAGGAGGGGACCTCTTGCTGACAGAACGGCATGCTTGAAAATTACATGTTCTCGAGTTAGAACTGCAATTTTAATCTGTTTGCTAAACCTGAAAAGTCTTTAAATGCTCTTTATGTTTCACATTAACAGAAATTATAGCAGCAAACAAGGTAGATTAGTATGGTATAATTATATCAGATTCTTTTCCTGTACCCACATCTTAGCGTAAACACAGACAGATTCCAAATGAATCTACATAGTACTACATGGACCAAAAACACCTTCAAATCTTATTTTATTTAATGAATCTTTTATAAAAGTGAATGCATATGCGCTTCCTAAAATGCTCTTATTCATAAAAAAGTACCTTTGCTGCATCTCCCAATATTTTATACTATCCAGCCTCCATATTCCCCTTAGTATACTTTTGTGTAAAGATGCACTACATGGATATGAACAGTTGTACTTTAGGCATGTAACCTGTTGTTTTGCGAATTGCTGTGATTTTTGTTCAATGCATAGTGAGCATTACAAAATCTATGCTAACATAAGCTAATTGCATATTCAAGCAATTCTGACCAATATGCATTTTTAGATTTGTTTAATGCTTTTCTCTCAGAATTGCTAATGTGTCCAAACGTGAAATATGAGAAAGAAATGCACAAGAGTGTCTGAACTGTAAGTGCATTTTGTCAAAAGTCTTACATTTTTCAGGCCTTTGATGGATAGCTGCTTTAAATAGCTGCTAATGGAGATGGGGAATGCTTCAGTGCCTGACATCCTCAGAGATCTTTTAAAGCTCCAATCTGTTTTCATACTCTATGAAATAAGGCTGACCTCTGGACCTTCCCTTTCACTGTGACTATATGAGAGAGGCAGCTCTCTGTGTTCTGAACACTGGAGAAATCGGGCTGACAGTTACAGACATGCCCTATGTCATGGTTGAGATGTTATCATATCATGAGACATATGTCACTATGTGAAGTGACAAACAACTTTGCACAGAATTCAAGGCTATCACTTGTACTGTGTATCACCTTAGAAATGTCAAAGATTACCCATAGGATTTGTAATCTTCATGTGCTCAAGATGATCATCACCCATTATTATTGCATACATTACAGTGAAGACAGGAAATATGGTTTATTGTGACAGAAAAAGGTTGGGTAAGGATGAGGTGAGTAAAAAGGAAGCGGAGAGCCTGAGTGCAAAGTCTTGGCTGTTGTCATTACAAAATCAAAAAGTATCTAGTGTGCTGAAATGGAGCTTATGAGATTGGGAGGGCCCTGCTGTGTCAAGAAACTTTGCAGGTAGTTTGCAGTATATATCAGTGCATTATTGCAAGTTTAATGCAGTGTACATCAGTGTGTTACTCCATATTTAACACAGTATAAATATCAGTGCGTTACTGCACGCTTAACACAGTAGATTGAGTGCGTTACTGCACGTTTAATGCAGTATATATCAGTACACTACTGCACGTTTAATGCAGTATATATCAGTGTGTTACTGCAGGTTTAATGCAATATATTTCAGTGCATTACTGCACGGTTAATGCAGTATATTTCAGTGCTTTACTGTACCTTTTAACTCAGTGTATATCAGTGCGGTACTGTGCGTTTAACGCAGTATATATCAGTTCATTATTGCAAGTTTAATGCAGTGTATATCAGTGTGTTACGCCACATTTAATGCAGTGTATATCAGTGCGTTACTTCACGCTTAATGCAGTATATATATCATGGTGTTACTGCACATTTAATGCAGCATACAGTGGGTATAAAAAGTTTACACATCCCTGTTAAAATGTCAGGTTTCTGTGCTGTACAAAAAAGGGCCAAAGAGAAATAATTTCAGAACTTTTTACACCTTTAATGTGACCTATAAACGGTACAACTCAATTGAAAAACAAACTGAAATCTGGTTGCATAAGTGTGCACACCCTCTTATTACTGGGGATGTAGCTGTGTTCAGAATTCAGCAATCACATGCAAACCCATGTTAAATAGGAGTCATTACACACTGCCATCATTTGTGCCTCTGATTAACCCCAAATAAATTTAAGCTGTTCTAGTAGGTCTTTCCTGACAATTTTTAGTCACATCCTATAGCAAAAGCCATGGTCCACAGAGAGCTTCCAAAGCATCAGAGAGGGATCTCATTGTTAAAAGGTATCAGTCAGGAAAAGGGTACAAATGAATTTCCAAGGCATTAGATATACCATGAAACACAGTGAAGACAGTCATCATCAAGTGGAGAAAAGATGGCACAACAGTGACATTACCAAAAACTGCACTTCACTCCAAAATTGATGAACAGACGAGAAGAAAACTGGTCAGGGAGGCTGCCAAGAGGTCTACAGCAAGATTAAAGGAGCTGCAGGAATATCTGACAAGTACTGGCTGTGGGGTACATGTGACAACAATCTCCCATATTCTTCATATGTCTGGGCTGTGGGGTAGAGTGGCAAGACAGAAGCCTTTTCCTATAAAGAAAAACATCCAAGCTCTGCTAAATTTTGCAAAAACATATCTGAAGTCTCCAAAAAGCATGTGGGAAAATGTGTTATGGTCTGATGAAACCAAGGTTGAACTTTTTGGCCATAATTTCAAAAGATATGTTTGGTGCAAAAACACTGCACATCATCAAAAGAACACCATACCCACCGTGAAGCATGGTGGTGGCATCATCGTGCTTTGGAGCTGTTTTTCTTCAGCTGGAACAGGGGCCTTAGTCAAGGTAAAGGAAATTATAAACAGTTCCAAATACCAGTCAATATTGGCACAAAATCTTCAAGGCTTCTGCTAGAAAGCTGACAGAGGAACTTCATCTTTCAGCATGACAACGACCCAAAGCATACATCCAAATCAACAAAGGACTGGCTTCACCAGAAGAAGATTAATGTTTTGGAATGGCCCAGCCAGAGTCCAGACCTGATAGTACATGCTGATTGACTAATACCCCAAAACACTGAGTGCTGTAATAAAATCAAAAGGTGCTACAACATAGTATTACTTTAAGGGCGTGCACACTTATGCAACCATATTATTTTATTTTTACTTACCTCCACCTAAAAGAGTTCAGTTTGTTTTTCAATTGAGTTGTATAGTTTATAGGTCACATTAAAGGTGGAAAAAGTTCTGAAATTATTTATCTTTGTCTCATTTGTTTACATCACATAAACCTGACATTTTAACAGGGGTGTGTAGACTTTTTATATCCACTTTATATCAGTGCGTTACTGCATGTTTAACACAGTATATTTCAGTGCGTTATTGCACGTTTAATGCAGTATATATCCGTGCGTTACTGCACATTTAATGTAGTACATTTGAGTGTGTTAGTGCACGTTTAACACAGTATATATCAGTGCATTACTACACGCTTAATGCAATATATTTCAGTGCGTTACTGCACGTTGAATGCAGTATATTTCAGTGCTTTACTGCACGTTTAATGCAGTATATTTCAGTGCATTCGTGCACATTTATCACAGTATATTGCAGTGTGTCAGTGCATTTTTACTGCAGTGTATTGCAGTGTGTCAGTGGAGTGTGTCTGTGCAGTGAGTACTCAAGTTAAAGTACACCAAACACAACTTTCCATTGATTAAAGTGCATCAATGTACACATTTCCACATTTTTTTACATTTTGTTAATACGCGCCCCCCATCATGTCTGGGAGGCCAACAAGGAGAGGCAGACATTTCCATGGCGCTGTGAGGGGGCCAACAGCGTAGGTGTGTTGAGGCAAAGGTGGACTTGGTCCGTTCTCAGGCAGGGCATCACTTCCTCTGTTTAGTGATGTTACCCATGCCATCCAGCCACATCATTCAGAGGGGGTGGTGGACTGGCTTACTAAACCATCATCATCCTGCGACACCCAAGCAGAGACTAGTGCACAGTCCACTGCACCTTCCAGAGTGGCTTTTTCTTTCTGTGCCTCCTTGACCACAGCTACTCCTGCCGAAGCCCCAGCATCAGGCATGGAGGAGTCAGCTGAGTTATTTGAACACAGCTTCAGCCACTTGCTCCTTGATGATGCACTGCCATTACTTGATTCTGATGTTGGTTCTGAGGTTGAGGAAGGTAGGAACATACAGAGAGGGAAGAACACTGGTAAACAACAAATGGGCAGTCATGTTCCCCCAGACGCAGCGTATTGCCAAGTTATCTACTGTGATAATGAGGATGGAGGGGATGTTGATGAGGTCATTGATGCGACTTGGGTGCCAGATAGAGCAGAGGAGGAAAGTTAGGTTGAGGAGCAACGCCAAAGAGGCAGCCATCATGGAAGAGTAGAGAGCAGCCACCCTATCCCACCAGATTGTGGAGCTGTTCTCATTCGGCCAACTTCCCACAGCTCAGCTGTTCGAGCCTTTTTTAGCACATGTGCAGCCGATTGTACTGTTGCAATTAGCAAACGTTGCCTCAAGCACATCAAGCGTGGCAAAAACACCAGCCATTTGGGTACCAGATGCTTGACAAGGCATTTAACCTCCCATCAGCCCGTTGGCAAGAGCACCTGAAAGCCACACAAAAGGGACGTAATTATGCTCCTCTTCACTCCTCACCTTTCCGGTCTATCCCCGCTATACCTCCATGACCTCTCAGCAGTCTCCACTGACAGGAATGATGGTATAGCGCAGGGTGTCCCGGCCTCTCAAAATTCAAGCTTGTCAAAGCTGCTGGCTTTACAACTTCTGCCTTTCCGCCTTGTGGATTCTGCCCCCTTCGGTAAATTGGCAGAATGTGCTGTACCACAATAGCAGACTCCCAGCCACTATTTCTTTTCATGCAAGGCTAGTCCAGCTCTCTACTATCACGTGGAAGGCAATGTTGTGGCATCGTTGGCAAGGCAGTCAGCTGCAAGGTTCACATTACTGCTGACACGTGGTCCAACAAGCATGGTCAGGGACAATATATTTAATTCACAGCACACTGGGCAACTCTGCTTGCAACTCGGAAGGATGCAGGTCATGGCTCAGTGCTGCAACTTGTTGTGCTGCCACGTCTCCATACAGCTAGTGGTGATGATGCAAGATTTGTCAGCTCCACCCTCTCCTCCTTCTCCTCCTCCATGCCCTCCTCTGCTGAATTGTCCCATGAACCACAAGTACCCCCTAATGAATGAATGAATAATTTGTATAGCGCTACAATGCGAACTGAATCGCCTCAAGGCGCTGTATTAGTGCTTTGTTGTCAAGCTTCTTAGAAGAGGTGGGTCTTGAGTTTTTTCCTGAAGGCCTGATGGTTTTCTTCCATGCGGATGTAGGTTGGTAGTGCATTCCATAGCCGTGGTCCTTGAACAGCGAATCTTCGTTCCCCTTTTGATTTGTAGCGGGACTTGGGGATGAGGAGGAGGTTTTGGTCGGACGATCAAAGACTGCGATTAGGTGTGTAGTGTTTTATTTTCTCGAGAAGGTATTGAGGAGCGTCTCCGTGGGTGCATTTGTGGGTGAGGCAGAGGGTCTTAAAAATGACCCGATTCTTTACGGTTAGCCAATGTAGGCTTCTCAGGGAAGGGGAGATGGATTCCCACGTTTTTTTTCCTGTTATCAGCCTTGCCGCCGTGTTTTGGATAAGTTGTAAGCGCGCAAGTTGATATTGGGGTAATCCTATGTAAAGGGAGTTTGCATAGTCAAGTCGTGAAATAATGACTGTTCCAACTACCACGGCTTTGTCCTCCTTTGGAATGAAGGGGATGAGTCTGCGTAGCAGGCGAAGGAGATGGTGAGATCCGCTAACTACCGATCCTATTTGTGCATCCATTGACATTTCTGAGTCAAAGATGACTCTGAGGCTCTTGGCCTTGGTCCTTGAGGAGATGGTCTGTCCAAAGGTGGTATGAGGTGTCCAAGGGATCTTGGTTCGGGAGTTTTGGTTTGCATGTAGAATAAGAAGTTCTGTTTTTGATTTGTTGAGTTTAAGAGAGCTGGCAGTCATCCAGTCGTCTATCAGAGTGAGGCAGTTTTCTAATTGCTGATGATGGTCTTTTTGTCCGGTGATCCGAAAATATAATTGGGTGTCATCAGTGTATGAGTGGAAGCAGAGGTCTGTTCTTCTGATGATTTTGAGGAGTGGGCGGATGTATATGTTGAAAAGCACTGGCGACAAGGGTGATCCTTGAGGGACTCCACAAGAAATTGCCCGTGTTTCAGAGGTGAAAGCTCCTAGTTTCACTGTCTGAGAGCGATTTCCTAAGAAGGATGCGAACCATTGTAGATCTGCGTCTGTGAATCCTGCTACTTCTGTAAGGCGGATGAGTAGAGTATTGTGGTCCACAGTATCAAACGCTGCACTGAGGTCCAACAGTACCAGGAGACATGATTCTCCGTCATCTGCTGCCTGCTGCTTCGAGGGCGTCGTCCCAAATCTTCAGGAGTGCCGTTTCTGTACCATGGCCTGGGCGGAATCCTGATTGTAGAGGGTCCAGCTGTTTGTGTGAATCTAGGTGGCGGTGTAGCTGTTGTACTACCGCTTTCTCCATAATCTTGGAGATGGTGTTGAGGCTTGTTATCGGTCTGCGGTGGTTAGGGTCCTGAGGGTCGAGGTTGGGTTTCTTTAGCAGGGGTTTGATGATGCCTTGTTTGAGGGCGCCTGGAACAATCCCTTCTTTGAAAGATTGATTTATGAGGTGAGTTAGAGTAGGCACCAAGATGTCGGAGCATTCTTTCAGGAGTTTTGTGGGGATGATGTCAATAGGAGATGTGCTGTCTCTGATGTTTTTGATGATGTTTTTAGTGGTGTCCGTGGTGTTTGGGATCAGAGAAAACTTTGGTGGATGTGGGATATTCATGACGGTATCTTCTTTTTGCTCTGATTGACTGAGGTTGGAACTTTTTTTCAGATGAATTATTTTCCGGATGTTGTCGATTTTGTCTATGAAAAAATCTGATAACTCATTGCAGAAATCTTGGGTTTTGTTTGCTGGGGGCTCTAAGCATACCGGGTTCATCGACTGAGCGACTATTTTAAAAAGTTCCCGAGGGCGGTTTAGTGCCGATGAGATGGTATTTGCGAAATAATCTTTTTTAGCTTTGAAGATTGCTTTGTGATAATTCTCTGTGAGTCCTTTGTAGTTTGTCTGATTTTCCTTGGTAGGATTTCTTCTCCATGCTCTTTCGGCTCTTCTGCGTTCTTGCTTGAGTAGCATGAGAGAGCTATTAAACCATCCAGAGTTTTTCCTCCGGATGAGTGTTCTGCGTTTTGGCGCCACTGAGTCTGCTGATTGTAGTAATACCTTGTTTAGGGAGCTGAGTGTTTGTTCCGTTGAGTGGGTTAAATTCAGCGTTGCTATTTTGTTTGCTAACATGATTTTGAAGGTTTAGGAGTGTAGTTTCTTCTGCGATCTGGTCCAGTGAGTTGTTGTTGCCGGTTTCTGTTTTTGCTGGGTGGTATTAGTGGAGATTTTAAATTTGATGGCGTGGTGGTCCGTCCATGGTAGTGGTAGGTTGTCGAGTATGTTGATGTTCAAATTTTGTTTGAAGATAAGGTCCAGGGTGTGTCCTGAGCCATGTGTTGGAGTCTTTATCAGTTGCTGGAGACCCAGTTCTTCCAGTTGGTTGATGCAGGCGGTCGCGATAGGGTCTTGGGTAGAATTTGCCCAGAGATTAAAGTCTCCAAGTACCAGGAGGTTTTTGGATTTCAGGGTGTGGATTGAAATGAATTCCGTGAGGGGAGTAAGAAGATTGGTCTTTGGTCCTGGTGGTCTATAGCAGAGTAGAATGTGAGTGGTGTCATGGGGTGTTGATTGAAGATGTATCGTCAGTTTCTCCATAAAAGGCACTGGGATCTGATGCTCGGTTAGGATCCTGTAGTTCTCCGGCACCAATTCGGTAAGGATGGTGTTGCAGTCGGGAGTTGAGCCCCTAAGCGTTCAAGGGGCTATTCAATTAGTCAGGCTAAAAGGTGCCATGCAGTGCTTAAGCTGGTCTTCTGTGGGACAGGTGGCACACCGTAGCAGAGATTATTAAAGCTCTGCAGGGGCAGGCCCAGAGGTGGTTTACGCCATGCCGGCTAGAGCTAGGAATGGTGGTGTGTGTTAATGGCACAAACCTCCTGTCCGCCCTTAGACAGGGAAAGTTGACACATGTGCCATGACTTGCACATAGTTACATAATAGGTGAGGTTGAAAAAAGTCCATCAAGTCCAACCTATATGTTTGAGTATATGTCAGTATTACATTGTATATCCCTGTATGTTGTGGTCGTTCAGGTGCTTATCTAATAATTTTTTGAAACTATCGATGCTCCCCACTGAGACCACCGCCTATGGAAGGGAATTCCTCATCCTTGCCGCTCTCACAGTAAAGAATCCTCTACGTAGTTTAAGGTTAAACCTCTTTTCTTCTAATTTTGATGAGTGGCCACGTGTCTTGTTAAACTCCCTTCAGCCAAAAAGTTTTATCCCTATTGTGGGGTCAACAGTACGGTATTTATAAATTGAAATCCTATCCCCTCTCAAGTGTCTCTTGTCCAGAGAGAATAAGTTCAGTGCTCGGCAACCTTTCCTCATAACTAATATCCTCCAGATCCTTTATTAGCTTGGTTGCCCTTCTTTATACTCGCTCCATTTCCAGTACATCCTTCCTGAGGACTGGTGCCCAGAACTGGACAGCATACTCCAGGTGCGGCCGGACCAGAGTCTTGTAGAGCGGGAGAATTATTATTTTATCTCTGAAGGTATAACTAATATCCTCCAGATCCTTTATTAGCTTAGTTGCCCTTCTTTATACTCGCTCCATTTCCAGTACATCCTTCCTGAGGACTGGTGCCCAGAACTGGACAGCATACTCCAGGTGCGGCCGGACCAGAGTCTTGTAGAGCGGGAGAATTATTATTTTATCTCTGAAGGTGATCCCTTTTTAATGCATGCCAATATTCTGTTTGCTTTGTTAGCAGCAGCTTGGCATTGCATGCTATTGCTGAGCCTATCATCTACTAGGACCCCCAGGTCCTTTTCCATCCTAGATTCCCGAAGAGGTTCTCCCCCCAGTGTATAGATTGCATCATATTTTTGCCACCCAAATGCATTATTTTACATTTTTCTACATTAAACCTCATTTGCCATGTAGTTGCCCACCCCATTAATTTGTTCAGATCTTTTTGCAAGGTTTCCACATCCTGCGGAGAAGTTATGGCCCTATAGCTTAGTATCGTCCGCAAATACAGAGATTTAACTATTTACCCAATCCTCCAGGTTGTTTATGAACAAAATAAATAGGATTGGTCCCAGCTAGGGATGAGCTTCGAGTTCGAGTCGAACTCATGTTCGACTCGAACATTGCCTGTTCAGCGAACAGCGAACAATTTGGGGTGTTTGTGGCAAATTCGAAAAGCCGCGAGCACCCTGTAAAAGTCTATGGGAGAAATCTTGTGCTAATTTTAAAAGCCTATATGCAAGTTATTGTCATAAAAATTGTTTGGGGACCTGGGTCCTGCCCCAGGGGACATGTATCAATGCAAATATTTTTTTTAAAAACGGAAGTTTTTTCAGGAGCAGTGATTTTAATAATGCTTAAAGTGAAACAATAAAAGTGTAATATTCCTTTAAATTTCGTACCTGGGGGGTGTCTATAGTATGCCTGTGAAGGGGCGCATGTTTACCAGGTGGAACTCAACTTTGGCAATGCTGCAGTGGCTGCACAGGCGGCAGAGGGCCGTCAATGAGTACCTGTGTAAATATGGCACAAGGACAGGCTCAGGCCGGCTCAGCTTTTTTCCCCACGTCAATGGCTGCTGATAAAGGATGCATGCACCGTACTGCCACCATTTGAGGAGGCCACAAGGATGGTGAGCAGTAACAGAACATGCATCAATGACGCAATCCCTGTTGTGTTCTTGCTGGAGCAGCCTCTGCGTGGCATTATGGACACTCGAGGCAGAGCAGTGGGAGGAAGAGAAGGACTTTCTTTCCTCTCAAGGCCCGCTTTATGCAGACACCATTCTTCCTATGCCACAGAACACACAACATGAGAGGGAGGAGGAGGAGGATTCTGGCAGCTTTGGAGGCATTGAAGCAGAGCAAAACATGCATCAAACCCCATGGTTTTCCATCCACAGAACCCTTGGGAGTAGTACGTGGCTGGGAGGAGGCAGTTCCAGATACTGTAATCCTCAGTGACCCCAAAGAATCTGCTTCTCATGCCTTCGCAAACTTGCAGTACATGGGCTCACTCATTCTTCAAAGCCTGCTAAAGCACCCAAGACTATGTGAAGGAGAAGGATCACTATTGGTTGGCAATTCCTTGACCACCTCTACAAGGGGAAAGTCTCTGAACTCATCCCGTCCCCACAGAGGGAGCGGAAGATGAAATCTCTTGAGGACACCTTAACCACTTCAATACTAGGCATTTTCACCCCCTTCCTGCCAGGCCAATTTTCAGCTTTCAGCGCTGTAACATTTTGAATGACAATTGCGCTGTTGTGTGACGTTGTACCCAAATTAAATATAATATAATATTAATATAATATAAACAAAAAAAGACCAACAATTTTGAAAAAAACACAATATTTTTTTACTTTTTGCTATAATAAATATCCCAATTTAAAAAAAAAAAGAAAAAAATGTTTTCCTCAGTTTAGGCCGATATGTATTCTTCTACCTATTTTTGGTAAAACATTTTTTGCAATAAGCGTATATTGATTGGATTGCGCAAAAGTTATAGTGACTACAAAATAGGTTATTTATGTATGGCATTTTTATTATTATTTTTTTTACTAGTAATGGTGGAGATCTGCGATTTTTATCGGGAGTACGACATTGCGGTGGACACATCGGACACTTTTAACACTATTTTGTAACCATTGACAATTATACAGCGATCAGTGCTATAAATATGCACTGATTACTGTATAAATGTCACTGGCAGGGAAGGAGTTACTACTAGGGGACGATCAAGGGGTTAAATATGTTACGTAGGGAGTGATTATAACTGATATAGGCCGCCAGGCACGCGCATTGGCTCCTGAGTGATGAAATGGGCATGCGCCCTCTACAACGCTAGGAAGCCGAGGACGTCATATGTTGCCCGCCCAGGATGGCAGAGCCACTCTGCGGGTGTCATATTACAATGGCTGGGATGGGAAGTGGTTAAAGAAGAGTTTATGTAACGCCTTTCCCAACTCTGGTAGTGTAAAGTCTGGTGGAAAACATCGCTTTGAGTATTCTGTTGGTCATGAGAGGAGCGGTGGAGAAGAGGACCGGCTCAGTGATGCATTTCAAAATTTCTTTAGTCTTCGGCGCTCAGGGCTGTTAGCTTTCACATCCTATCGGCAACGTCTTCATCATATGGTGGGAGATTATCTATGGGCGAAAACAGAGCCTTTCAGTTGATGATCCACTGAGTCACTGGGTCATGAGCATAAACCATTGGCCAGAACTTGCCCAGTATATAATAGAGCTGCTGGACTCCAGCGTGCTTTCCAAATGGGCATTCAGTGTTGCTGGAGGTTTGAGACCTATAAGAGAGCATGTCTGTCCACAGACTCTGTGGACAAGCTGTTATTTATCAAAATTAATGTGTCCTGGATTAGCAGCAGCTATCAAGCCCCTGATGCTGATGTCGCTGATTAAGTGCTTCCTGGATCTCAAATCTCTGAAAGACTGTCTAGGCTGCCTAGCTTTGTGGGTGTTGTTTTCATCTGAAAGACATTTTTTGGTGTAGGTTTCATGGGCACAATTAACACCCAAGGACCAATTTTTCAGCACCTGTTTAACAGGTGCATAGCATTGCAAATGTTTGCTTTCATCAAGAGTACCTCTATAGGGTTACAGTGTGAAGGCACCACTGACACCCAAAGACCAATTTTTACACAACTGTTTGAGCGGGGCATCAAATAAAAATTTTTGACAGCCAGGCCAATTCTTGCTTTTATCAAGAGTACCTCTATAGGGTTACGATGTGAAGGCACCACGAACACCCAAAGCCCAAGTTTTTCACACCTGTTACTTCTCTCCAAAGTCTGCGAAAAAGACACCAGAACTTATCCAAAAAAACATCTCTAATCTTGTTCTAAGTGCACTAAATTGTGGCCTCATCATACAGACTGACTCCCCAAGCTATAGTTCATAAAATAAAGAAAGCTTGAATGGAAATTGTCATTTTTTTTGGCTTTATAAATGTCATTATTGCTGCAGCATGTTCTATACATGGTACAGATGTGCCACGTTACATGCAAACTAAGGGGACCATACAGGCACTATATTTAAAGGAATTTTTCATTTTTATTGTAATTTCTCATTTTGTTGGTTTCACTTTCAGCATCAGTAAATCACTGCTCATTTAAAAATTATGTTTTTTACAAACTTTTTTTTTCATAGATACATGTCCCCCAGGGCGGTACCTGGACCCTCATAAACATTGTATGCCAAATTACTTGCATATAAGCCTTCAAAATAGGCACTTAAAATTTTTCCAATTCGGGTCCCATAGACTTCAGTGGAGTTCGTTATTCATTCCGAACGTTTGCAATGTTTGAAAGTTCTGCTGCGAACTGAACAGGGGTCATTTGGCCCATCTCTACTTCTAACTTCAGCTTGTTCAATTAAGCTCTGACAATAAAGCCTAGAAGATAATTGGTTACTATGCACAGCTGCACCAGATTCTGTGTTCACCAGTTTTAGCAACTTTAAGGCAATAAGAGGAATTTAATATTTAGTTACCAGGGTTTGGGGGGTAGTACTGACAGGCGCAGAGCAGTCCGACTACTCAGAGTTGTATGCCCCCAGGGATTCTTTTTGGCTACTTCAGGTGATGAACCAGGTCACTAACCATTGCACGTGGGGTAACACCTCGCCCGAAGGCATGCTCACCAATGCCAGGGACCAGGAGGGGCTGTGGTCATGTGAAGAATCAAACATTAAGGCTAAATCAGAGATGGGCCACTTGTGTAGTACCCAAAATACGGAGTACCTCCAAAAGCTTCATCCCATGTCCTACAAAGGCAGACCTCATGCGTGCTCATACTTAACTCTTTTCTTCCCATACCTAGTGATCAGACCATAGATCTCCATAATGCTAGTCCAGTGTAACAGCTATTGAGGGAGTCAGAGCATCTCGTCTTGCTGAATGAGCCTTTGTCGTAATAATGTTACACATGCTTTATGTTTCTGTTATGGACCAAGGTTCTTTTGGAATATGGCTTTTGGAATATGGGCTCTGAGCAATTGAATCAACTTTTAATGTAAACTTGGCACAACATGTATAACATGCAATAACGTCTTTCTTCTAACTAAACCTAACTGTGGCTGCCCCAGGTGAGGTTTCCTCCTTGGGAAAAGTCCATACTTGGAAATGCTCGAACTGAGAAGTCCACGTTCTTGGTGTGTTCTGGCAAATCAGCATTCCAGCAAGTTTCAGCACATATCGCTAATTGCGGTTGTCTCCCTAGGATCCATATCTTCCCTTTAATAAAACACAGAATGGAGGCTGGCCCCCAGAGAAAGCCCACAAACACATCGGGAAGGGAGGCAAGCATTAACCCTTTCCCCCGTACCTGGGCAGGTGGATGCTGACTGAACATACAGTATGCCCCCTGCCTACAAGGGACTAAACTCTTGGTCTAGGGGGCAAGCGCAACCAAAGGCCCTTTTACAGTAATTTTTGTGTTGCAACGCCACAGTGGTTGGATTGCATGGTGAGATGTCGGTGTGATCTCAAAAGGTGTGATATATATGCTATTTGAGCTACAAAAATGTGGTCAGTCGTAAAGTATGGAGTACTTTAAACAGGATAACTGCAATTCTTTCAAGACTACACAAACTCACATATAATGCTAAATAAAACAAAATGGCATCATCAATCTGATCTTTCAACTTTAAATCCAGTCAGCACAAAAAAATGTAGTGCCCCCCTGCTTAGCAAGAGCTAATTGCTCATTTTGTCTAAGGGGTAAGGAATAAGCAGGAATGCTTACCTTATTCCTTGCTCTAGCAGGCTCCCTTCCCACTGTACAACCAGCCCCACAAAGCTACCAAGTTCACCTATAATAAATTAACAGAACACATCATCCAGTGTTGTCCAGTATTGTCAGTTGTGATTTTGCAAAACCTGTTAGACTCTAAGTAACAAAGCAAGTCACAGACATTTTTTTTTTTTTTTTTCCCTAAATTATTATAATCAACACACACATAGGTTGGACTTTGAAGACCATACCCAGACCCAGCTGGAATGGACAGTTTTAGGACCTGCCTGGAATGTGACTTTTGGGCAATAGGCTCTGCTTGTGGCACTTTCTAGATTGCTGAGTACTGTAAAGCACTTTCCTGGTCCAGAGATGTGGCACAGCCTCTGGAATCACCAAGTCTCTGAAGCCTCATTTGTGAGTATGCAAAATGGGTCAAGCTACACTGTTTATTAACATTGCTGAGCATAATTATTACCCCTATTTTACATTACTCTTATGGGAAAATCTTTATATTGGGCAATTAAGTGCTGCATCACTAGATAGCGTCCTGTGTGCACACTTCATGTTCTGCTCCTGCCTTTCAGCATAAGGTTGCATCTTCCCGCCGCTATTCCTATTTGCAAGAGACATGCAGTTTCACCTTGGTTAGTCCTTGTTGCTGCCTACAGGGCCCTATTCACGTTTGAACCTTTCCTGCTCCCAGCACTCAGCATCTGATTTATGAGTCTCCAAGGTTTTTACCAGGTGTTCTTCATTAAGTTCTCAAGTTAAGTCTCTGTTAAGCCGTACAACATACTGGATCCCAAGCACAAGAGCGACAGTCCTTCTGATATCAAAATGTGAGCCCATCATTACAAGGTAGGGTAAATAAAGACACAGGAAGTATAATTACACTACTGTAATATCTAGTTAAACAATGAAAACATTTGAAAGTGTACAATGCCTTTTATACAAGGTGTATTTCATGTGGCTTTTCCTGTGCAAACCACCTGAGACTCCCTGGGATTTGAATTTGGATTTCAAAGACAGCTTTTGGAGCCTATCATGGATATTCGTCTTTCTCTCAAGGTTGTCTTCCATGTTGCCATCACCTTTGCAAGGAATATGGCTAAGCTGACAGCTTTGTCTTGTATAGAACCTCTCCTGGCACCAGCATGACAGCATACCTGTGATAGAGCTCTGCATCCAACCACTACCTCAGGATCAGTGAAAAGCATAAATGGAAGACAACTAACACCCCTGTATTTTTTTTTCTTGATACCTCATGCACCAGTTAAAATGAACAGCGATTTCCCTATCTCTGTCGAGAACA
Source organism: Lithobates sylvaticus (assembly GCA_028564925.1). NCBI lineage: Eukaryota > Metazoa > Chordata > Amphibia > Anura > Ranidae > Lithobates > Lithobates sylvaticus. Next base: position 120,822,980 of record CM053032.1, on the reverse strand, counting down.
CTTTGTCTGGGTTCAGCCTCTTCCCGATGCTGTCGCAGGTCTAGGGCTGCTAAGTGTGCTGAATAGTCTCAGAGCCCTTCTATTGGTCTTGGGGCATTGTAGTGTTTCCTTACTAGGAAAAAAATATGCCTAAGCTTGAAGCCCATGCTAAACATTGGGTATGGGGTGGCCAGCTTCATTCTGGCCTTCAGCTTACTTCTGTCAGTTTTTTTCCTTTGCACACAGATAATGGGGCAGGCTGTCCTGTTTTTTTTTTTTTTTATCCACTGTCCTCTGTCCACTGAGATTATCATAGTGCCATGCTTATCCATGACAGTCCCTCTTCAGAGGCTCCCAGGCATCACTCAAGTCCTCATTCTTGTTCGAGAAAAAATCTAGAAAGAGACAACATTCGTCCTTGTCACTGAAGAGTTTCCACTATCCAGGTGGAAAGGCTTGCTGGATTTGTGGAGCTACTGCTATGCCATACAAAGAAAAAGAGAGTCTGTAGGTTGCCCTCCAACCTCAAGCATTTATATTGCAGAGTAGACAGTGGCACTCCACAGACAGAACCTCCCACAAACTGCCTGCAGTGATCAACAGGAGGACCAACCAGGGCTTTCCTCACGCTCTTCCTCTGCAAATCTGATATCTACCATGCAGCGGGGTGCCCCAAGCAGAGGAGGGGCCCTCTACGTCAGAAGGAGAGGAAGCAGAGCAGTTAAGGTTCATCTTTGCCCTAGTGCAGCCATATATTGTGGCAGTGAAGCAGGTAATAGGAGAAGGAAAAGACAGAACACTATATTCCTTCTCTGCGGAAGCGACAGGCCTATTTACCATTTATGGAAGAGATTAAGCAATTGTTTTCTTAAGAATGGCAAACGACAGAGCAGAGGTTCTTTTTGAATAGGCTGAGTGAGTTTTATCCATTGCAGGACTCAGACACGACTTCCTTGGACATGCTGCAGGTAGTGGATGTGGTGACGATACATTTGGCTAAGAATGTCACCATCCCAATGGAAGATTCAGCCACTTTCAATGATATTATGGATAGAAGCGATGACCTGGACTTCAGTGGTCCCTCTAACCTCAGTAGCAAACGCGATCAAGGTTTGGAAACAAAACATTGAGTCTGCTGCTATTGAAGGTTTACCACAGGAGGATAATATATGGGCCCTGGAGGGACTGGCGCTGTCTGCAGACTTTATATGTAAGGCAGTCATAGACACCATCAGGTGTTCAGCAAGAGCTGTGCTCCATTCTGTGATGGTAAAAAGGGAGACCTCTGGCTCAAACAATGGGCTACAGAAAAATTAATCGAAACAAAGTTGTAAGATCTCCTTTGATGGGACGTTCCTATTTGAAAATAAATTATAGACAGTTATTTCAAGATTTACAGGAGGAAAGTCAGGACTCCTTCCTTAGTATAGGAGGTTGAGGTGCATAAGGCCTATTCAAAGTAAATTTCTTGACCTGTCAACAGATTATAGGATTTTCCGCCAGGGCAGAGATGCAAGGAAAGGCTGGAGAGGCACTGAGACGACAATCCTAAGAGCCAAAAATCAGATTTTGTGTTGTCGACAATCATGCACAGCCATTTTTGGACATTTGTGCTTCTGCCTCTAGCCAATTTCTTAATGCCCACAAGATCCTACCTTCACCTCGGAAGACGAAAATTTTGAGACAGTACATCTGTACACTATTGTATTATTGGCTTTGGTTCCATTCTCAGAAATAGTCACCGTGTTTTACTCAACTCTCTTTTTTTGGTCCAGAAAAAGAATTGCAGTTGGTAGCCAGTCATAGACCTCAAAAAGCTAAATCAGTAAATTTTCTTGGAAATATTCAAGATGGAGTCCTTGCAGACTATAGGGCAAATAGTACAGCCAGGAAATTGGATGCTTTCATTAGATCTGCAGGATGCCTACCTGCACATCCTGGGCTGTGGTTGTGGGGGTCTGTGAGCGGGGGGCTTATCGGAATCTGGAAGCCCCCTTTAAAAAGGGGGCCCCCAGATCCCACCCCTCCCCTATGTGAATGAGTATGAGTACATAGTACCTAGTACATAGTACCCCTACCCATTCACAAAATAAAGTTAATAAAGACAGTACATGAGTTTTTGACAGTTCCTTTATTAAAAAATAAAAAACAATGGCCCCCAATGTAGATCATCAATCATCTCGCCCCCTGAAAGACCCGAAAAAAGAAAAAACCTCCGGCTTCGTCGAACGATCCCGGCGGACTGCCTGCTCCTCCATCTGAAACTTCTTAAATAGCTAAGGGGCCGAGCCACCCAATGTCAGCAAATGACCCCGCCCCTTGTGACCTCACCAGCCCAGCATGCCCTGGTCGGTGACATCTAAAGGGGGCTTCCAGATTTTAATAATGCCCTGCCCGCAGACCCCCACAACCACAGCCCAGGGTTGTGAGGAAGAGGCCCTTATCCCCATCAACATGGAGACAAGGTGCTTTGGGGTGGGGGGCAGAGCCCCACCCCAAAGAACCCCTTCATGTTGAGGGCATGTGGCCTGGTATGGTTCAGGAGGGGGGGAGGCGCTCGCTCATTCCCTCTTTCCTGGCCTGCAGGCTGCATGCTCGGCTAATGGGTCTGGTATAGATTTTGGGGTCTGGTATGGATGCATACCAGACACAAATTGCCTGGTATGGCTTGGGGAAGACCTCACGCTGTTTTTTATTTTTGGAATTTCCTATTGCCTACATTGTTTTGTTTACATTTCAGCTGTCAGTGGGGAAGCCTGCTGACAGCTGATAAGTAATCGGTTGTTAAGAACGTGGCAGCCGGCTTCACAGGCCGCTGCTTAACAACCAGCTATTCTTCACACAGAATTTGAATCGGTCGATCATTTTTCTACTGATTCGAATTCAAATCGTTTCCCGAAAATTTGGAATTTGTTAGAAAACTTATAAATGAAGCAAAATTTTATGAAAAAGAAAAGAAACAAACTAAACAAATCCCAAAACTAAAGTAAATGAATTCCGAAACTAAACTAAATTAGTAACATAACAAATATATATGAAACTAAACAATTTTTCCATTCGGCACAATGTATCACCCTGAAAGTCTGAAGTGGACTGTAAATCCCATCCAGCTAGACATATATTGACTGGTAATCAAGATAAAAGTTACAGCTCTTAGTACAATGTGGTCCAGAGGAGGACTTGGTATCTAAAGGCCACACAGGTATATTTCCGCCTCTCTTGAACACTGTGAGAGGACCATGTGTACTGATATATGTCCCAGTAGATGATTGAAAACCTTAACACATAAAGTGTATATTCCATGTAGTGGTTAAAGGTTCCAGTGTAGTAAGTCTCTTTAACTCCCTCACATGCTTAAATCTAGTAACCACAGGTCCACTGAAAAACATGTCCCATATAGAGTCTAGATATCCCAACAACGTATTTCATGTGTCATAGAACCGAAGCAATCATCCAATCCAACAGGTGGGTTGTCCCCATAGAAGTCATGCAATAGATATCAGGTAGCAATGACAGTCATTCGTTTAACCACTTTACATCCGCGCTATGGCCGAATGACGGCCACAGCGCGGATCTCAATTCCCGGGAGGCCATCATATGATGTCCTCCCCTGTGCATGCTCCCTGCGCGCGCTCACTGCGACTCGGGTGATCAGCGATCCGAGTAAGGGGCGGGTCCCGTCCCCTTACCATGTGATCAGCTGTCAGCCAATGACAGCTGATCACATGATGAAAACAAAAGCTCGGTGATCGTTTTTTTTTCTCCTCACGCTGACAGCGGAGGAGAAAAAATAAAGCCGAACACCGGCTCATTTTAAAAGGACATCGGTCCCGAAAAGTCAGAGGCAATTATGCCTCAGGTAATGCCCACAAGTGCCACCTGTCAATGCCCATAAGTGCCACCTGTCAATGCCCACAAGTGCCACCTATCAATGCCCACAAGTGCCACCTATCAATGCCCACCAGTGCTGCCAATCAGTGCCACCTAAAAGTGTTGCCTATCAGTGTAACCCATCAGTGCCCATCACTGCCACCCATCAGTGCCCATCACTGCCACCTATCTGTGCCCGTCACTGCCGCCTCATCAGCGTACATAAATGACAGACAAAAATTACCCATTTAATTTTTTTTTAACAAAATTAAAAAAAAAAAATAATTTTTTTTTTTTAAATTCGGTCTTTTACATTTTTTTTAACAAAAAATAAAAATTTGCAGAGGTGATCAAATACCACCAAAAGAAAGCTCTTTTTGGGGGATTTGTTGTATGACAATGCGCAATTGTCATTAAAAATGTGACAGCGCTGAAAGCTGAAAATTGGTCTGGATAGGAGGGGGGTTTAAGTGCCCAGTAAGCAAGTGGTAAAACAATCATTTCCATGAGAGTCATGGTAGCCAGATGAATACTTATCACTCCAGTACAGAATATTGTCATGCATTAAAAAGGGGCTTAACTTCAGAGGTAAAACAATAATTCTCCCACTCTACAAGACTCTCGGGACTTGATGGACTTGTGTCTTTTTTCAACCTCGCCTACTATGTAACTATGCAACATTCACCCAAAGGGTCTATCCTGACCTGTTTTGCCGGTTCTCCCGGCTGCCTCAGAGGTATGGCTACATTGTTTGGCATGCATGATATCCAAATTTAAAATGGCCGCCCGGTCCAGTCTTCGCAAACACCATGCATCATGACGTCAAGCATGCACGTGCGTACACATGATGTCACGTGCACCTGCGTATATGCAAGGGGATTGATTTTATGCTTTGGATATATATATTTTTGTATCACATGTGTACGTAGATTTAGGACCCATTCCAGATCTGGTTGAGTCCAAAACTAGTAATTCAGTGTTTGGTTTTTCATGTGAGTTCAACTTGGGACTCCCAGACTATTTTTATGTTTGTGAGTTTTTCAGGGGGACGTTGAGGTTTTTTAGTGTTATTGGTATCTATCCCCCACTGTGCACCTGGTGCTAGACAGACAGACTTTCAAGAAGACTCATATGAAATCTCTTAGTACATCTGACAGCTTGAGGAATGGTTGTTCGAAAGTAGTTTAAAATTGTGTTTACTTTTTAACCTTTAATATTGGAATTAATGTAATTTCCTGAATAAAAACAGCATACACTGTTGGAAATGTGTTCTTCTAATCTTAATTTTCCATCCTACTCTTTCACATTCTTGAGCTCTCTCTTGAAAGCAGCTGCTTTGATGCACTGGAATACCAGATTATCCAGGGAGGAAGAAATATTAATTTTTCCATGGAATCTCAGAAGCTTATGTGCAGAAATTCAATGCATTTACACTTTCCGAAAGCTTGACTGAGATACAGAAAGTCAGTTATCATTCTTTTTCCCCGAGGCCCAGGCAGGAGCTTTACCACCAAGCAGAAAAATTACATAAGCTGCCTTAGCTTAGATGAAAATAGTTCATGCTGACATTCAAATGTAGAATGCACATAGGCGTGCGCACATTGTGTGACGGGTGTGCACAGACACACCCTAATCCCTAATTGGTCCACCCTAAGCTCTAATTGGTCCGGCAGGCAAGCAAAATCATCTGTTTGCTGCCGCTGCGACTGCTATAGTTACGGCCATGGGCGGCGGCGGAGTGATATACATCTGCACTCCGCCCCCCCTCTGGCCTTCTTTCTCTCTCCCTTGCTTGAAGGGCAGAGCCTCAGCCTGGATAGCAGCAGGCAGGTCACGTGAGCAGTAAGCGCCGTGTACAGCCGACTCACATCTTCTGCTATTTTCGGCGGCTTCGTGGTTCACACCGCGCAAGCGCTGCGCCTGTGCAGAACAGGGGCGCATTATCCGCCGGGGACCTTTTTCGACAGGACACAGGGGCACTGGTAGCCCGACACACGATGGACCAAAACCCTCCCTGCCTGACTTAAAAAAAAGAAAAAAAAAAAAAGTAAGTGTGCGTTTTATATATATTTATAATTTTATATATATATATATATATATATATATATATATATATATATATATATATATACACACATATTGCTGACAAGCCAGGCAAGGTTCATATTGATTTGAATTTTATATGTAATGTGTGTGTGTGTGTATATATATATATATATATATATATATATATATATATATGTTAAAATCAAATATATATATATATGTTAAAATCAATATGAACCCTGCCTGGCTTGTCAGCAAAAAAGTAAGTGTGTGTATATATATATATATATATATATATATATATATATATATATATATACACACACACAGACGCACGTGTGTTTGAGCTTTGGTTTGAGGTGCACACCCTAATGCATTAGGCTGCGCATGCCTATGAGAATGCAGAATGGGTTAGAGTAGAGTGGGTTAATTTGGAGGCCAGGAGCAGGGTTGAATAATTCTCAAGCCAACCAAGGCGGTTTCCTAAGGACTAATGTGGGTGTTAGCAACCTGTAGATCACGATCTAGCAGTAGATCATAGACTGGTGACTGGTAGATTGCGGTCTGGGCTTGCTGACCCATCATCCCAGAGCAGAGTGCAATGCAGAGGCACTACTAGAGTTGCCACCTCATCCCTTTAAACCCGAACACCTTTTAATTACACAGGTTCTGAGGGTAATTTAATACAGATAAGGCACCAAGTGAGTTTAATTACCACCTTAATCAGCCACAGAACCTGTGTAATTAATATGTGTTCGGGTTTAAAGGGATGAGGTGGCAACCATAGGCACTACTTGTAAAGTTGGATCTGTAGTAGGGAGCAAGAGGCACATAAGCAGATGCCTCTTCTGTAGTGCTAGCTCCTGTCCCTTGCAAATTGATATCAACTACACTCCACCTCTTATTATGGCTAGCGGTCTCCAAAGTGGTGCCAGCAGCAGCAGGAAGCAGGAGATCTTCAGGTCAATGTGAAGCAATACACTGGGCATAATAATATAGGGCTGCTTTCGCACTAATGAGCTGCTGTTAACCCACACCAGGGTTAAAGCAGCCAGTGTTGTATTGCTTTCTCACCACCTGCTTGCTTTAACCTCTTGGACCCCGCAGAAGCATGCAGTTGGGGACACTTGCAGAGTGGCCCCATTTACTTGATTGGCAGGCGATAGCACCCACCCAAAGCAACAGAGGGCTTTATTTTCTGCTGCGAGATGTGTTGGCTGCTGCCTCAGCAGCTAATGGGGGGGTAGGGACCAGGGTCTGTAAAACCGTGACTTAACTGCAGGGCTTTACTATGCCCCAACTTTACGTGTGAACAAGCTCTAAGGGTGCCGCTGCCAAATGCAACTAAGGGCTTATTCACAAGTGTAGCAGCCACTGATGCTCCTCTGAAAAGCAATCAGAGTATGTTTGACAGGTGGTGAGGAGGCTTTTATTTTACAGCTCCGCTGCTTACAAAAAATGTAAATGTAACATTTTTAACTCCACACTGTCATCACAGGTGACAGCCAACTAACAGCCAAATAATTCACAATAAATAATCTGTGACATAAACAGTCAGGAGCCAGGCAAACCTAAATACAGAGCATAAGATGATAGAGTAACCCGTTGAATAGGCTTATACTGATTATTCCGCAATTTTCTGAAGCTTTCCTCATAAGGGTAAAGGTGTTCACTACAGAGACCAGAGCTACAGTGCTGAGTCTCAAAACTGTGTGGTACAGAAAGGACCTCCAGTCTGATTAGTATGCTTACATCTTTTCTTCCTTTAGCAGCTTCTTTCAACAACCTTTAGGCCCGGTTCACATATGTTCAGCTCCGGTTTGCAGTCCAGGGTCTGGCGCCTTTCTGTTCACCGGTTCAGGTGCAATTCAAGTGCAAATTTTTGCCTGAATTTGCACCTGGACCGGACCCAAAAATGTGCAGGACCCTTTTTTAAACCGCATTGCGGCTGCCCTGGACATGTGTGCTCCATTGAGAACCGATCACATTCACATGTCATGCGAATTGGATGCAGTTGAAACACATCCAATTTGCATATATGTAAACCCAGCCTTAAGGTGGCAGAAGGGACGAAAAAGAGCTAGAGAATGCAGGTTTTTGGCTATACAAAGCTTATTTCTGTATTACTTTCAGCTCCTTCTTGTGGTGGAATGGGTCATGTACTGCCGGAAGAGAAGGTGTAAACCAACTGTAGAAAAAAAGTTTGTTTTAGTAGAGCATATGATAGCTATCTCAATAAGATTTCATTCCCAGTGGTATTGACCCACCATAAATGTAAACAAATTTTGGAAAAATAAACAGTAACAGTAACATGTATGGTCTACGCAAATTTATTTCATACCTAAATTTTGTGATAATCCTGATTTTTTTGCAGAATTGGTTTATGGGGTTTATACTTTTCCTACTTTTTTACTTTGGAGGTGCCTTGAGTGTTGGAGCACTGTAGAGTCCCCCTACGGGCGCTTTTAGTTTGCCCGCAGGTGAGGAGTCTTATTCACACTGCAGGCAGGGTGAGTGGGGGGATTTTGAAGTCAATATTTTTGCCCTTTCCCTTTTTTCCCCTTTTTTTTCTCCTGTTGTGATGGATAGATTTGTGCTTTGTCCCTTTTGTATTTGTATATTGGGATACCATTTATATTATCCCTGTACTATCATGAATTTGGTTTGATCATATTTCTGCACAGGTTTATTATCTTTGGCCGAGTACTTACAAGGCATGAAAAGTCCTAATGAAGCAGAAACATCTCGAAATGCATAGACCATACGTGTTACTGTTACCGTTTATTGTAATGCCTTCAAAACTATGTTTTTAAGCTGTATTGTATTAGCTTCTCTGTAACTTTATGGACAGTAGATGCCTGATTGTATACACTAAAGATGGTTGGTTTTTTAATATTTTATAATTTTTATATTGATTTGTCTATTTCCGTTATTTTTCCAAATCTTGATTACATGTTAACAAACTGCTTCCAGCCTGAGCGTACAGTTTCTGAAATGTCTGTTTATCAGCAAAACAGATACCCTATTGTGGTTCACTTTTCTGAGCTGACTACAGAGACAAGTGTGAATAAAGGATAAGTGCTTAAGGTGAGCTTATTCCTCAACAAGAAAATAAGCAGAAACTAACATATAACATATACTGTGTATGTTGCAATCAATATATTCATTCATTGATAATCAGGAGAATCTAATAAACTAATCACATCAGTCTAAAACAAAGTACACAAAATGATAGGCTTAGTTCACTTAGTGTGTTACCTAACACACCAGGATAAGTACCCCTATGTTTAAAAAAGTATACATTTTTTGTTGCGTCTAACATATAAAAGTGGAAAAGGGTATTACAAAAATTACTTCATATCCTATAATAAAGCAGAGACCAATATATACTGTATATAAAGATATAAGTTTATTGATCATCAGAAGAATACAATAAATGGATCATAACAATCTAAGGCTGGATTCACACTAGTCCGGTGCGAATTTCAGCTCTGTTCTCTGCGCAAAGAGAAAAAGCAGCTGTTCAGAGCTTCCTCTCCATTGTGGATCAGCTGAGCAGGGAGAGGGGGAGGTGTAGTAAGGAGAGGGAGAGAATCCCTATTCACAATGGAATGCATGTGCGAATCAGATGCGTTCACCCATAGAAGAATATGTGCCTGCAATTCGCATCGCACTGCCTAGAAAACGCACAAGTTTTTTGGGCAATGCAGAGTGCGAATGCAATGCACATATGTGAACCAGACTAATTGAAAGTAATAGATGTTAAAATGTTCTGCGAATTGGATGCGGTGTAATCCCATTCCAATTCGTATCGGTGTGAAAATGAAATTCGAGAAAAATTCTGGATAGCCTTTATTCGTAAAAAGGAATCAAAAAATACATACCACAGCAGAACTCTCTTCTGTTTCACACTATCAAACAGTGAACAGTGAAACGATCACAGAAATGAATATCATATATATACTTTTGTCTTTCGGCCATGTGACCAGATAAGTGAATAATTAGGTCCAATCAATAAACAAGCAAATGCTGTGAACACAATCAAAGACATGAATAACCTCTGTGATTAAGTGAAGTGCTCAAAAAGTGGTTTTAACTAGATAAAGAAATATAAGTGAGTAACTATATATATATATATATATATATATATATATATATATATACATATATATATATATATACACATATTGGAAGGCCGGTGTGCTGGCCTGAAGTTATGGGAGGAGCCCGGAGCGTATTTAAGCAGCCCGAAGGCTGCTGGTCTTTGTCGGTTTCCTGTGCGAGATATCTGATACGTCAGACATCAAGGACCGACTAGTTCGAGACAAGCGCTGTTTGTGCCGGTTCGTGAGCTCTTTTTGTTTTGTCCGTCTCCGTGTGTTGTTGCAGTCCCGTGTTCGTGAGTCGTGTTGTTCCCTTCGTGTCGCACTCGTGTTACCGAGTCGCAGGTTCCGTACAACGAGTCTGGTTCGGCTGTCGCAGGTAGGGCTTCGGCTCCCATGTTTTACGTTCCCATGCACTGTTTATCATGTCACTAAACTGTGGTCTAAAATACAAGTAAAAAAGGCGCAACAGCACAAATATATATACCTCATACGGGATCACCAGATAGTCCGGGATGGTAATAGTATATGTATGTATATATACATGTACATATATATACTCTAAAAGATTAAAAGTGTCATTTGGTCAGTCAGGGCAGCCTCCCAGGAGAACCAGAGAGCGGGTTCCAATGAGCTAAAAACAAACAAGGAAAAAGGGGGCGCCTCTGAATATATGTAAAAAATTCAATTTATTAAAACAACAATATCCACTCACATGGAGGTATATGGTGTCACATTCAGGTCCTGCATGCTGGGCTTGGAAGGTGGAGGAACTGCAGATCTTTAGCAAGTCCACATCACTTTTCTTTTCTTTCAGCTTGCGTCTTTGTCACAGGGATGTGAATGTGGCAGAGCGTAGTGCTGATGAGGGTAACTTCCCAGGAGTCCAGGTGCAGGTGTAGGATAGTCCAGTCTGTGGGTGGGGGCACAACAAAGCCCGTTTTACAGAGCAGGGGTTCCGGTGGTGAAGTTCAGAGTGGTGAGGGGGCGCCAATACCGGGAGAGCGCCGTGATGTTTTCCAGGAAGCCGTCAGTTTCACCTAGAAGATGTTGGAGACACGGCCGTGTGCTGGGGAGGCGAAAACGAGGCTTGGAGAGCAAACACACGGAGCCGTCGCCCGGCTGTGACGTCACCTGTATGCGACGCGTTTCGGGATTGGCTAGCCACTGTTTAGGGGAGTGGCCGCATTCCTTTATCAAGCATAGTGGTATAGGGAGCTGGGGGCAGTTATATAGATAGATGGGGAGGGGAGGGGGCGTGGCCGGAGCGGGATATTGGAACAGAAAGTCACTGGAGCTAAATACAGCATTTTAACCCATGGAGGGAAAAAGAGGGGGGAGAGACACAATGCAGGGGAAAAGAACACAACGTATATGTACTAAAAAGGGACATCTACAAGATACTATAACAAATGATTGGAGAAGGGGATGATTAATAATAATAGTTATTACCATCAAAACACCATTATATGCAAAAAAATATATATATATATATATATATATAAATATATATATATATATATAAATATATATATATATATATATATATATATATATATATATATATATATATATATATATATATATATATATATATATATATATACAGTGGTGTGAAAAAGTGTTTGCCCCCTTCCTCATTTCCTGTTCCTTTGCATGTTTGTCACACTTAAGTGTTTCGGAACATCAAACCAATTTAAACAATAGTCAAGGACAACACAAGTAAACACAAAATGCAATTTGTAAATGAAGGTGTTTATTATTAAATTAAAAAATCCAAACCATCATGGACCTGTGTGAAAAAGTGATTGCCCCCCTTGTTAAAACATACTATAACTGTGGTTGTCCACACCTGAGTTCAATTTCTCTAGCCACACCCAGGCCTGATTATTGCCACACCTGTTCACAATCAAGGCATCACTTAAATAGGAGCTGCTTGACACAGTAAGGTCCACCAGAAGATCCTTAAAAGCTACACATCATGCCGAGACCCAAAGAAATTCAGGAACAATTGAGAAAGAAAGTAATTGAGATCTATCAGTCTGGAAAGGGTTATAAAGCCATTTCCAAAGCTTTGGGAATCCAGCGAACCACAGTGAGAGCCATTATCACAAATGGCGAAGACATGGAACAGTGGTGAACCTTCCCAGGAGTGGCCGGCCGCCCAAAATTACCCCAAGAGCACAGCGACGACTCATCCAAGAGGTCACAAAAGACCCCACAACAACGTCCAAGGAACTGCAGGCCTCACTTGCCTCAGTTAAGGTCAGCGTTCATGCCTCCACCATCAGGAAAAGACTGGGCAAAAATGGCCTGCATGGCAGAGTTCCAAGGAGAAAACCACTGCTGAGCAAAAAGAACATCAAAGCTCGTCTCAATTTCTCCACAACACATCTTGATGATCCCCAAGACTTTTGGGACAACATTCTGTGGACCGATGAGACAAAAGTGGAACTCTTTGGAAGGTGTGTGTCCAAGTATATCTGGCGTAGAAGGAACACTGCATTTCAGAAAAAGAACATTATACCAACAGTAAAATATGGTGGTGGTAGTGTGATGGTCTGGGGCTGTTTTGCTGCTTCAGGACCTGGAAGACTTGCCGTGATAAAAGGAACTATGAATTCTGCTGTCTACCAAGAGATCCTGAAGGAGAATGTCCGACCATCTGTTCGTGTACTCAAGCTGAAACGAACTTGGGTTCTGCAGCAGGACACTGATCCTAAACACACCAGCAAGTCCACCACCGAATGGCTGAAGAAAAACAAAATGAAGACTTTGGAGTGGCCTAGCCAAAGTCCTGACCTGAATCCTATTGAGATGTTGTGGTATGACCTTAAAAAGGCCGTTCATGCTCGAAAACCCTCTAATGTAACTGAATTAGGACAATTCTGCAAAGATGAGTGGGCCAAAATTCCTCCAGGACGCTGTAAAAGCCTCATTGCACGTTATCGCAAACGCTTGGTTGCAGTTGTTGCTGCTAAGGGTGGCCCAACCAGTTATTAGGTTTAGGGGGCAATCACTTTTTCACACAGGGCCATGATGGTTTGGATTTTTTTTCACCTTTAATAATAAACACCTTCATTTACAAATTGCATTTTGTGTTTACTTGTGTTGTCCTTGACTATTGTTTAAATTGGTTTGATGTTCCGAAACACTTAAGTGTGACAAACATGCAAAGGAACAGGAAATGAGGAAGGGGGCAAACACTTTTTCACACCACTGTATATATATATATATATGAAAATAAGAATAAGAATAAGAATGATGGATATGTTGTTAAAAACACATTAAGAGATACATATGAGATAAATATATATATATATATATATATATATATATATATATATACATATCAACAAATACATTAGAAAACTTTCTAAAATGTATATTAAAAAGTATATTAAAAGGTATATTAAAAACCACACACATATAGAGGATGGAGGGGAGTAGGGGGAGGGGAGGAAAAGGCTGGGTAAGGGAAAATAAGCGTAAATGTGGATAATAGTTAAAACGCAAAAAAAGCAAGCAAATGATCGAACTAGGAGATACCTTATATAGCCTTAAAACAATACTTCTAAAAATACTGATACTTACTATGGAGATGCACGAACCCGCCACCCCCATGTATAAAAGTATATATATATATATATATATATATATATATATATATAGAACGAAACCTGCGATAAAAATTGATAAAAATATAAACTTTTTTTGGAAGAAAAAAACACACACAATCGAATGGTCATATCATGACCAATACTGTAATATTGATACTGTAATATTGATAAAGAAAATGGTGGCGATATGAAGACTTAAGGCCAGCTTATAGTACGGTAGCTATTTCTATGCCTTCGTTGAGGCCACCAGGCGAGAGAACGTCTAAGGTATATATCCAGAAAGTTTCTCTGGCACATAATCTCTTAAAACGTTCGGCTTCGGTCATGGATTTTGGAATTTGTTCGATAATCCAAACCTGGAGGCCATTGGTGGATTTTTCATGATGCTGAGCAAAGTGTCGGGGGACACTATGCATATCCTGACCTCCCTCAATGAGACGCCGGTGCTGGCCGAACCGCTGTCTCAAAGGACAAATTGTTCGTCCAGCGTAGACGAGACCACACGGGCAAATAAGGCCATAAACTACAAAATCTGAAGAGCAATTGTAGAAATGGTCAATGGGATAGGTTTTGCCTTTACACTGAAAGGATTTTTTGCCATGATGGATAAAGGAGCAGGTCTTGCAGCGTGGTTTTTTGCATTGGTACATACCTATTTAGGGTATGAGGGTGTTGGTGTTTTGGGTGGTCTGTATAGTTTGGAGTTTGCTGGGTGCAATTTTATTTTTGAGGTTGGGGGCCTTTCGGTATGTAATCTTGGCAGTTGGTGGAAGAATATTTTTAAGTAGGGGATCTTGTTGGAGAATGTTCCAATGTTTATTTAGAATGTTCTCCATTTTTCTATATTGGTAGTTAAAAGTAGTGAGAAATCTCAGGGAATGGTCCATATTCTCTCTCACTTTTTTAACAGGCTTACCCTTGGAGTACAGAACGCATGCTTCATCAACAAGCTCAGGTGGATAATGAAGACGAACGTTTTAAGAGATTATGTGCCAGAGAAACTTTCTGGATATATACCTTAGACATTCTCTCGCCTGGTGGCCTCAACGAAGGCATAGAAATAGCTACCGTACTATAACCTGGCCTTAAGTCTTCATATCGCCACCATTTTCTTTATCAATATTACAGTAGATGATATGACCATTCGATTGTGTGTGTTTTTTTCTTCCAAAAAAAGTTTATATTTTTATCAATTTTTATCGCAGGTTTCGTTCTATATATATATATATATATATACTTTTATACATGGGGGTGGCGGGTTCGTGCATCTCCATAGTAAGTATCAGTATTTCTAGAAGTATTGTTTTAAGGCTATATAAGGTATCTCCTAGTTCGATCATTTGCTTGCTTTTTTTGCATTTTAACTATTATCCACATTTACCCTTTTTTTCCCTTACCCAGCCTTTTCCTCCCCTCCCCCTACTCCCCTCTATATGTGTGTGGTTTTTAAATATACCTTTTAATATACTTTTTAATATACATTTTAGAAAGTTTTCTAATGTATTTTTTGATATGTATATATATATATATATATTTATCTCATATGTATCTCTTAATGTGTTTTTAACAACATATCCATCATTCTTATTCTTATTCTTATTTTCATATATATATATATATATATATTTATATATATTATATATTATATATATATATATATATATATATATATATATATATATATATATATATATATATATATATATATTTATATATATATATATATATATATTTTATTTATATATATATATATATATATATATATATATTTTTTGCATATAATGGTGTTTTGATGGTAATAACTATTATTATTAATCATCCCCTTCTCCAATCATTTGTTATAGTATCTTGTAGATGTCCCTTTTTAGTACATATACGTTGTGTTCTTTTCCCCTGCATTGTGTCTCTCCCCCCTCTTTTTCCCTCCATGGGTTAAAATGCTGTATTTAGCTCCAGTGACTTTCTGTTCCAATATCCTGCTCCGGCCACGCCCCCGCCCCCCCTCCCCATCTATCTATATATACTGCCCCCAGCTCCGTGTGTTTGCTCTCCAAGCCTCGTTTTCGCCTCCCCAGCACACGGCCATGTCTCCAACATCTTCTAGGTGAAACTGACGGCTTCCTGGAAAACATCACGGCACTCTCCCGGCATTGGCGCCCCCTCACCATTCTGAACTTCACCACCGGAACCCCTGCTCTGTAAAACGGGCTTTGTTGTGCCCCCACCCACAGACTGGACTATCCTACACCTGCACCTGGACTCCTGGGAAGTTACCCTCATCAGCACTACGCTCTCTAAAAGCTGAAAGAAAAGAAAAGTGATGTGGACTTGCTAAAGATCTGCAGTTCCTCCACCTTCCAAGCCCAGCATGCAGGACCTGAATGTGACACCATATACCTCCATGTGAGTGGATATTGTTTTTTTAATAAATTGAATTTTTTACATATATTCAGAGGCGCCCCCTTTTTCCTTGTTTGTTCTAAACTGTGGTCTGCGTAGCTCACGAACCACGCACAGCTTGTCTCGAAACACTAAAACAGTCACCCGCACGTTTTTGGCGGTACACGATCGGGAGTTACCTAGTGGCACGCACAACTCATAGCCGCTCGCCATGACACTCCGACCGATGCCGCATCCAGCGCTTGGGGGGTTTCCCAACGCGGTCGGTTTACGCAGTTTTGAATCGTTCAAACGTAGCTGACGCATGGGTGCCGTTCGCACTCTCCGCACGTCATTTATATCACTTAAATCATTGTGTCAGCAGCATGTCGAATCACTATTTGCATTCCGAATCGCTGTTGGCATGTCAATTGTACGAATCACTTCGACCGTGTACAATGTGGCTAACATGTCGAGCCATCCGGTCACGCTAAGTCATTTTGCATTGTTCCTAGCGGGGCGATCATGTCATCATTTCATTCTGTCATTAGCCGCGCTCAGATTCGAATCATGTCACATTTCGATGCACTGATTCGTCTCGGGGTGCCCCAGGTTACGCCCGCATTTCCATACATGCTTCAGAGATTGGCTCACCGCTCGTACGGATACGGGCTCGAGTTTAGTCTTTGTCATGGTTTCGGGCACTTGTCACGTTTCGGTCTGAATCCGGTCGCATCCGAGATGCTACCATTCCCACCAGTTCGCCCTAGCTGCTCGGTCTCATTTCTATACAGTTAGAAGTTGCCCTTGGTCGGGTGAGTCTAGTCTTTGTCATGGCTTCATTATTGTCATTTGTTACATCTGGTTGGGTCCGGTCGCATTCACGGATGCTCCGACCAGATCGGTCCGGGCGTCCAGCTGCTCGGCCTCATTTCAATACAGGTGCCAAGGACAGAATCGCATCACAGGTTCGTTCGTCCTTGTTTCTTGTCCTATCATGGTATATCATTTCTGTCACCGTACCACGCTCCGGCACGAATTTAGTCACTTCCCGCACTAATTCACGTCGGCGTGCCCTAGGCCGGCCTCATTTCGATACATGCGCCAGGGACGGAATCACATCGCAGGTTTCAATAATTTTTGATTCTTGTCCTTGTCATGGTATATCATTTCTGTGTCACTTTACCACGCTCCGGCGTTAATTTAGTCACTTCCCCGCACGGATTCGCGCCGGCGTGCCCTATGTCGGCCTCATTTTAGTACATGCTCCAGAGTCCGATCGTGCTCAGTCGCTAGATATTGGCATGACGATCAAGGCTCTGTCATGGGAGTGCTATCGTTTCACCTCACGCAGTCGTGCTGCGAGTCGAATTCTGTGGCGTCTAGGATGTCACAGTCTGGCCCAGCGCACCCCAGGCAGTTGGCCTCATTTCACGGTTGTCTCATTTCAGTACGTGCTCCAGAGTCCGGCTCACAGTCACTCGCATACGGTACGACCGGGCCTGGCCTCTGTCACGGGAGGTTCATTTTAGCAAGGCAACATGTCATTTCATTTATTTGTGTTGTTGTCTGTTATTTAATTCCGCAGCTGTTATGCCAATCAACTCCTAAGTCACTATCGCCTGTTGTTGTCATCAACGTTTGGGTACCGTCGCACAAGACGGCAACGGTTCAGGCTCTTAAATGGGTGCTTTCTCTCACACTCTCTCAGGTCAGTCGGATTCAGTAGGTCCACCTACACCAAGTTGAACAGGGTTCCAGCAGGTAAAAAAAAAAAACGCACAGAGAGGGGGGTGGGGGGGTTGGGCACCTGCATTTTTCACTTCAGGTACGTATACCATAGGTTACACGTCCAAACTCATTTCTTGCCACCTCTTTATAGGCCCAGCCTGCAGACACGTGACCAGTCAACTGAGCAACGGGTCTTGGCAGCCGCCATGTCGTTAGTTGGCAGCGATGACCTCACCACCCCACTGTCTCCGGCGTCAGTCTCCGAGACTGGCAGTGCCCAGTCCCTCAGGGCATGGACAATCCCCAGACTGTCCGCCGAGCTCAGGCGCAGAGGGATACCCTTCTCGACCGCGGTCAGGAAGGCGGAGCTATTCAGGCTCATCTTCCTCCCACCTGCCGCGGCAGGGTTCAGCAGCCAGCAGGCGTCCCTGGAATCAATTTCAGCTGCCATCACTCAGCTGCACACCCTCGTATCATCCCTGTCTTCCTCGATTGTGGAGGTCCAGGACAGGGTGACACGCCTGGAGACCAGCCCGGCCGCCACGGCTCCGGACCCTGCTGTGGTCCCAGCCATCAGTGCACCGGCCGCAGGTAGCGATGTTGCCATGGCAACCATTCATCCTTCCCACCTGGTGCCACCCAATGTGAGGAAGGTCATACTAGAGGGCAAAGACGTTAACCTGGCCTCACTCATGATCTCGGCCCATGATTTGGCCGAGAACAAGGCGTACACCTGGGGGGACGTCTCGGTGGTTTTGAAGGCTAAGGATCCGAGGCTGAACAGGAAGCTCACGGTGTCTGAATTCACGCTCGCTTTTGGCATGTTCAGGGACGTGCTGTGCTCAGCCTCCCCTGGCAGGCGAGAGGAACTGGACCTTTACCTCCACCTAATCGTAGACCTGGGCCACAAATACGGTGGTTCAGCGTTCTACGATTACCATCGGTCTTTCTTGGCCAAAGCTGCGGCCAGGTTCCTGCAGTTCCATTTGACGACACCGAGTTGTTTTGCCGCCACTTTGCGGGTCTACGGTCTCCGCTATGTGCTGTCTGCCAGTCAGCGTCCCACACCGCGGTCTGGTGTGCCAACATAGCCTCCGTCCACCCGGCAGCTAGCATGGCCTCTACCAGCACGGGTCAGGCTCAGCAGGCCCCGGCGCAAGGGCAGAAGATGGACAAGTTGGGACGTCCGGTACGGATGGTTGGGGGTGCCGCCATTTGCAACAACTTCAATTACGGCTCCTGCAATTTCAGCCAGTGCCGGCTGTTGCACGTCTGCACCCTATGTCAGAGGGCGCACCCCAGGGTCCTGTGTGAGATCAAACAGAAGAAACCGTGACTAAGCCGGG
Organism: Lithobates sylvaticus; assembly: GCA_028564925.1. Taxonomy (NCBI): domain Eukaryota; kingdom Metazoa; phylum Chordata; class Amphibia; order Anura; family Ranidae; genus Lithobates; species Lithobates sylvaticus. The sequence goes on along the minus strand of CM053032.1, from coordinate 120,803,906 downwards.
TCAATGTCCTTTGGCTTGATGTCTACCTGACCTCACACCCCACTCTGTCACTCGCCAGCTACCTTATCCGAGGCTTCACTGATGGATTTCATACCGGGCTCATTACCCTGCCCCACGCCACCCATGAATGCCGGAACCTGCGGTCAGCAGCGACGGATGAGCCAGCCATTAATCTTCTTCTCCAGATGGAGCTGGATCGGGACTTTATGATAGGCCCGTTAAGCCAGTCCCCCTTTAGTATCTGGAGGGTCAGCCCTATCGGGCTTGTACAGGGGAGGTTTTCGAATAAAAAACGTCTGGTTTATGATTTGTCAGCGCCTCATTCTTCCGTTGTTCCCAGTCTCAATTCGCTCATCCCCTCTGAGGAGTTCTCCCTGAAGTATGCTTCGGTGGATATGGCTATCCAGGCCATACTCCGGGCAGGGGTATGTGCTTGGCTCTCGAAGGCGGACATATCTGACGCCTTCAAGCTGCTGCCGATACACCCCTCCCTGTGGTTCTGGCACGGCATCAAGTGGAGGGAGCGATATTATTTCGCAACCAAGTTGAACTTTGGGTCTAAGAGTAGTCCTTGGTTGTTCAATAAATTCGCGGAGACCCTTGCGTGGATCCTTCTCCATGAGGCACAGTGCCACAAGGTCATTCATTATTTGGATGACTTCCTGCTGATAGAGCCGCCCGGGGCTCCCCCAGGGGACCTTGGAAAGTTGAGGGTCGTTTTCAACAACCTAAACGTCCCCATAGCAGAACACAAGGTTGACGGCCCGGCGCGCAAGATCACGTTCTTGGGCGTTGACCTTGACACCCAAGTCATGCAGGCCAGCCTTCCCGCAGACAAGTTGAACCATATCAGGACGGTTCTACAAGAGTTCACCCGGGTCGGGGGATGTACTCAGAAACAACTTCAGTCTCTCCTCCGGATGTTGAATTTTGCTATGAGGATCATCCCCCAGGGCCGCTCTTTTGTGTCCCGGCTGCTGGTGTACCTGTCCTACACTCAGGACCCAGACCAGGGCATCAGGCTCGATACGGCAGCCAGAGCAGATCTGGCCATGTGGGAAGACTTTCTCAACAATTGGAACGGTGTGTCCCTGTTCATCCCCGTAGTATCCTCGCTGTCACCTCAGATGACAGATGCGGCGGCATCCACAGGATGTGCCGCCATTTTTGGCCATTTGTGGTTTGCCGCCCCCTGGCCTCCACAAGCGCTAGCCACACCAGGCTTCACTACCACGTCGGCACCTCTTTGAACTGTGCCCCATCGTAGCAGCCGCTCACCTGTGGGGTCACCGCTGGTCCGGACAGACTGTGGCATTTACAACAGACAACCGAGCCACAGCCGAGATCATTAGTAAAGGCAGGTCTAAATCCAGACCCGTCATGTCCTTCCTTCGCAGACTGGTCCAGTTATCCCTGCAACATCAGTTTAATATTTGCTGTTCATTTGTTCCAGGAAAGTTCAACTCAGCAGCGGACGCACTCTCTCGTTTTAACTTTATCTCTTTCTTTGAACAGATGCCTGGAGCCTGCCATCTCTCAGCCACTATCCCGGATTGGTCACAACTGACCTTGGACTAGCCCCACATTTATGATCGGCTAACAACATCATTAACTCCTCACTTGCTCGCAACACTCGTCGGGCCTACCAGACGGCCTGGAGGGCATTTAATAAATTCCTGCCCCGGCATCCCGGTGAACCTTCCAGCGTCAAGCAGGTTCTGGCGTTTATCGCTTATTGCCATTCCCACCTGGCACTGTCACACAGCACGATACGCCAGTACGTGGCCGGGGTACAGCACTACCTGCCCCTTCAAGACCCCACGAGGCCTTCGGTGTTCTCCTGCCACGCAGTACGGGCTCTACTGCGCAGAGTACAAAAACACCAGCCGATAGTCAGCCCCAAGCGGCTGCCGATCACTGGGGAGATCTTTAGGGGCATGTCTGACATCTTGGATAGGTCTCCTTTTGGTCTCCTCCTCAGCAGTGTCCTGCAGGCTGCATTACACATGGCGTTTTATGGGTTTCTGCGGCCCAGCGAATTCACTCGCAATCACCCAGCTGGTCCAGTCTTGCATAAGAGTAACCTCTTCCGTCACCTGGATCACTACGTTCTACGTTCACTACGATGTCTAAAACTCAGCAGCAAGGTACCGGAGCGGATATACATCTGTACAGAACCCACAACAACTGGTGCCCAGTCAATGTGTTAAACCGGTTGATGGCAGTGCTGTCCGACCGCCCACATACCAGCCCACTTTTACCCTTTCCAGTTAAACCTCTTAACTCGTCACAGTTCGTGGAACATGTCCGGGTCCTTCTCGGCAATCTACATTTGGACCCCAGCCAGTACTCCGGTCATTCGTTCCGGATAGGGGCGGCCACGACGGCCTCAAGACAGGGTGTTCCGGACCACGTGATCAAGAAGCTAGGTCGGTGGAAGTCGGCCTGCTTCTCTTGCTACATACCTGACCCACAAGTGGAGATGGCTCAGGCCTTTGCCCGACTCACCCAGTAACATTTACCATTAATAAATAATTATTCCCTACCTGAAAGTTTTTGCCCCCTTATTTTGGTGTACCATACGATAGACCAAGGCACGCTTTCTGGTCTATTTCATGTTGGTAAGTTTTGTGTTATACCTGTGCGTCATCGTTACTCATGTCGGCCGTAGGGCTCTAGACCATAAATTGGAAGGCCGGTGTGCTGGCCTGAAGTTATGGGAGGAGCCCGGAGGGTATTTAAGCAGCCCAAAGGCTGCTGGTCTTTGTCGGTTTCCTGTACGAGATACCCACCCGCCCTTCCCCTTTTTTAGGCTTTTTCTAAGTATTCTTACTCCAGACTGAATACTCATTTCACATTATTCCATAGCTACTTATTTTATCATTCCTTATCTAGGGTATGCCCCCTTATTTTGGTGTACCATACGATAGACCAAGGCACGCTTTCAGGTCTATTTCATGTTGGTAAGTTTTGTGTTATACCTATGCGTCATCATTACTCATGTCGGCCGTAGGGCTCTAGACCATAAATATATATATATATATATATATATATATATATATATATATATATATATATATATATATATATATATATATATATATATATATATATATATGTGCATATGTGAGTATTTAAACCCTGAATAAAGAGTTAATAAAAAATGTGTGTGTTTATATATAATAAATAGTGTCACTTTATCAATACCTATACCTACTAATACCTACCTTCTATATATACTGAAGTATGAATACTATATATCCCTATATATATGCTGAATATAAATGCTGTTCATATAAATGTTATATTTATATTTATTAAATGTTTTCCAGCATATACAGAAAGGAATGTGTGCAAATATGTAAAGAAAGGTAATATATGTAGATGAAAAATAGACAACATGAAGATGAAGTAAACATTTGCATATAATAAATACATGCTGTGTATATAGCATCTCCCTTTGGCTCATGTCAATCGCATCATTACTATAAAACACTCCTCTCATTTACGTAAATAATGTAATCCATCTAGCAATAAAGATGCTCTTTATAAATGTGTCAATAATGAAAAACAGTATTAGAAGGTGTTCATGGACTAGTCACTAGTGAATCTAACAAGGCAAAGTTATATACATGAAAATAAGAAATAAACATCTGCTAGCATAAGTGTTTGGAAACAATGGGGGTCAAGAATAGTCTCCCATTGCATACAACCAAACTATCGATGTCAGCATAAAGACCTAATCTTACTGTGTATGGTTGAATGTATAAACCATAAATGCGGGTTAACCTCGTCTCAACAACAACAACCTCTATAGTATTTATACTTAGGTATATATATAAAAAAATAAAATATAATTAAAAAACACAGATTTTTTTTTTTTAGGTATTGATAAAATTACTCTATTTATTATATATAAACACACACATTTTTTATCTACATTAACTCTTTATTCAGGGTTTAAATGCTCACATATATGTTTATATATATATATAGAGAGAGAGAGATATAGAGTATATATATATACAGTATATATATATATATATATATATATATATATATATATATATATATATATATATATATATATATATATATATATATATATATATATATATATATATATATATATATATATATATATATATATATATATATATAATTTATATTTATGGTTTAGAGCCCTATGGCCGATATGAGTAGAGATGACATAAAGGTTTAACACAAACCTACCAACATGAAATGGACCTGAAAGTGTGCCTTGGTCTATCATATGGTACACCAAAATAAGGGGGCATACCCTAGATAAGGAGTGATGAAATGAGAGTAGCTATGAAATGATGTGAAATGAGTATTCTGTTTGGAGTAAGAATACTTGAGGAATGCCCTAAAAAGGGGAAGGGAGGGTGGGTATCTCGCACAGGAAACCGACAAAGACCGCAGCCTGTGGGCTGGTTAAATACCCTCCGGGCTCCTCCCATAATTTCAGGCCACCATACTGGCCTTCCAATATATCATTTCTCACTTTTTCTTTATCTAGTTAAAACAACTTTTTGAGCACTTCACTTAATCACAAAGGTTATTCATGTCTTTGATTGTGTTTGCAGCATTTGTTGTTTGATAGTGTGAAACGCGTCAGTTCTTCTGTCCCTTCTGCTGTGGCATGTATTTTTTGATTCCTTTTGACAAATAAATGCTATTTTTTCATTGCTATATGCATTGCCAGCACCTGTGGCTTCCCAACTAGAGGAGATCTGACCTGCCTGGAGTGGTGATATCCCTTTCTCGTATAGGTGTGAACCCAACCTTAAACAAAGACCTTATAAAAATGTGATTTTTGGCTTAGTTCACAAAGCTAATAAATACATCAGGATAAGTATCCCTAAAATAGTGGAAGTTATTTTCATTTGAGTCTAACCTAAAAACAATATGCATATTTACAAAAAAAAGATGAAAAGGGTTAAAAAAATACTCTGAAACTTACACTAAAAATCAAAAAGTTTTACCAGAAGCTCAAGAATGTTTTGTTTTGTCAAAACATCTTGTAACATTGAAACACATACTTATGGTGAGCTTGCTTCATAAACAAGAATGTCAGTAATTCTTAGATCAATTATGGGCCCCTGAAAAATGTCTGGCAGCATTGTGCCCTTTTGCAATATTTTTAAAGTTCTTTTTGTGTACACTATATTTAGCATTCAAACTCTAATTGTATGTTTACCACAATGTGATTTAATGAGTACTGTATTTTCTGGCGTATAAGACTACCTTTTACTCCAAAATTACACAGCCAAAAAGCGGGGGTCGTCTTATACGCCGGGTTAAGAAACCGCCAGATGGATATCAGTCCGCCGGGCGCTCTGTAAAATTGTAATATGTATACAGTATGCGCTGTTCAGCCAATCCAGGCAAGCGATGCACTCTGATGACTACAGAGCCTGCTAAGCCTGCTCGGATTGGGTAACAACCTCTACCAATCCAAGCAGGCTACATGAGTCAGAGCGGCGCGGGCTGATGTCACAGCCTCTGCCAATCCGAGCAGGCTTTGTATCCATCAACAGATTAGTAAAATACAATGCCTGCCGTGATTGGCTCAACGGTGCACACTGTATTCTGAAGTGTACCTGGCGCTACTGTACTAACACAGCATCATATACTGCGTGTACTTGGTGCTCTACATATAACAAAGCTTGCTGTACTGCACATCCAGCTCCAGGTCTCCCCTAAAATACAGGTATGATTTATGGTGCTTTGGAGGAGAGGATTCATTGTTGCTGCCTACCAATTGTGGGATCTCTGGGACTTGTAGTTCACCAGTTTCCTTTTTCTGATGTTAAGTCTGATGTTTATTTTTTTTTGTTTCTGATGTTTTTTTGTAAATGGTGTTGCCTCGGAATGGGTCGTCTTATACACCCAGTCGTCTTATACGCCGGCAAATACGGTAGTTATTAAACTATTTGATGCCAAATGTTTTACCTTTACAATCACAAATTGATTTCTGTTCGTGCATTATGTACTTAAAATATAATAAGTGCTGCAACTAGCTACTTTTCATTTATAACTTCTTACCAAATGAATGGCCTTTTCTGTAATATTTCTGTCAGATTTTGCTTTACTTTGTACAACCTATTTTTTTATGTGTGTTTTTTTTTTTCTTTCTTTTGTTTAATAACAATCAAACGTTCCTTTTATTTAAGGCCTTATTCAATAGATTTCTATAAAATCCCTTCACAAATTAAATTCTTATAAAGATCATACCCAATTTTACATGGTCTTCGATTGAAAAAAAAATTGCCTTCAAGGTGAACTCCATGGGGGGAAAACCCACTGATAGGGTACAGACCTTTCTACTTATGCTGTGGCTGTCCTAGAAGGAGAGCGTACTATAAGACTTTGAACACATTATTTCTGTTTGTGACCTCATTGTGGAGTTTTCCCCCTCACCTTCTGTTACTGTGATGCCCTTACAAGAAAAGGTAATGTAATCAATGCCTGGACAGGAAAGCACACACAAAATAAAATCACTACTTACAGATGCTATTCTACTCTTATATTTTAGAGCTACTGTTAAAAAGGATATAAATAACAAAACAGTGCTGCGCTGCCTAAATAACAAACTGAAATTGCTGAATGTTAACACTCACAAGAATAAGTGATCAACTTGCAAAATTAGCAAGATACAAGGTGCACAATCAATTATTCAGATAAAGGGGATTATAAACCCTCCCCCCCCTAAAAGTGTTCCCTATGTTGGAATAATACACAGATCAAAATTATTCCTGTTTTAGCCTCAGGTTTAGGCCCTTCTTTGTTTTGTAAGACCACCTCACAGCACCACTGTGCTCACATGCAACCTGCACCTCTCTAGCAGCTCCATGTTGCACTGGCCCACTTATTGGCCTCTGGGCAAGGACCGCCTGTCTCCCTGGTGGAGCCCTGGACTACCAACATCCCCTTGAATATAAACCCTGTGCACACCTGCACACACAGCCTGTTTTCCCCAGTAAGGTCTGGTTCACAATGCTCCGAAATGTCGATCCGACTTTGCACTGAGACTTTGGTTTGTCATCGATCCGACTTCCTTGCGCAGAGTTGGGGACTTTGTCCCTCCCAACACTTTTTTTAGCATTGTCAATATATATTACAGTATCTCACAAAAGTACACCCCTCACATTTCTGTAAATATTTTGTTATATCTTTTCACATGACAACACTGAAGAATTTACACTTTTCTACAATGTAGGTAGTGAGTGTGCAGCTTGTATAACAGTGCAAATTTGCTGTCCCCTCAAAATAACTCAACACGCAACCATTGATGTCCAAACCGCTGGCAAAAAATGTGAGTACACCCCTGAGTGAAAATGTCCAAATTGGGCCCAATTAGCCATTTTCCCTCCCGGTGTCATGTGACTCATTAGTGTTACAAGGTCTCAGGCATGAATGGGAAGCAGGTGTGTTAAATTTGGTGTTATCGCTCTCACTCTCTTATACTGGTCACTGGAAGTTCAACATGGCACCTCATGGCAAAGAACTCTCTGAGGATCTGAAAAAAAGAATTGTAACTCTACATAAAGATGGCCTAGGCTATAAGAAAATTGCCAAGACCCTGAAACTGAACTGCAGCGCGATGGCCAAGACCATATAGCGCTTTAACAGGACAGGTTCTACTCAGAACAGGCAATGCTATGGTCGACCAAAGGGATTGAGTGCATGTGCTCAGCATCATATCCAGAGGTTGTCTTTGGGAAATAGACGTATGAGTGCTGCATGGCTGTCATCCCAGAAGGAAGCCTCTTCTAAAGATGATGCACAAGAAAGCCCACAAACAGTTTGCTGAAGTCAAGCAGATGAAGGACATGGATTACTGGAACCATGTCCTGTGGTCTGATGAGACCAAGATAAACGTATTTGGTTCAGATGGTATCAAGCGTGTGTGGTGCCAACCAGGTGAGGAGTACAAAGACAAGTCTGTCTTGCCTACAGTCAAGCAAGGTGGTGGGAGTGTCATGTTCTGGGGTTGCATGAGTGCTACCGGCACCGGGGAGCTACAGTGGGCTACAGTGGGAACCATGAATGTCAACATGTACTGTGAGATACTGTAGCAGAGCATGATCCCCTCCCTTTGGAGACTGGGCTGCAGGGCATTATTCCAACATAACCCCAAACACACCTCCAAGACGACCACTGCCTTGCTAAAGAAGCTGGGGGTAAAGGTGATGGATTGGCAAAGCATGTCTCCAGACCTAAACCCTATTGAGCATCTGTGGGGCATCCTCAAATGTAAGGTGGGGGAGTGCAAGGTCTCTAACGTCCACTAGCTCCATGATGTCATCATGGGGGAGTGGAAGAGGACTCCAGTGGCAATCTGTGAAGCTCTGGTGAACTCCATGACCAAGAGGGTTAGGGCAGTGCTGGAAAATAATGATGGCCACACAAAATATTGACACTTTGGGCTCAATTTGGACATTTTCACTTAGGGGTGTATTCACTTTTGTTGCCAGCAGTTTAGACATTAATGGCTGTGTCTTGAGTTATTTTGAGGGGACAGCAAAGTGTTGTCACATGCAAAATATAATAAAACATTTACAAAAATGTGAGGGATGTACTCACTTTTGTGAGATACTGTGTGTGTATATGTGTGTGTGTGTATATATATATATATATATATATATATATATAATATATATATATATATACAGTATATACCTGCTACTCTATCACTTCCCCAACTATTTCTATTCCATTTGTAAAAAATAAATTCAGAAAATATGGCTTTTTAAATAACTTTAAAATATATTATGACAAAACAAAAGCTTTATATACATATATCACTTTCTTCTCAAATCTAATCCCAATTACAAACCAGCTTCTTTTTCAATGAAAATCTCCTGCAAATAAATACCTAGGGGTTCACATCCCAAAAGATCTCACTGACATAATTTACTACCTTCTCCAACAAAACATTTTACATTTCTTCCAAATCCATAAATTCTCTATTTCCTTGCTATGCAGGATTTAAAATACATATATTGGCCAAAATAAATTTTCCAAGCTATACAGGTTTGCAACCTCTGGAAGCTTTATTAAAATCCTCAACCACTCAATTCATAATTTCATATGGCACCATAAAATGTCCAGAATTAATGCATAGAGGAGGATTCACTTTACTTGACTGAAACTTTTACGTGGCGGTTCTTACCAAGAATGTTGCCTGGTGCCACAATTGACAGCAAAAACTTTGGACTAATCTGAAATGTCATATTTTACCACAGAATTGAAACACTCTCCATTGACTGTTGCCAAGTTCACAGTCCAAAACAGAAACCCTACAAATAGTGATTGCCTCCATTTTATCCTCTTAGGCTCACCTTCCCGGGAGAGGTCATCCTTCTTCTAGACCTGATACCTCTATTACACATGTAGCCATGCTGTTCGCACTACTGACAAACAACCTGCCAAATCCCCCAACTGACTTCATGCATTCTTTCCAGAGACAATGAACAGTCTTTTGCAAGCTTTGTTTTTGTTGTTTTATTGGGGGATACAACTTGGATAGGGATTGGGATATGGGATGCCCATAGAATCAGTTATTGCCATCATATTTACAGATTTCAGTTACTTTGATCATAGTTAGAGCCTGAAGATTGAATGTGCATACTTGACTAAGTATAAATCTTCTCCTGCAGCTCCCTGCAGACTGTTATTCCCTCTGCATCTCCATGCAGACTATTGCTCCCTCTGCATCTCCATGCAGACAACTGTTCCTAAGAGCTTTCCATCTGTCACCATGTGAGGGACAGAAACATCACTTTTGACCATGTAAAAGTAATGGTCTTAGTTCTCTTCACCACCCGCCCAAACTTGCTTCCTCTTTCTTGCATAACTGGTTTCCTCCTGCACAACTTGTAATTATGTTTAAGGTATAACACATCCTCTTCTAATGGGTATGAAAAACTCACTCTGAATAAACCCCTCTACTGGCTCTGGTGACTCGCTGCTACTAGGCCTGAGACCTGCAGAACCTCTCCCCGGAGGCCTAGTAGGTTAAAGTCTATCTTCTAGAAAATGGACAACTGCTCCCAGCCAGTCCAACTTGCAAACCATGTGCCAGCCGGCCACACTGATTTGACACACATCCCCACAGTCTCTTCTCTGATCCAGGACTCTTCACCATCCACCGTGTGCATGATAAAGACTCTGCTAGTGACCGTGTAGAAGCAGTAAGTTCCCTTACAGAATCCCTGGCACCTCCAGCCATCCTCTGTGGTAACACTCACCGACCTTCCAGCCCTGAGTCCTTGATGAGGAACTTTTCCGGACTATGCATTCCGACAGCTTCTCCTGCCGCTCTGCTCCATGAGTTCCCTGCCACCGACCGCGTGGTGACAGAGACATTGCCAATGACCGTGTAGAGGCAATGTTCCCTCACAGTTCTCCCTGGACCTCCTCCTGCGATCGCAACACCATCCCAGACGGGGGTGTGCTCCTGCGTCTGTCTAGAACTCCATTCCTTATGTCACCCAGTCGACTACTCCTCCCCCGCAGCATGTGACCCCAGCCTATATAGGAGGCCTGCCACCTGCCGATGCCATTTAGGGATTGGTCTGGGCTCCCACATGGGCTGCCTGTCACTCCAGCTCTAGGCCCAGACTCCTCTTCCAGAACATTCTCCCTGGAAGCAGGGAAGGCGCCTCAGAACTGAAGTATAGGTGGTCACACCCACTGCTACACTAACCACTCCCAGCCCCCAGATCAAAACAGACAGGTCTAGCTTGCAGCATAGGCCTGCCTAAATTTGCCTGTGCTGGACAAACCTAGTAAAACAACCCTTACTAGCACCTACCTTCTGGTAGAGGGTGCTACACACAACCTAGATTTCTCTCCAGCTTTACACAGTTACCACTTTCTGAATTTGGCATAAGCAAACAAAATAACTCCAGAATAGCACTGATCAGATGTAAACTGCTGCCTTTGCTACGTTTGCTTCCTCTTGCCCACAACAAAATATCCCTGGTATAGGCCCACGTATACCAGAAAATGAAAAAAAGAGCTTCAAATTATACTTGTACCCCCAGAATGGGGTGAAGCTTCACATTTTCACATGAACTCTCATTTTCTAGCAAATTGCAAAAGACAATTTTAAGATTATGGCTAGATGGTACTGATGTCCTGCTGATAGTCATATTTTTCATCCCAAGACTCTTGATACTTGCTGGAGATGTAACAAAGATTAAGGACTTCAGCCTAATAATTGGATGCACATTCAACCACTTCAATATATACTTTTAAAGTAGAGTATACATGCTTAAAGAATTGGGTGATAATCCATATCTCTTTAGTTCAAAAACCCAACCTCTAATGGAGTAGGTGATAAACACTCTTGGTTGTGTGGGTCTAAAAGATTCTGCAGAGGAATTACAACACAAGACAGGCTCCCATAGGTATTAAAAACTTGAGAAAGTCCAATCTGACAAAATTAATCAGAAAAAGCCTGTGATCTCATCACATCTGGCCAATCATTCACAAGAAAGTGGATGAGTAGACTGGTGTTATATATAATTTTCATTTAATACATTGTGGCTCACTATAAATGTCTGTCTTGTAAATTACTCCCTCTGGGGATTCTTTTGGCCAGCCATTGGAGAGTGCTTATCATCTGCTCTTCATAAGGTCACTTTTTTTTCGGTCCTGGATAGAGGAGAGTCACCTGGGCTTTTTGCTTATTCTATTAGAGACTTGAGTTTGTAAAGCAAGGAGATATGGATTGTCAGCCACCCCACCAAGAGTTTATGACCTTTGCTTTAAGTGAGTAGATGAGTGCTTGTCATCCCTTTGGTCTTCATATGAATAAAAAAGAGCAAATGCAGTGTAACAATAATGTTGTATCGTAATTTTTAATAACTCACAAAAACTGTTCAAAAGCAACATTTTTCAAAGACTTGTAATACTTAGCAATTGCCAGTAAGAGCAAAGGGGGGATTGTGCAAGAGCGGGAGAGGGACAGGGCGTGCTTTAGACACCCTGTGTACTTGGATGAAGTATTTTTGTCACATGTTAGCTACTGTATGCAAGCTGTTAGCATTCAAAGAACTAAGATGAAGGGACATTTGGATGTTTTGTTAATTTAGAGCCTACTATGATGACATTGGTGCACCAAATGACAATCTCACAATACATGGTTACAATGCTTGTTTGTTTGTTTATTTATCTTGGACCTATGTATGAATATGTGTCACTCTGGCTACTGTAGGGCCTTTTATCCACCCTAAATCATAAGAGATTACTGTGTAATTTAAAGCAACTCTAAAGGGGTGTTTTTTTTCTTCCTGGAAAGCCCTAGAAGACATAACATTTCAGTGACTTGAGGGGATCATGCCAGTATTCTTTAACTTATGTTAATCTTATTCTGGTCATTAGGAACCGCACAGAAGAAGGAGGAAACTACGTCAAGAGATGCTGTAAGGGTTTCTGCATAGATATCCTGAAGAAAATAGCAAAGACTGTCAAATTCACCTATGATCTGTATCTGGTGACCAATGGCAAGCATGGCAAAAAGATTAATGGCACATGGAATGGCATGATTGGAGAGGTAAAATTCAAATCCATGTGAAGTATATTTATAAAATGTCACCTTTTATTTGTACATTTTTTCTGGATGCAGTGTACAATACTCACTAAACTATACTGATGGTGCTTCATAAATACATATACTAAAAATATTAAAAATAAAAAAAATGATTTTCAACAAGTCGACATGTTTGCAGCTTAAAGTCCAACTCCAGCCATTTTTTTTTGTTTTATTTTCAATTCAGTGGATAAGAGTCAGAACCTTTATCCATTTTTTTAATTTTTTATTGCTGAATGTGTCCTCATTTGGGATATGCCATCACTTCCTGTCTACCCTTTTAATGGGACAGGAAGTTGAAGTAAGTCTCTCCAATGCAGTGGGGATTTAGTCAGCATTTAAACCCTACATTTTTAACCCTTACCTCCTTTGTTCAAAACAAAACATGTTTGGGATGGGGTTGGGCACTATTGTAGGTAAGGTAAACAGATATCGCCCTAAATCAGTGGCGGCTGGTGCTCAACATTTTTGGGGGACACAAAAAATGTTTGCAAAAAAATCATCAATTGCAGCCACTGTGCCATCAAATGCTGCCACTGTGCCCATCAAACGCTTCCACTGTGCCATCAAACACTGCCACTGTGCCATCAAATGCTGCCACTGTGCCATCAATTGCAGCCACTGTGCCCATCAAATGCTGCCACTGTGCCCATCAAATGCTGCCACTGTGTCCATCAAATGCAGTCACTGTTCCCATCAAATGCAGCCACTGTTCCAAACGCTGCCACTGTGCCCATCAAACACTGCCACGTGTCATCAAACGCTGCCAGTGTGCCCATCAAATGCTGCCAGTGTGCCCATCAAATGCTGCCAGTGTGCCCATCATATGCTGCCAGTGTGCCCATCAAATGCTGCCAGTGTGCCCATCATATGCTGCCAGTGTGCCCATCATATGCTGCCAGTGTGCCCATTAAATGCTGCCAGTGTGCCCTGTAATGCCCCTGTGTGACCACCGCCGTCTGCCAGGCACTTACCCTGTCTTGGTGGGGCAGCGGGTGATGGTGACGAGCTGGGTCTTTCGTGCGTCTCCTGCCATCCACATCTCCTGTCCTCTCCTCCTGATAGGCGTCCAATAGCAGTGCCTATCGTTTCAGTCAATCAGGTAACAGGTAACAGACCCGAGCACCTGATTGCCGGAGAAGCCGTTTAGTGTTAGGAAAGCGAATATTTATTTGCTTTTCTAACACAGCTGAGTGACCTGCGAGCGCCCAGCATGGCGCTCGCAGGTCACCTTTTTTTACGCCTATTAGAGCCTATGGCTCTACTCAGGTGCTTCAAAAACACCCCCCGCCGCTGTAATTCAGGCGCCCTGCACCCGAAAAGGGGCCGGTGCCTGAATAGGGGGTGTCAGCGGTGGCCATAGATAGATTCATACAATGCATGAATCTATATATTGGTGATAGAGGGGGTGGCAGGAGAAAGGGGGCGGCGCCCGTTCGCCCTTAATGCATGGGCCGCCACTACTTGAATAAAAATATGTAGGGGTATGTAGGGGTATTTATGATGCATGGCTAATGAAGAAATGATATATATTAGGGCTGTTACTGATTAAAATTTTCATGTTCGATTAATCAAATTCTTTTTAAATCGATTAATTGACTAATTTCAATTAATTATAACGCACATACAGATCCAACTACTTTTAGCTGATCTCCTTGCATTGCAACTCTGCATTAGTCAGTGGTAAATGTGGTATACACTATATACAATCACCCGACACTAGTTAGTTTCCACAATCCATAACCACTTTCAGACCGGACCATTTTGCTGGCTTAAGACCAGACCACTTTTTGCGATTTGGCAGTGCGTCGCTTTAACTGAAAAATTGCGCGGTCGTGCGACGTGGCTCCAAACAAAATTTATGTCCTTTTTTTTTTCCACAAATAGAGATTTCTTTTGGTGGTATTTGATCGCCCCTGCGGTTTTTATTTTTTTCGCTATAAACAAAAAAAGAGCGACAATTTTGAAAAAAACACATTATTTTTTACTTTTTGCTATAATAAATATCCCCCAAAAATATATAAAAACATTTTTTTTTCCTCAGTTTAGGCCGATACATATTCTTCTACATGTTTTTGGTAAAAAAACGCAATAAGCGATTATTTATTGGTTTGCGAAAAAGTTATAGCGTTTACAAAATAAGGGATAGCTTTATAGCATTTTTATTAATAATTTTTTTTTTACTAATAATGGTGGCGATCAGCGATTTTTTATTGTGACTGCGACATTATGGTGGACACATCGGACATTTTTGACACATTTTTGGGACCATTGTTATTTATACAGCAATCAGTGCTATTTAAATGCATTGATTCCTGTGTAAATGACACTGGCAGTGAAGGGGTTAACCAGGGGGTGGCAGTGTAGGGCTTAAGTGTTCCTAGGTGTGTGTTAATAACTGTGACCCACGACCGGACTCACGGGGGTCCTGACCGGAATACGCTATGGCACGGCGGCATTCTTAAAGGGACATACCTGTACGCCCTTATGCCTGTCCGTGCCATTCTGCCGACGTACATCGTCGTGCGCCGGTTGGGAACCGGTTAACTTCACAGTTCACACAAATAAGTTTTAAATTCAAACTGTAGCACTGACTTAAGTAAAAAATAATTCACAGTAGCGTGACAATCCCTCCACCTCTGGTCCAACTAATCACTCTCACCTTATGGCATGGACCCCTGTGCAAACAGGTGGTCATGCAAGCGGGTATCAAAAGGGTTAACACGGACCATGAACTTCTCTCACGTCTCCTTAGATCTCAGCAAGGACGCCAAGCCATGGATAGAAAAGATCTAAGTGCTCACCGCTTAAGTATAAAATAGAATTTTTGTGTTCAAACACAAACTACTCACATAAAGATGATAAAAACACAGCATGTAAAGCTGACAATCGTGTTAGTTCCATAGGGCAGCAGCGGGTGCGGTCATGCGTAGCTCCTTCCCCATTCCCGTTACGTTCAATCAGAACTTCAACATCACCGAACTCCTCCCCCTTCCCTTCGTTAGCAGACGGAGGCAGGAGGAGGGGAGGAGTCCGATGACATCGACGTCACCGGATCTCCGACGGAACTCCCTGAAGACCCGGAAGCCGGCAGAAAGGTGAGTACCGATCAAAATAATTAATCGAGGAATTAATCTTTAATTTAGTTATATATATATATATATATATATATATATATATATATATATATATATATATATACAAAATGTACAATCACTTGTTCCACTACAACATGATAGTTATTTTATACATATCATTTATCTCTAAAGTTCTCCTACAAAACAAGACACAAACCTTTTTCACAGTGTTATATGGTGTTAACACTGGCCTAATACTGCTAGTAAAAATGATCTCAGTACTGGGTAGGTGTAATGACCAAAGTGAGCTTTGTCAAATTTTAGCCTACATTTTTCCTGACAATGTTCTGTTTGTGTATTTAAAAATGTTGTCATGCAAATGTATATGCATGTCAGGTTGCAGATTTTTCAGTGAATTGATTAGATTTGCTTTCTGAATTTAGAATCAATTTTGGATTATGGTGAGAACTGCAAATGAGAGAATGTAAGAAGACAGTATACCTTTAGGCCTCATGCACACGAGACGCTGTTAAACGTGCGTTCAGAGGCAGTTGGACACTTTTTTCAACTGCCCCTGAACGCATGCAATGTTATCCTATGTGTCCATGTACACAGTCTTGTTTTTTCCCGTTTGTATGCAGTTACGTTTAACCTCGTTTTTCCAGAAGCAAAAAAAACGGAAAATTGAATACTTACCTTCCGTAATTTTCCTTTCCTGGTGCCTACCCATGGCAGCATACCAATGGTTGGTTGCCCTGCCCCCAACCAACCCAAAGGACCACTTCAAACTCTAGAAATAAGAGTGTTGAGCCCCCCTGTCAGTATTCTTGTAACTAGCCTCCAAACCTCTTAAGCATTATTGAAGGGAGGGTGTATGCTGCCATGGGTAGGCACCAGGAAAGGAAAATTACGGAAGGTAAGTATTCAATTTTCCGTTTTCCTGGTGCCTCCATGGCAGCATACCAATGGTTAATAACTCGCTTACAGGGAGGGTACTGCAATAATAATTTTAATAACAGCTACAGTACAGAAAGTTGCAAGGTTTTTTTCCCAAAATCTCGGGAAGTAAGAGCTGCTGGGTCCACACTATAGTGGGACATGAAAGTGCTGAATGATGACCAGCTGGCTGCCAGACAGATCGTCTCCGGGGAGACCCGTGCCAAAGCTGCCCAAGAGGCGGCCATCCCTCGCGTTGAATGTGCATTGACCGCATCTGGAGCAGGAAGACCACTAGCCCGGTATGCCCTTTGTATTAACCTAACGATCCAGCTTGCCAGGGTTGTTTTTGATGCCGCTTTTCCCTTCTTTGCGACTTTGCTGATGATAAACAGCCTTTGATCTTTCCGGAACTGTTGTGTTAACAGCAAGTAGTGTTTCAGGGATCTGGCTATGTCTAGCTCATGAAGCTTTGTGGAGGATGGTTCCTCCTCGAAAGTTGGTAGAACCCATTCGTGACTAAGGTGATAGATTGAAGGTACCTTCGGGACGAACTGATGGATGGGTTGCAAGACCACCCTATCCGGGAAAAAGGTGGTGTAAGGTTCTTGAGCCCCTAGAGCTTGGATTTCCGATATCCTGCGCCCCGAGGTGATGGCCATTAGGAATACCGTTTTCATGGTGATATCCTTCAGAGAGCATTCCTCCGTGGGGGCGAAAGGAGGGCTTGATAAAACATTGAGTACTATTGTTAGGTCCCATTTTGGATACAGAGTCTTTCTGGGGGGCCGAAGCCTTAGTACTGCTTTTAAGAAGCGTTCAACCAAAGGGTTCAGCGCCCAGCGTGTATCTGTCAGAGCTGAGAGGGCTGAGACTTGAACTTTCAAGGTGTTTAGGCCTAGACCTAAATCCAAACCGGCCTGCAGAAACAGGAGAATATTCTGTACCCCCTGCTCCAGGGGGTCAAACTGATTAGCTTCAGCCATCTCCGTGAATTTCCTCCATATTCTGTAGTATGTGGAGTTGGTGGTGGCTTTCCTAGCTTGCAACAGTGTTCGGACGACACTAGGTGCACATCCTAGTTTGTCCAGCCTTTCCAGCTCAATTTCCATACCCTCAGATCCAGGATTTCTGGCTGTTGGTGAGAGAGATCGCACTGTGACAGCAGGTTGTTCCTGTATGGAAGACGGATCGGCTTGCACATGGCCATTTTGACTAGCAGCGCGAACCATGGTCTTTTGGGTCAGTATGGGATTACTGCCAGAACTGTGACCCTTTCTGACGTCAGCCTCTGGAGAAACCTCAATATCAGGGGAGTTGGCAGGAACGCATACCCCTTCTGGAAGTCCCAAGGCTGAATCAGGGCGTCCATCCCCGCTGTCCCTGGCGATGGGAACCTCGAGAAAAATCGGGTTGTTTTCGCATTGAGGGGAGAGGCGAAGAGATCTATTTGGGTAGTGCCCCACTGTTGGCATATCCACCAGAAAGTTTTCTGATTGAGAGACCACTCGTTGTTGTCGACAAAGGTTCTTGACAACTGATCGGCTAGCTGGTTCTCGGGCCCTGGAATGTAAGAAGCCCGTAAGTCGATTAGATTCTTCTCGGCCCAGTTCAGGATGGGCGCCACCTCGCTGAGAAGGGATTTGCTGTGTGTTCCACCCTGGTTTTGGATGTAGGCTACCGCCGCCCTGTTGTCCATCCGTAGTAGTATGGATTTTCCCCTGAGATAGGGGGCCAGGTTCTGTAATGCCATCCATGCTGCCCTTACTTCTAAGATGTTGGACACAACATTGACTGGGTTGAATTGCCACCTTTCCTGTACCAGTTGACTCTGCACGTGTGCTCCCCAGCCCACTTGACTTGCATCTGACGTGAGGACGGTCCACGGGATGGGCCCTAGGGAGCAGTGTACTTGAAGATTGGATGTTCTCGTCCACCACCAAAGACTGGACTTCATCGAGGGGGTAATCCATATACCCTGATCTAGGCGGTCCTTCTTCCACTGTGATAGGAACCCTATTTGGAATCCCCGCAGATGCCATCTGGCCCATTTTACCATGGGGATACAAGAGGATAGGGACCCCAGTAGGCTCAGGCAATCTGATGCACGTATGCGATGGCCTGCTAGCATCCTTTTTACCTTGGCTATTAGGGCTGGCACTTTCCCTGATGGTAGTGATACTGCACTTTCGGGGCTGTTGAAGAAAGCCCCTAAATATACCATCCTCTGGGTGGGAATCAGCTGACTTTTGGAATGGTTCACCAGCCATCCAAACTTGCCTAATGTGTTCAGGACCTTTTGCACATGTTCTTCCAGGCTCTCCCTGTGTTGGGACAATATTAGGATATCGTCCAAGTAGTGCAACACTCGGATCCCCTCTTCCCGTAGGGGAGCTAAAATCGCCACCAACACCTTGGTAAAAGTCCTCGTGGCTGTCAAGATCCCAAAGGGGAGACACCGAAACTGGAGGCGTAAGTCCCCTATTTTGAAGCGCAGGAAGGGTTGAAATTGCTTCTGGACCGGAATGTGGAGATAGGCATCTTGAAGATCTATAGAGGCCATCCAATCCCCCGGCTGAACTGATAGAATCACGGTGTTTAGTGATTCCATTTTGAAATGTTCTATCTGGATGTATTTGTTTAATTTCTTGAGATCCAGTACCGGTCTCCATCCACCTGATTTTTTGGGGACCAAGAAGATAGGGGAATAGAACCCCGAGTGTTCTTCCAAAGCTGGGACTGGTACCACAGCCTGCTGAAGCACCAAAGCTTGCACATATTGCCGAAGAGCTTCTCCTTTTTCCCTGGAGGTCGGAATTTTGGTGGGCTGAAAGGATAGGCGTGGGGGGTGTCTTTTGAACCTCCAGTGATGACCCCGCTGAACCGTGGACACTGCCCACTGATCTGTACAATTTTCCACCCAAACCTGGGCGAATGCTCCGAGTCGAGCACCTACCGGCCCGGTCTGGGTGGGCAGAGAGTCAAAAGGACTTCTGGCCCTCAGTCGTGGATGTTGAGGCCTTGGGTTTTCCCATCTTCAGGAAAGTTGCCTGTGACCCTTTCCAGCCTCTCCTATACTCCCTACCTGGGCGGTAGGATCTGGAATCTTTTGCTCTTTGGTTCGTCGGGCGCGACACAAACCTCTTTCTCCTGCTTCTGTCTTGAGGAATTAAGCCACTCTTCCCCCCCGTGACCCGGGTGATTGCTGCATCCATCTTGTCACCAAATAATGCCTTCCCATTGTGCGGGATACGGCACCATGATTGCTTTGAGGTGGGGTCGGCTGCCCATGGTTTAAGCCACAATGCCCTTCTGGCCGTAATGGAATATAACATGGCCCTGGAGGAACACTTCATAATGTCAATGGCGGCTTCCGCCATAAAATCTGAGGCTAATTTCAGCTCATCCATCACTTTAATAATTTCTTCCGCGTCCACACCTTGTCTGAGGGCTGTCTCAATGTTGTCTGACCATACTCTTGTGGCTTTGGAAATGGAGGTTAGGGCGACTGCTGGTTTACATGCCCCCCCCCCCCCCCGTTGCCTGGTAGGATTTTTTCAGGTCTGAATCTATTCTTCGGTCCAGGACATCCTTAAAGGAGACTGCGTCTTCCAAGGGGAGCGTTGTGTTCCTGGCCAGTCTCATAATTGAGGCGTCTACTGTAGGGACAGCATCAAACAACTGTGCGTCGGTTTCTGAAAAAGGGTACAATTTTGAAAAACGGTTATAGGCCAAAGGCCTTTTATCTACTTTCTGCCATTCATCTGTTATTACTTCCCTGATCTCTTCCATCAGGGGGAAGGTTGATAATTTTCTTTTCAGGTGTGGAAAATATTTTTTGGATTTGGCCGGAGGCTCTGGGTCCTCCTCCCACTGGATTGCATCTTTCACAGCATTAATAAAGGGTTCCACTAGAGCGAAATCAAAAGATGACGGGTTCTCCTCCACTAACTCTGTTTCGTCTTCAGATAGTGCTTCAGGATCATGGTGCGGGGTGGGGGTAATCACTGATTCACCTGACGATGGAGCAGCTTGGTCTTGACCTACCGCTAGCTCGCGGATAGAATCCTTTATTAGCTGTTTGATGGAATCCATGGATTCCTGCTTGTCTTTCTCTTTGTCACCTGCGGCTTCACGGAGGCATAGGGCACATACCAGTTTGTCTGGGAGGGCTTGTTTCCCACATACCCAGCAGGCTTTCTGACCTGGATACACTGATTTTTGTGCCGAGACATATCTGTCTGTGGAATGTCGGGGTGACCTCTGGCCACTGCGCGAAGCATGGGCTGATGAGGAGTGGGAGTGACCCGAACTTCTATGACCCCCCGACCTCCTATCTTGGGACCCCCTGTGGGATGACCGGCGAGACGATCTGTGATGCGGGCTGGGTAAGAGAGAGAAAAAAAAGAGAGAGAGAGAGAGAGAGAGAGAGAGAGAGAGTAGGGAAAAAAAAAGGAAAGTTTTTTTAGTGCCGTTTATTTTGGACAGTGCTCTTTTTATTTAAAAAAAAGACCTTACCTGACTGTTGCAGCCCTTACCTAGTGGTATGTTGAGGATCTTTTTGATGCGGTGTTAAATTGCTATGGGCAGCTAAGAATAGAGGTAGGAAAGAGGTGCTTTGTTGGACCAATGAGAAGTATAAAACAAATACCCATTTATATTGAATTTCAAAATATCAGACCAAAAAGAAAAAAACAATTTGCCCCATTCCAGTACCTTGGCTGGGCTCCATAATCCAGGGAAAAGACACCTGAGGTGTGTTCCCCTATGTAGCTGACACCAGACTGAAGCTGTGCTCTCCTTTTTATACTGAGAGCGCTTAGGGAGTACCAAGATGGCCGCCGACGGCCTCGAAATGGCTACTGCGCATGCGCCGCCGACGTCACGCCGTGGCTCTGCCCTCTGCCGAGAAAACAGAGCGGAATGGCGCGCGGGAAGCGCCGCACACACAGGGAGATGCTGAGGAGGGGAAGGTGCTTCCCCCATGCTACCATGACTCGCTCCCCTCCCGGGGGGGAACTGTATGTAGACACCATGCTTTGTGTGATACTATGTGGGGGTACATAGAGGAGAAAGATAAGCGGCTCCTGTTGATCCCCAAACCCAAAAAGATCCACAGAAAAACGGGTTTCCCATACTTATCTGGTGCCTTTAGCAACCCAAGCCATGGGACTCCATGCTGCAGGAGAGCATTAACCTGCAATGGTTACACCATAGAGCGGTGAGGAAGGGCTGGCCGTGATCCTGCAGGTATGAGGACAGAGAAAAGAATACTGACAGGGGGGCTCAACACTCTTATTCCTAGAGTTTGAAGTGGTCCTGTGGGTTGGTATGCTGCCATTAAGGCACCAGGAAAATGCTTTCAGACACTTTGCTTTTCCACGTTTCAGACGCAAAATGCAGCTAAACGCGGCTAAATGCGGCACCCACGTTTAGCTGCATTTGCGTTTATAAGCCTTTTTAAAGGAACCCAATTGGACCAGAAAACTCAGAAATATGATGGTAAACCATAAAAAATACTAGAAAAATTGTTTTAAAATGTCGTAATTAGTTTAGATAGTTCATAGAGCATATATACTCACTAATGCATACATGTTTGTGAAATGCATACATGTTTGTGAAATATCGAACGGACATTCACTGTGCCATCAACGGATGGGTCCAATATTGATGAGCTCTGATTCTGGACCTCTCACGCAATTTGCGATGACGTTGCTGCCTCATCAAGAGCAACATAAGGAGCATTTCCTGACATATATTCAATATGGGATCCATTTCCAAAAAAAAAAAAAAAACACAGAAAGAGAGGCAAATGCAAGTGTACAACTCCTCTCTCTGCTGCTGCTGATCACTCTGATCAAAATGGCAGAAATAGTTAATAAGCCATACTTTCTGAGCTTGGGGAGGGTCTATATGATGTTATCTTTACAAACGCTTATAGACGCGGCTAAACGCGGCATGAAAACACGGCAAAATGTGCGTTTTTAAACGCAGGTTTCTGCTTTTTAAAACATGCGTTCAGCAGAGTTTGCATCTGCGTCTCGTGTGCATGGGGCCTTATATGAAAATATTCAGTATGTATAGGGATTGTATAGGGATTGCACTGACCAAAGCAATTGTGCTTACCTGATTAAATGTGTTACCTTACGGAAAGCTTATTCTTATTAATCTGAAACCACATTGATGGTGATGCAACACAAGTTTATTGGATCACCAGTGAAAACAACAATCATGTTTCAGAGACAAAAAGAACCTTCTTCATTATAGATACAAAAGTATGATATAATAGTAGGCTTAAAAATCTATGCAAAACAGAAGGTGTTTACACAAAAAAATGTTAAGATATAGAGCATTTATGAGGAATTTAAAATTCTGGGGAAACTATAGAGGGTCATAATTTGTGAAGGATAAAAATATGGTGCATCTTTGGTAAAAAGTGTAACCTAATAGAAAAATGTGTTGTTGACAAAATTAGATATTTGATATTTAGGGGTATTTATTAAATTAAAAATTAAAATAGTATTAAATGTTAGCATTACAGCTGTGAGTGTTAGGATTTAGGTATATGGAAATCTGAGCATGGAATACATCCTGTTAAATAAAAAAAAAATCTTAGAACGTGTCAATAGGCCACAGATATAGCAGTCAACACATCATGAATAATCTGCACCCATTTTGGGCAGTTTAAACATCTTGGAGATAACTACAGTATGTCACTAATAAGCTCTTTGTTGTTTAGGCTGGCATACCCTGTGGACGAATTCTAACCAATAATGCCTAGTAGCGGTGGGGGCCTAAAACTAGTTCCATCTCCCACCCAGATTTTATAATATAAAAGGTCTGACACTAACATTGCTCAAAAAAACCCACCTGGTGTAATACATGTCAAGAACACTTTAAAGCAGTCTTGCAACAAGTGCCTCTATCACTTAAAGTGGTAGTAAACCAACAAAAAAAATTAAAATAAACCTGCAAGACAAAGGCTTAATGAGCTAGTATGCATAGCGGCCACTTTAAATACAAGCTGACACACTGTTTGCAGCAGACTGAGAGGTTGAGCTCAGAGTGCGTCTCACTTCTTGTCGGAGACACTGAGCTCAATGAACAGCTTGGAGCCTTGGACCAATGGTAAAGTACCATTGGTCCCAGCTGTGCAATAAAAATGCTGCAGTGGAGGCATGCCCCCCTTAACCCCTTGCCACCCAGGCCAGTTCTGACACTTCTCTCCTACATGTAAAAATCATCATTGTTTTGCTAGAAAATTACTCAGAACCCCCAAACATTATATAATAAAATGGTGGTCCTTGCAACTTTTTATGTCCCACGGTATTTGCACAGAGATTTTTTTAAACACATTTTTTTTTGGGGGGGGGGGGGGACTGTTTCATGAATAAAAAAAAACACATGTCACAGTTTAAAATTGCGCACACTTGTAAAATGGCGCCAAACTTCAAATCCCCATAGGTGATGCTTTAAATTATTTACAGGTTACATGTTTAGAGTCACAGAGGAGGTCTAGGGCTAGAATTATTGCTCTCGCTCTAACGATCATGGCATATGTAACCTGTGTGTATCTGGCTCTGATACTAGCCAGTGCCTCACCAGCCACTGACCTCACCGCACGTCCCTGGTATTTTTAAACACAGCTGTTGCAGACTTGTTAGGCCTCATGCACACAAGACACTGTTAAACACACGTTCAGAGGCAGTTGGACACTTTTTTCGACTGTCCCTGAACTCATTCTATTCTATCCTATGTGTCCATGTACACAGTCTTGTTTTTTGGCGTTTTTTAGGCAGTTGCGTTTAACCTCGTTTTTCCAGAAGCAAAAAAATGGGTTCAGATGCAAACGTTTTCCACGTTTCAGACGCTAAATGCGGCAAAACGCTGGTACCGTGCTTAGCCGCCTTTTCGTTTATACGTGTTTTTAAAGATGCCCTATTTTTTTTACATTAAAAATCTCAAAAATGATGGCAAATTATGAAAAAACATTAATTTTTTTTTAAACAATTGTAATTGCTTGCAATGATTCATAGACCATTTATATACCCTAATGAGCCCTTGATCCAATCCAATACACCACTAGCATTGCTGTTATCCGAAGTATAATTGAAATTTGATCTATATGTTGTTAGATTTGAACAAGCAACTTGTGGCAGGTGACGTGGCAAGTGGACAATCCACAACTTGTGGCAGGTGATGTGGCAAGTGGACAATCCACAACTTGGGGCAGGTGACGTTGCAAGTGACATGGCAAATGACAATCCACAATTTGTGGCAAGTGACGTGGCAAGTGGACAATTCACAACTTGTGGCAGGTGACGTGGCAATAGGACAATCCACAACTTGTGGCAGATGACGTGGCAAGTGGACAATCCACAACTTGTGGCAAGTGGACAATCCACAACTTGTGGCAGGTGGCGTGGCAAATGACAATCCACAACTTGTGGCAGAAGACCTGACAAGTGATGTGGCAAGTGTACAATCCACAACTTGTGGTAAGTGACGTGGCAAATCATGTGGCAAGTGATGTGGCAAATGACAATCCACAATTTGTGGCAGGTGACGTGGCAAGTGGATAATCCACAACTTGTAGCAGGTGACGTGGCAGGTGACGTGGCAAGTGGACAATCCACAACTTGTGGCAGAAGATGTGGCAAGTGACGTGGCAAGTGGACAATCCACAACTTGTGGCAAGTGACGTGGCAAGTGACGTGGCAAGTGACGTGACAGGTGGACAATCCACAACTTGTGGCAGGTGATGTGGCAAGTGAAGTGGCAGGTGATGTGACAAGTGGCGTGGCAAGTGGACAATCCAGAACTTGTGGCAGGTGATGTGGCAAGTGACATAGCAAATGACATGGCAAGTGGACAAACCACAACTTGTGGCAAGTGATGTGGCAAGTGATGTGGCAAGTGACGTGGCAAATGACAATCCACAATTTGTGGCAGGTGACGTGGCAAGTGACATGGCAAGTGGACAATCCACAACTTGTGGCAGAAGACGTGGCAAGTGACGTGGCAAGTGGACAATCCACAACTTGTGGCAAGCGACGTGGCAAGTGACGTGGCAAGTGACGTGACAGGTGGACAAACCACAACTTGTGGCAGGTGATGTGGCAAGTGACGTGGCAGGCGACGTGGCAAGTGGTGTGGCAAGTGGACAATCCAGAACTTGCGTCAGGTGACATGGCAAGTGACGTGGCAAGTGGACAATCCACAACTTGTGGCAGGTGACATGGCAAGTGACATGGCAAGTGGACAATCCACAACTTGTGGCAGGTGACGTGGCAAGTGACGTGGCAAGTGGCGTGGCAAGTGACATGTCATGTAGACAATCCACAACTTGTGGCAGGTGATGTGGCAAGTGACGTGGCAGGTGACGTGGCAAGTGGCGTGGGAAGTGGACAATCCACAACTTATAATTGAAATTTGATCTATATGTTGTTAGATTTGAACAAGCAACTTGTGGCAGGTGACGTGGCAAGTGGACAATCCACAACTTGTGGCAGGTGACGTGGCAAGTGGACAATCCACAACTTGGGGCAGGTGACGTGGCAAGTGACATGGCAAATGACAATCCACAATTTGTGGCAAGTGACGTGGCAAGTGGACAATTCACAACTTGTGGCAGGTGACGTGGCAATAGGACAATCCACAACCTGTGGCAGATGACGTGGCAAGTGGACAATCCACAACTTGTGGCAAGTGGACAATCCACAACTTGTGGCAGGTGGCGTGGCAAATGACAATCCACAACTTGTGGCAGAAGACCTGACAAGTGATGTGGCAAGTGTACAATCCACAACTTGTGGTAAGTGACGTGGCAAATCATGTGGCAAGTGACGTGGCAAATGACAATCCACAATTTGTGGCAGGTGACGTGGCAAGTGGATAATCCACAACTTGTAGCAGGTGACGTGGCAGGTGACGTGGCAAGTGGACAATCCACAACTTGTGGCAGAAGATGTGGCAAGTGACGTGGCAAGTGGACAATCCACAACTTGTGGCAAGTGACGTGGCAAGTGACGTGGCAAGTGACG
This sequence comes from Lithobates sylvaticus, assembly GCA_028564925.1. Taxonomy (NCBI): domain Eukaryota; kingdom Metazoa; phylum Chordata; class Amphibia; order Anura; family Ranidae; genus Lithobates; species Lithobates sylvaticus. Next base: position 120,777,225 of record CM053032.1, on the reverse strand, counting down.
TGACAGGTGGACAATCCACAACTTGTGGCAGGTGATGTGGCAAGTGAAGTGGCAGGTGATGTGACAAGTGGCGTGGCAAGTGGACAATCCAGAACTTGTGGCAGGTGATGTGGCAAGTGACATAGCAAATGACATGGCAAGTGGACAAACCACAACTTGTGGCAAGTGATGTGGCAAGTGACGTGGCAAATGACAATCCACAATTTGTGGCAGGTGACGTGGCAAGTGACATGGCAAGTGGACAATCCACAACTTGTGGCAGAAGACGTGGCAAGTGACGTGGCAAGTGACGTGGCAAGTGACGTGGCAAGTGGACAATCCACAACTTGTGGCAAGTGACGTGGCAAGTGACGTGGCAAGTGACGTGGCAAGTGACGTGACAGGTGGACAAACCACAACTTGTGACAGGTGATGTGGCAAGTGACGTGGCAGGTGACGTGGCAAGTGGTGTGGCAAGTGGACAATCCAGAACTTGTGTCAGGTGACATGGCAAGTGACGTGGCAAGTGGACAATCCACAACTTGTGGCAGGTGACATGGCAAGTGACATGGCAAGTGGACAATCCACAACTTGTGGCAGGTGACGTGGCAAGTGACGTGGCAAGTGGCGTGGCAAGTGACATGTCATGTAGACAATCCACAACTTGTGGCAGGTGATGTGGCAAGTGACGTGGCAGGTGACGTGGCAAGTGGCGTGGGAAGTGGACAATCCACAACTTGTGGCAGAATACGTGGCAAGTGACATATATGTAAATACCGCACCATCTCTAAATGTAGCTGCTGGCACTAAAAGGTACAATCAAAAGTGCAAATAAAATAGAAACAAGTGCAGCGCTAATAAATTCAGCAAGTGACGAGTGAAAAATAAATGTGACAATGTGATTCACTGTAAAGCAATATATCACATAAAACATATATCAAAATAGAGTTCTGCAAATACAAGAACTAAAACGTGCATACAGTCCAGAATATATAACTGGTCCAATGTGAACAAAGTGCAGTCCAAATGATACGTGGCAAAATAGGAAAATCTTTCCGAGTGCATCAATTCCAACCAGTGATAAACACCAACCACCACCAGCAGCACAGAATGCTTACCAGAAAACGATGACGCACTCAAGTATACACTTGGTGGGTAGGGATGGGCCCGGTGCTCGATGCGAACCCATGTTCGCATCGAGCACCGGGTGTTCGCTCGCTCGGCGAGCCCAGAACTATTTTGGCCGCTCGCATCACATTCGTGTGATGCGAGCGGCCCCGCAATGCATTGCGGCCGGCGCGGCCGGCGTGGCCGGCGCAGTGCATTGCTGGCTGATGATTGGCCAAGCATGCACTGTGACCCCGCATGCTTGGCCAATCACAGCGCCGGAAAATCGGAGAGCCATAATTGGCTACAGGCAGGACGCCTGTAGCCAATTACAGCTCAGGGGCTTTAGTACACGCCCCCTCATTTAAAAGGCCGCCACGCCGTCGGCGCCGGTCACATGAGTTCCGGCTTTAGGAGAGATCAGGCTGATTCTGTGTCACTCTTTGCTAGATTCCTATTGAAAGATTTGCTCTACTTTGCTAAACAATTGGCTATTTATTTGCTAAACCATTGCTACCTGTCATTGATCGTCCATTGCTGCTGCTGGTTAGTGTGTTTTTAGCTGCTGCTGGGGGTTAGTCTGGTGCGTGTCTTACTGTTAGTACAGTATTTCAGTAGTACCAACCGCAGTGCTGTTAGTACAGCACTGCACCCCAAAAGCACCCACAGGACTTGTAGTGTGTTAGTGGCAGCAAACAGAGCTCCTATATTTTCTTCCCAGAAGCACCTATAGGACTTGTAGTGTGTTAGTCCCATCACACAGAGTTCCTATATTTTCTTTGCAGAAGCAACCATAGGACTTGTAGTGTGTTAGTCCCATCACACAGAGTTCCTATATTTTCTTCCCAGAAGCACCCATAGGACTTGTAGTGTGTTAGTCCCATCACACAGAGCTCCTATATTTTCTTCCCAGAAGCACCCATAGGACTTGTAGTGTGTTAGTCCCATCACACAGAGCTCCTATATTTTCTTCCCAGAAGCACCTATAGGACTTGTAGTGTGTTAGTCCCATCACACAAATCTATATTTTCTTCCCAGAAGCACCTATAGGACTTGTAGTGTGTTAGTCCCATCACACAGAGTTCCTATATTTTCTTCCCAGAAGCACCTATAGGACTTGTAGTGTGTTAGTCCCATCACACAGAGCTATATTTTCTTCCCAGAAGCACCTATAGGACTTGTAGTGTGTTAGTCCCATCACACAGAGCTCCTATATTTTCTTCCCAGAAGCACCCATAGGACTTGTAGTGTGTTAGTCCCATCACACAGAGTTCCTATATTTTCTTCCCAGAAGCACCCATAGGACTTGTAGTGTGTTAGTCCCATCACACAGAGTTCCTATATTTTCTTCCCAGAAGCACCCATAGGACTTGTAGTGTGTTAGTCCCATCACACAGAGCTATATTTTCTTCCCAGAAGCACCTATAGGACTTGTAGTGTGTTAGTCCCATCACACAGAGCTCCCATATTTTCTTCCCAGAAGCACCTATAGGACTTGTAGTGTGTTAGTCCCATCACACAGAGCTATATTTTCTTCCCAGAAGCACCTATAGGACTTGTAGTGTGTTAGTCCCATCACACAGAGCTCCTATATTTTCTTCCCAGAAGCACCTATAGGACTTGTAGTGTGTTAGTCCCATCACACAGAGTTCCTATATTTTCTTCCCAGAAGCACCCATAGGACTTGTAGTGTGTTAGTCCCATCACACAGAGTTCCTATATTTTCTTCCCAGAAGCACCTATAGGACTTGTAGTGTGTTAGTCCCATCACACAGAGCTATATTTTCTTTCCAGAAGCACCCATAGGACTTGTAGTGTGTTAGTCCCATCACACAGAGTTCCTATATTTTCTTCCCAGAAGCACCCATAGGACTTGTAGTGTGTTAGTCCCATCACAAAGAGCTATATTTTCTTCCCAGAAGCACCTATAGGACTTGTAGTGTGTTAGTCCCATCACACAGAGTTCCTATATTTTCTTCCCAGAAGCACCCATAGGACTTGTAGTGTGTTAGTCCCATCACACAGAGCTATATTTTCTTCCCAGAAGCACCTATAGGACTTGTAGTGTGTTAGTCCCATCACACAGAGCTCCTATATTTTCTTCCCAGAAGCACCTATAGGACTTGTAGTGTGTTAGTCCCATCACACAGAGCTATATTTTCTTCCCAGAAGCACCTATAGGACTTGTAGTGTGTTAGTCCCATCACACAGAGCTCCTATATTTTCTTCCCAGAAGCACCTATAGGACTTGTAGTGTGTTAGTCCCATCACACAGAGTTCCTATATTTTCTTCCCAGAAGCACCCATAGGACTTGTAGTGTGTTAGTCCCATCACACAGAGTTCCTATATTTTCTTCCCAGAAGCACCTATAGGACTTGTAGTGTGTTAGTCCCATCACACAGAGCTATATTTTCTTTCCAGAAGCACCCATAGGACTTGTAGTGTGTTAGTCCCATCACACCTATAGAGTTCCTATATTTTCTTCCCAGAAGCACCAAGGACTTGTAGTGTGTTAGTCCCATCACACAGAGTTCCTATATTTTCTTTGCAGAAGCACCCATAGGACTTGTAGTGTGTTAGTCCCATCACACAGAGTTCCTATATTTTTCTTCCCAGAAGCACCCATAGGACTTGTAGTGTGTTAGTCCCATCACACAGAGCTCCTATATTTCTTCCCAGAAGCACCTATAGGACTTGTAGTGTGTTAGTCCCATCACACAGAGCTATATTTTCTTCCCAGAAGCACCCATAGGACTTGTAGTGTGTTAGTCCCATCACACAGAGCTCCTATATTTTCTTCCCAGAAGCACCTATAGGACTTGTAGTGTGTTAGTCCCATCACACAGAGCTATATTTTCTTCCCAGAAGCACCTATAGGACTTGTAGTGTGTTAGTCCCATCACACAGAGCTCCTATATTTTCTTCCCAGAAGCACCTATAGGACTTGTAGTGTGTTAGTCCCATCACACAGAGTTCCTATATTTTCTTTGCAGAAGCACCCATAGGACTTGTAGTGTGTTAGTCCCATCACACAGAGTTCCTATATTTTCTTCCCAGAAGCACCCATAGGACTTGTAATGTGTTAGTCCCATCACACAGAGTTCCTATATTTTCTTCCCAGAAGCACCTATAGGACTTGTAGTGTGTTAGTCCCATCACACAGAGCTCCTATATTTTCTTCCCAGAAGCACCCATAGGACTTGTAGTGTGTTAGTCCCATCACACAGAGCTCCTATATTTTCTTCCCAGAAGCACCTATAGGACTTGTAGTGTGTTAGTCCCATCACACAGAGTTCCTATATTTTCTTCCCAGAAGCACCCATAGGACTTGTAGTGTGTTAGTCCCATCACACAGAGCTCCTATATTTTCTTCCCAGAAGCACCCATAGGACTTGTAGTGTGTTAGTCCCATCACACAGAGCTCCTATATTTTCTTCCCAGAAGCACCTATAGAACTTGTAGTGTGTTAGTCCCATCACACAGAGCTATATTTTCTTCCCAGAAGCACCTATAGGACTTGTAGTGTGTTAGTCCCATCACACAGAGCTCCTATATTTTCTTCCCAGAAGCACCCATAGGACTTGTAGTGTGTTAGTCCCATCACACAGAGTTCCTATATTTTCTTCCCAGAAGCACCTATAGGACTTGTAGTGTGTTAGTCCCATCACACAGAGCTCCTATATTTTCTTCCCAGAAGCACCTATAGGGCTTGTAGTGTGTTAGTCCCATCACACAGAGCTCCTATATTTTCTTCCCAGAAGCACCTATAGGACTTGTAGTGTGTTAGTCCCATCACACAGAGCTATATTTTCTTCCCAGAAGCACCTATAGGACTTGTAGTGTGTTAGTCCCATCACACAGAGCTCCTATATTTTCTTCCCAGAAGCACCCATAGGACTTGTAGTGTGTTAGTCCCATCACACAGAGCTCCTATATTTTCTTCCCAGAAGCACCTATAGGACTTGTAGTGTGTTAGTCCCATCACGCAGAGCTCCTATATTTTTTCCCCAGAAGCACCTATAGGACTTGTAGTGTGTTAGTCCCATCACACAGAGCTATATTTTCTTCCCAGAAGCACCTATAGGACTTGTAGTGTGTTAGTCCCATCACACAGAGCTCCTATATTTTCTTCCCAGAAGCACCTATAGGACTTGTAGTGTGTTAGTCCCATCACACAGAGCTATATTTTCTTCCCAGAAGCACCTATAGGACTTGTAGTGTGTTAGACCCGTCACACAGAGCTCCTATATTTTCTTCCCAGAAGCACCTATAGGACTTGTAGTGTGTTAGTCCCATCACACAGAGCTATATTTTCTTCCCAGAAGCACCTATAGGACTTGTAGTGTGTTAGTCCCATCACACAGAGCTCCTATATTTTCTTCCCAGAAGCACCTATAGGACTTGTAGTGTGTTAGTTCCATCACACAGAGCTCCTATATTTTCTTCCCAGAAGCACCCATAGGACTTGTAGTGTGTTAGTCCCATCACACAGAGCTCCTATATTTTCTTCCCAGAAGCACCTACAGTGGTGTGAAAAAGTGTTTGCCCCCTTCCTCATTTCCTGTTCCTTTGCATGTTTGTCACACTTAAGTGTTTCAGAACATCAAACCAATTTAAACAATAGTCAAGGACAACACAAGTAAACACAAAATGCAATTTGTAAATGAAGGTGTTTATTATTAAAGGTGAAAAAAAATCCAAACCATCATGGCCCTGTGTGAAAAAGTGATTGCCCCCTAAACCTAATAACTGGTTGGGCCACCCTTAGCAGCAACAACTGCAACCAAGCGTTTGCGATAATGTGCAATGAGGCTTTTACACCGTCCTGGAGGAATTTTGGCCCACTCATCTTTGCAGAATTGTCCTAATTCAGTTACATTAGAGGGTTTTCGAGCATGAACGGCCTTTTTAAGGTCATACCACAACATCTCAATAGGATTCAGGTCAGGACTTTGGCTAGGCCACTCCAAAGTCTTCATTTTGTTTTTCTTCAGCCATTCGGTGGTGGACTTGCTGGTGTGTTTAGGATCATTGTCCTGCTGCAGAACCCAAGTTCGTTTCAGCTTGAGTACACAAACAGATGGTCGGACATTCTCCTTCAGGATCTCTTGGTAGACAGCAGAATTCATAGTTCCTTTTATCACGGCAAGTCTTCCAGGTCCTGAAGCAGCAAAACAGCCCCAGACCATCACACTACCACCACCATATTTTACTGTTGGTATAATGTTCTCTTTCTGAAATGCAGTGTTCCTTCTACGCCAGATATACTTGGACACACACCTTCCAAAGAGTTCCACTTTTGTCTCATCGGTCCACAGAATGTTGTCCCAAAAGTCTTGGGGATCATCAAGATGTGTTGTGGAGAAATTGAGACGAGCTTTGATGTTCTTTTTGCTCAGCAGTGGTTTTCTCCTTGGAACTCTGCCATGCAGTCCATTTTTGCCCAGTCTTTTCCTGATGGTGGAGGCATGAACGCTGACCTTAACTGAGGCAAGTGAGGCCTGCAGTTCCTTGGACGTTGTTGTGGGGTCTTTTGTGAGCTCTTGGATGAGTCGTCGCTGCGCTCTTGGGGTAATTTTGGGCGGCCGGCCACTCCTGGGAAGGTTCACCACTGTTCCATGTCTTCGCCATTTGTGGATAATGGCTCTCACTGTGGTTCGCTGGATTCCCAAAGCTTTGGAAATGGCTTTATAACCCTTTCCAGACTGATAGATCTCAATTACTTTCTTTCTCAATTGTTCCTGAATTTCTTTGGGTCTCGGCATGATGTGTAGCTTTTAAGGATCTTCTGGTGGACCTTACTGTGTCAAGCAGCTCCTATTTAAGTGATGCCTTGATTGTGAACAGGTGTGGCAATAATCAGGCCTGGGTGTGGCTAGAGAAATTGAACTCAGGTGTGGACAACCACAGTTATAGTATGTTTTAACAAGGGGGGCAATCACTTTTTCACACAGGGCCATGATGGTTTGGATTTTTTTTCACCTTTAATAATAAACACCTTCATTTACAAATTGCATTTTGTGTTTACTTGTGTTGTCCTTGACTATTGTTTAAATTGGTTTGATGTTCCGAAACACTTAAGTGTGACAAACATGCAAAGGAACAGGAAATGAGGAAGGGGGCAAACACTTTTTCACACCACTGCATAGGACTTGTAGTGTGTTAGTCCCATCACACAGAGTTCCTATATTTTCTTCCCAGAAGCACCCATAGGACTTGCAGTGTGTTAGTCCCATCACACAGAGCTCCTATATTTTCTTCCCAGAAGCACCTATAGGACTTGTAGTGTGTTAGTCCCATCACACAGAGCTATATTTTCTTCCCAGAAGCACCCATAGGACTTGTAGTGTGTTAGTCCCATCACACAGAGCTCCTATATTTTCTTCCCAGAAGCACCTATAGGACTTGTAGTGTGTTAGTCCCATCACACAGAGCTATATTTTCTTCCCAGAAGCACCTATAGGACTTGTAGTGTGTTAGTCCCATCACACAGAGCTCCTATATTTTCTTCCCAGAAGCACCTATAGGACTTGTAGTGTGTTAGTCCCATCACACAGAGTTCCTATATTTTCTTTGCAGAAGCACCCATAGGACTTGTAGTGTGTTAGTCCCATCACACAGAGTTCCTATATTTTCTTCCCAGAAGCACCCATAGGACTTGTAATGTGTTAGTCCCATCACACAGAGTTCCTATATTTTCTTCCCAGAAGCACCTATAGGACTTGTAGTGTGTTAGTCCCATCACACAGAGCTCCTATATTTTCTTCCCAGAAGCACCCATAGGACTTGTAGTGTGTTAGTCCCATCACACAGAGCTCCTATATTTTCTTCCCAGAAGCACCTATAGGACTTGTAGTGTGTTAGTCCCATCACACAGAGTTCCTATATTTTCTTCCCAGAAGCACCCATAGGACTTGTAGTGTGTTAGTCCCATCACACAGAGTTCCTATATTTTCTTCCCAGAAGCACCCATAGGACTTGTAGTGTGTTAGTACCATCACACAGAGCTCCTATATTTTCTTCCCAGAAGCACCCATAGGACTTGTAGTGTGTTAGTCCCATCACACAGAGCTCCTATATTTTCTTCCCAGAAGCACCTATAGGACTTGTAGTGTGTTAGTCCCATCACACAGAGCTATATTTTCTTCCCAGAAGCACCTATAGGACTTGTAGTGTGTTAGTCCCATCACACAGAGCTCCTATATTTTCTTCCCAGAAGCACCCATAGGACTTGTAGTGTGTTAGTCCCATCACACAGAGTTCCTATATTTTCTTCCCAGAAGCACCTATAGGACTTGTAGTGTGTTAGTCCCATCACACAGAGCTCCTATATTTTCTTCCCAGAAGCACCCATACGACTTGTAGTGTGTTAGTCCCATCACACAGAGCTCCTATATTTTTCTTCCCAGAAGCACCCATAGGACTTGTAGTGTGTTAGTCCCATCACACAGAGCTATATTTTCTTCCCAGAAGCACCTATAGGACTTGTAGTGTGTTAGTCCCATCACACAGAGCTCCTATATTTTCTTCCCAGAAGCACCTATAGGACTTGTAGTGTGTTAGTCCCATCACACAGAGTTCCTATATTTTATTTGCAGAAGCACCCATAGGACTTGTAGTGTGTTAGTCCCATCACACAGAGTTCCTATATTTGCTTCCCAGAAGCACCCATAGGACTTGTAGTGTGTTAGTCCCATCACACAGAGCTCCTATATTTTCTTCCCAGAAGCACCTATAGGACTTGTAGTGTGTTAGTCCCATCACACAGAGCTATATTTTCTTCCCAGAATCACCCATAGGACTTGTAGTGTGTTAGTCCCATCACACAGAGCTCCTATATTTTCTTCCCAGAAGCACCTATAGGACTTGTAGTGTGTTAGTCCCATCACACAGAGCTATATTTTCTTCCCAGAAGCACCTATAGGACTTGTAGTGTGTTAGTCCCATCACACAGAGCTCCTATATTTTCTTCCCAGAAGCACCTATAGAACTTGTAGTGTGTTAGTCCCATCACACAGAGTTCCTATATTTTCTTGCCAGAAGCCCCCATAGGACTTGTAGTGTGTTAGTCCCATCACACCGAGTTCCTATATTTTCTTCCCAGAAGCACCCATAGGACTTGTAGTGTGTTAGTCCCATCACACAGAGTTCCTATATTTTCTTCCCAGAAGCACCCATAGGACTTGTAGTGTGTTAGTCCCATCACACAGAGCTCCTATATTTTCTTCCCAGAAGCACCTATAGGACTTGTAGTGTGTTAGTCCCATCACACAGAGTTCCTATATTTTCTTCCAGAAGCACCCATAGGACTTGTAGTGTGTTAGTCCCATCACACAGAGTTCCTATATTTTCTTCCCAGAAGCACCTATAGGACTTGTAGTGTGTTAGTCCCGTCACACAGAGCTCCTATATTTTCTTCCCAGAAGCACCCATAGGACTTGTAGTGTGTTAGTCCCATCACACAGAGCTCCTATATTTTCTTCCCAGAAGCACCTATAGGACTTGTAGTGTGTTAGTCCCATCACACAGAGCTATATTTTCTTCCCAGAAGCACCTATAGGACTTGTAGTGTGTTAGTCCCATCACACAGAACTCCTATATTTTCTTCCCAGAAGCACCCATAGGACTTGTAGTGTGTTAGTCCCATCACACAGAGTTCCTATATTTTCTTCCCAGAAGCACCTATAGGACTTGTAGCGTGTTAGTCCCATCACACAGAGCTCCTATATTTTCTTCCCAGAAGCACCCATAGGACTTGTAGTGTGTTAGTCCCATCACACAGAGCTCCTATATTTTCTTCCCAGAAGCACCCATAGGACTTGTAGTGTGTTAGTCCCATCACACAGAGCTATATTTTCTTCCCAGAAGCACCTATAGGACTTGTAGTGTGTTAGTCCCATCACACAGAGCTCCTATATTTTCTTCCCAGAAGCACCTATAGGACTTGTAGTGTGTTAGTCCCATCACACAGAGTTCCTATATTTTCTTTGCAGAAGCACCCATAGGACTTGTAGTGTGTTAGTCCCATCACACAGAGTTTCTATATTTTCTTCCCAGAAGCACCCATAGGACTTGTAGTGTGTTAGTCCCATCACACAGAGTTCCTATATTTTCTTCCCAGAAGCACCCATAGGACTTGTAGTGTGTTAGTCACATCACACAGAGTTTCTATATTTTCTTCCCAGAAGCACCCATAGGACTTGTAGTGTGTTAGTCCCATCACACAGAGTTCCTATATTTTCTTCCCAGAAGCACCTATATGACTTGTAGTGTGTTAGTCCCATCACACAGAGTTCCTATATTTTCTTCCCAGAAGCACCTATAGGACTTGTAGTGTGTTAGTCCCATCACACAGAGTTCCTATATTTTCTTCCCAGAAGCACCTATAGGACTTGTAGTGTGTTAGTCCCATCACACAGAGTTCCTATATTTTCTTGCCAGAAGCACCCATAGGACTTGTAGTGTGTTAGTCCCATCACACAGAGTTCCTATATTTTCTTCCCAGAAGCACCCATAGGACTTGTAGTGTGTTAGTCCCATCACACAGAGTTCCTATATTTTCTTTGCAGAAGCACCCATAGGACTTGTAGTGTGTTAGTTCCATCACACAGAGCTATATTTTCTTCCCAGAAGCACCTATAGGACTTGTAGTGTGTTAGTCCCATCACACAGAACTCCTATATTTTCTTCCCAGAAGCACCAATAGGACTTGTAGTGTGTTAGTCCCATCACACAGAGTTCCTATATTTTCTTCCCAGAAGCACCTATAGGACTTGTAGCGTGTTAGTCCCATCACACAGAGCTCCTATATTTTCTTCCCAGAAGCACCCATAGGACTTGTAGTGTGTTAGTCCCATCACACAGAGCTCCTATATTTTTTCCCAGAAGCACCTATAGGACTTGTAGTGTGTTAGTCCCATCACACAGAGCTATATTTTCTTCCCAGAAGCACCTATAGGACTTGTAGTGTGTTAGTCCCATCACACAGAGCTCCTATATTTTCTTCCCAGAAGCACCTATAGGACTTGTAGTGTGTTAGTCCCATCACACAGAGTTCCTATATTTTCTTTGCAGAAGCACCCATAGGACTTGTAGTGTGTTAGTCCCATCACACAGAGTTTCTATATTTTCTTCCCAGAAGCACCCATAGGACTTGTAGTGTGTTAGTCCCATCACACAGAGTTCCTATATTTTCTTCCCAGAAGCACCCATAGGACTTGTAGTGTGTTAGTCACATCACACAGAGTTTCTATATTTTCTTCCCAGAAGCACCTATAGGACTTGTAGTGTGTTAGTCCCATCACACAGAGTTCCTATATTTTCTTCCCAGAAGCACCTATATGACTTGTAGTGTGTTAGTCCCATCACACAGAGTTCCTATATTTTCTTCCCAGAAGCACCTATAGGACTTGTAGTGTGTTAGTCCCATCACACAGAGTTCCTATATTTTCTTCCCAGAAGCACCTATAGGACTTGTAGTGTGTTAGTCCCATCACACAGAGTTCCTATATTTTCTTTGCAGAAGCACCCATAGGACTTGTAGTGTGTTAGTCCCATCACACAGAGTTCCTATATTTTCTTCCCAGAAGCACCCATAGGACTTGTAGTGTGTTAGTCCCATCACACAGAGTTCCTATATTTTCTTTGCAGAAGCACCCATAGGACTTGTAGTGTGTTAGTTCCATCACACAGAGTTCCTATATTTTCTTCCCAGAAGCACCTATAGGACTTGTAGTGTGTTAGTCCCATCACACAGAGTTCCTATATTTTCTTCCCAGAAGCACCTATAGGACTTGTAGTGTGTTAGTCCCATCACACAGAGTTCCTATATTTTCTTCCCAGAAGTACCTATAGGACTTGTAGTGTGTTAGTCCCATCACACAGAGTTCCTATATTTTCTTCTCAGCAGCACCCACAGGACTTGTAGTGTGTTAGTGGCATCACACAGAGCTCCTATATTTTCTTTGCAGAAGCACCCATAGGACTTCTAGTGTGTTAGTGGCATCACACAGAGCTCCTATATTTTCTTCTCAGCAGCACCCACAGGACTTCTAGTGTGTTAGTGTCATCACACAGAGCTCCTATATTTTCTTCTCAGCAGCACCCATAGGGACTTCTAGTGTGTTAGTGGCATCACACAGAGCTCCTATATTTTCTTTGCAGAAGCACCTATAGGACTTCTAGTGTGTTAGTGGCATCACACAGAGCTCCTATATTTTCTTTGCAGAAGCACCCATAGGACTTCTAGTGTGTTAGTGGCATCACACAGAGCTCCTATATTTTCTTCTCAGCAGCACCCACAGGACTTCTAGTGTGTTAGTGGCATCACACAGAGCTCCTATATTTTCTTTGCAGAAGCACCCATAGAACTTCTCTTGTGTTAGTGGCATCACACAGAGCTCCTATATTTTCTTCTCAGCAGCACCCACAGGACTTCTAGTGTGTTAGTGGCATCACACAGAGCTCCTATATTTTCTTTGCAGAAGCACCCATAGGACTTCTAGTGTGTTAGTGGCATCACACAGAGCTCCTATATTTTCTTCTCAGCAGCACCCACAGGACTTCTAGTGTGTTAGTGGCATCACACAGAGCTCCTATATTTTCTTTGCAGAAGCACCCATAGGACTTCTAGTGTGTTAGTGGCATCACACAGAGCTCCTATATTTTCTTCTCAGCAGCACCCACAGGACTTCTAGTGTGTTAGTGGCATCACACAGAGCTCCTATATTTTCTTCTCAGCAGCACCCACAGGACTTCTAGTGTGTTAGTGGCATCACACAGAGCTCCTATATTTTCTTTGCAGAAGCACCTATAGGACTTCTAGTGTGTTAGTGGCATCACACAGAGCTCCTATATTTTCTTTGCAGAAGCACCCATAGGACTTCTAGTGTGTTAGTGGCATCACACAAAGCTCCTATATTTTCTTTGCAGAAGCACCCATAGGACTTCTAGTGTGTTAGTGGCATCACACAGAGCTCCTATATTTTCTTCTCAGCAGCACCCACAGGACTTCTAGTGTGTTAGTGGCATCACACAGAGTTCCTATATTTTCTTTGCAGAAGCACCCATAGGACTTCTAGTGTGTTAGTGGCATCACACAGAGCTCCTATATTTTCTTCTCAGCAGCACCCACAGGACTTCTAGTGTGTTAGTGGCATCACACAGAGCTCCTATATTTTCTTTGCAGAAGCACCCATAGGACTTCTAGTGTGTTAGTGGCATCACACAGAGCTCCTATATTTTCTTCTCAGCAGCACCCACAGGACTTCTAGTGTGTTAGTGGCATCACACAGAGCTCCTATATTTTCTTTGCAGAAGCACCCATAGGACTTCTAGTGTGTTAGTGGCATCACACAGAGCTCCTATATTTTCTTCTCAGCAGCACCCACAGGACTTCTAGTGTGTTAGTGGCATCACACAGAGCTCCTATATTTTCTTTGCAGAAGCACCCATAGGACTTCTAGTGTGTTAGTGGCATCACACAGAGCTCCTATATTTTCTTCTCAGCAGCACCCACAGGACTTCTAGTGTGTTAGTGGCATCACACAGAGCTCCTATATTTTCTTTGCAGCAGCACCCACAGGACTTCTAGTGTGTTAGTGGCATCACACAGAGCTCCTATATTTTCTTTGCAGAAGCACCCATAGGACTTCTAGTGTGTTAGTGGCATCACACAGAGCTCCTATATTTTCTTTGCAGAAGCACCCATAGGACTTCTAGTGTGTTAGTGGCATCACACAGAGCTCCTATATTTTCTTTGCAGAAGCACCCATAGGACTTCTAGTGTGTTAGTGGCATCACACAGAGCTCCTATATTTTCTTCTCAGCAGCACCCACAGGACTTCTAGTGTGTTAGTGGCATCACACAGAGCTCCTATATTTTCTTTGCAGAAGCACCCATAGGACTTCTAGTGTGTTAGTGGCATCACACAGAGCTCCTATATTTTCTTCTCAGCAGCACCCACAGGACTTCTAGTGTGTTAGTGGCATCACACAGAGCTCCTATATTTTCTTTGCAGAAGCACCCATAGGACTTCTAGTGTGTTAGTGGCATCACACAGAGCTCCTATATTTTCTTCTCAGCAGCACCCACAGGACTTCTAGTGTGTTAGTGGCATCACACAGAGCTCCTATATTTTCTTCTCAGCAGCACCCACAGGACTTCTAGTGTGTTAGTGGCATCACACAGAGCTCCTATATTTTCTTTGCAGAAGCACCTATAGGACTTCTAGTGTGTTAGTGGCATCACACAGAGCTCCTATTTTTTCTTTGCAGAAGCACCCATAGGACTTCTAGTGTGTTAGTGGCATCACACAGAGCTCCTATATTTTCTTTGCAGAAGCACCCATAGGACTTCTAGTGTGTTAGTGGCATCACACAGAGCTCCTATATTTTCTTCTCAGCAGCACCCACAGGACTTCTAGTGTGTTAGTGGCATCACACAGAGCTCCTATATTTTCTTTGCAGAAGCACCTATAGGACTTCTAGTGTGTTAGTGGCATCACACAGAGCTCCTATATTTTCTTCTCAGCAGCACCCACAGGACTACCGACTACAATGGCTGGAAGACCGCCAAGGGGAGGCAGAGCGTGCAGAGGCAAGAACACAGGGCAGGCAGGCTCTGTTTCTAGTGGACGTGGCCGTGGCCGTGGACGTGGTCGTGCATCGTCATCAGCACGTGGCCATGGGACACGCGCGTCTTTGTTTTCGGCAGCTGGACATGTGGAGCCGCATCATGCTGAAGGCTTGGTAGAATGGATGACCAAGCCCTCCTCATCCTCCTCATCCTCTCTTACCCAGGCTCAGGGTACTGGCAGAGCAGCTGGCAACGCGTACTCAATGGCATCATCAGCCACCCCTTCCCTAGACCCACCATGTCCTCCTGAGGAGTCCCCCGATCTCTTTGAGCACAGTGTTGGGTACATGCTCCAGGAGGATGCCCAACGATTCGAAGGCTCGGATGATGATACCCAGCTTGAGGAAGTCAGTAGTGTGCGCGCAGAGAGAGGGGATGCTGAAGGACAGCAATCTGGCAGTACTGTTCCACCAGCTGCAGCTTACTGCCAGGTTTGCTCTAGTGGTGAAGAGGGAGGGGATGATGAGGTCATGAGGCGCTGCCTCTGCACGTTATCAGAAAAGTTCTTTGGTGTGGGCCTTTTTTGAGACGAGTGCATCAGATCGCACCACTGCTATTTGCAATATTTGTCTCAAGCGTATCTCGCATGGCCAAAACATCAGCCGCTTGGGCACCACAAGCATGACCAGACATATGTCGACCTGCCATGCAGCTCGTTGGCAGGCACACATAATAGACCCACACCAAAGAACTAAGCGGACCTCTCCTTGCTCCTCATCAGCTGGGATCTCCATCCCCACTACATCTTCAGTCCTCTCTGAAAGCTGCTGTGAGAGGACTGAAGGTGTAGAATTAGGTGTGTCACAACCAAGTACTTGCAGTACACCGACGTCCGATTGTAGCAGGCAAATTTCCCTGCCCCAGCTGCTGGACCGTCGAAAGAAGTACACTCCCAGCCATCCACATGCCCAGCGGTTGAATGCTAGCTTGGCTAAATTGCTAGCACTTCAACTGCTGTCTTTTCAGTTGGTAGACTCGGCCCCCTTCCGTGAGTTTGTTCAATGTGCGGTTCCTCAGTGGCAGGTTCCCAAACGCCACTTTTTCTCACGGAAGGCGATTCCATCTCTCTACCGGCATGTGGAAGGCAATGTCCATGCCTCGCTGGACAGGGCGGTCAGCGGTAAGGTGCATATTACCGCTGACTCATGGTCCAGCAGGCATGGACAGGGACGTTACCTTTCTTTCACGGCCCATTGGGTCACTCTATTGGCAGCTGGGAGGGATGCAGGACAAGGTGCAGTAGTGTTGGAGGTTGTTCCGCCACCACGCCTCCAAAACGCTACTACTGCTACTGGTTGTGACACACCTCTCTCCTCCACCCCCTCCTCTTCTTCTTCCTCCAGTGCTCTGTCCTTGGAACCAGCGGTGCTCCGTAGGCGTACAAGGGGCTACGCAAGTACGCAGGCAAAAAGATGCCATGCCGTGCTTGTGCTGGTGTGTTTGGGGGACAGGAGCCACACTGGGCCAGAGGTTCTGGCAGCTCTGCAGGGGCAGGCCGAGAGGTGGTTGACGCCACGTCAGCTTAAGCCAGGAATGGTTGTTTCTGACAATGGCACCAACCTCCTCTCCGCCCTGCGACAGGGGCAGCTCACCCATGTGCCCTGTATGGCTCACGTCCTCAACCTGGTGGTGCAGCGGTTCTTGGGCAGGTTCCCAGGCTTACAGGATGTCCTGAGGCAGGCCAGGAAAGTCTGTGTGCATTTCCGCCGATCTTATAATGCCAGTGCTCGGCTGACTGAGCTGCAAAAGGAGCTGAACCTGCCCAAGAACCGCCTAATATGTGACATGCCCACCAGGTGGAACTCAACGTTGGCCATGCTGCAGCGACTGCACACGCAGCAGAGGGCCATCAATGAGTACCTTTGCGACTACGGCACCAGGACAGGGTCAGGGGAGCTTGTTTTTTTCCCCACGTCAGTGGAGCATGATCAGGGATGCATGCACTGTCCTCTCACCATTTGAGGAGGCCACGAGGATGGTGAGCAGTGACAGTGCATGCATCAGTGACACTGTACCTCTTGTCCACCTGTTGGAGCATACGCTGCGTGGGATAATGGACAGGGCACTTGAGGCAGAACAGAGGCAGGAAGAGGAGGACTTCCTTGCCTCTCAAGGCCCCCTTTATCCGGACAGTGTTCCTTCTGTCCCACCCATCACACAGGAAGAGGATGAGGAGGAGGAGGAGGAGGAGGAGGAGGAGGATTGTGTGAGCATGGAGGTGGAGCCTGGCACTCAGCATCAGCAGCAGCAGTCTTTTAGGGATGATGTACAGTCCCAACAAACCAGTGGACTTGTACGTGGCTGGGAGGAGGTGGCTGGCGATCATGTCATCCTCAGTGACCCAGAAGACTCCGGACCGAATGCCTCAGCTAACCTACGCTGCATGGCCTCCCTGATCCTGCAAAGCCTGCGGAAGGATCCTCGTGTTCTTCGGATCAAGGAGAGGGACCATTACTGGCTGGCCACTCTCCTTGATCCACGGTACAAGGGTAAGGTTGCGGACCTTATCTTGCCGTTGCAGAGGGAGCAGAGGATGAGACATCTCAGGGAGGCCTTGCAGAAAGGTCTGTGCAACGCGTTCCCAGAAACTGGGAGGTTACAAACTCCTGGTCCTGGGCGACGAGTTGCTGAGGCTTCGGTCAGTAGCAGAAGGAGCGGTGGGGAAGGTGGACGTCTGACCGATGCATTCAGACAATTTTTTAGTCCGCAGCCCCAAGGTATGATCGGTTCCAGCAACCATCGCCAGCGTCTGATATACATGGTGCAGGAATACCTTGGGGCAAGGTCAGACTTGGACACCTTTCCCACCGAAAATCCTCTGGCTTACTGGGTCCTGAGGATGGATCACTGGCCAGAGCTTGCACAGTATGCAATTGAGCTACTGGCCTGTCCTGCCTCCAGCGTTCTTTCCGAACGCACATTCAGTGCTGCTGGAGGATTTGTCACCGATCATAGGGTGCGCCTGTCCACCGACTCGGTTGATCGACTGACCTTCATCAAAATGAATCAGTCTTGGATCACCACCAGCTACCAGGCACCTGAAGCGGATATAACGGAATAATTTATAATGTCACATCCCTTCAAGACTGCCTATGCTGATGCTGAGTGACTGTCCTCTTATGTTCACTGACTATCCTCTTCCTCCTCCTCAATGATCCATGCCACCACACCAGTGCCTAAGGCACAATTTTTCAGCCCCTGTATAACAGGGGCGTGTACTTACAATTTTTTTTAAAAATGCTTCGCAACACGTGTGACTGCTGTGCTCCAAGTACAGTATCTGTGAAGGGTTGCAGTGTTGTGGCACCAGCACCAGTGCCTAAGGCACAATTTTTCAGCCCCTGTTTAACAGGGGCGTGTAATTACAATTTTTTAAAAAAATGCTTCGCAACACGTGTGACTGCTGTGCTCCAAGTACAGTATCTGTGAGGGGTTGCAGTGTTGTGGCACCAGCACCAGTGCCTAAGGCACAATTTTTCAGCCCCTGTTTAACAGGGGCATGTAATTACAATTTTTTTAAAAAATGCTTCGCAACACGTGTGACTGCTGTGCTCCAAGTACAGTATCTGTGAGGGGTTGCAGTGTTGTGGCACCAGCACCAGTGCCTAAGGCACAATTTTTCAGCCCCTGTTTAACAGGGGCGTGTAATTAAAATTTTTTTAAAAAAGTGCTTCGCAACACGTGTGACTGCTGTGCTCCAAGTACAGTATCTGTGAGGGGTTGCAGTGTTGTGGCACCAGCACCAGGGCCTAAGGCACAATTTTTCAGCCCCTGTTGGGGCGTGTAATTACAATTTTTAGGCAATGCTTTGCAACAGGTCTCATTGCTGTGCTAGGAGTACAGTATCTGTGAGGGGTTGCAGTGTTGTGGCACCAGCACCAATGTCTAAGGCACAATTTTTCAGCCCCTGTTTAACAGGGGCGTGTAATTACAAATCTTGATCTAATAGTTCACAGCAGGGCCCATTCCTGCGCCCACCAAGAGTAACTACAGTCTTGTGGCAACACCGTCCACCACCACCGCCAAAGGCCCAATTTTTCTGCCCTGTTCATCAGGTGCTTGCAATTACAAATCTTGATCTAATAACTCACAACAGGGCCCATTCCTGCGCCCACCAAGAGTAACTGTGAGAGCTTACAGTCTTGTGGCAACACCGTCCACCACCACCACCACCACCACCACCACCACCACCAAAAGGCCCAATTTTTCTGCCCTGTTCAACAGGTGCATGCAATTACAAATCTTGATCTAATAACTCACAGCAGGGCCCATTCCTGCGCCCACCAAGAGTAACTGTGAGAGCTTACAGTCTTGTGGCAACACCGTCGTCCACCACCACCACCACCACCACCACCAAAGGCCCAATTTTTCTGCCCGGTTCAACAGGTGCATGCAAGTACAAATCTTGATCTATTAACTCACAGCAGGGCCCATTCCTGTGCCCACCAGTCTTGTGGCTACACCAACATCTAATAGGGCAAATTTCTGCAGAGTATATACGCCAGGCCCCTACTTTCAAACATCCAACTTACAAACGACTCCTACTTGCAAACGGAAAGAGAAAACAGGAAGTGAGAGGAAATCTACCCCTAGGAAGGGAAATTCTATCCTGTTAGATTTAATTTGGGAAAAAGGTATCTCCTCTCTACTGATACTTTATCACCAATCCTTGTTTCAATTAAAACCCCACTTTTCCAAAAACATTTGTCATTGGGACGGAAAGTGAGGTGACATGTTCTGAACAGATGTGCAAAGACAGCAAATGTTACAGGGGTGATAACCCCTCCCTATGTTCTCCAAAAAGCTTAAAAATAGATTTTTTTGGGATGGAGCTACACTTCATAATGTACCTGTTCAGATTCTACTTAAGAACAAACCTACAGTCCGTGTCTTGTTTGCACCACCTATATAATTCTGTTCAGAGTATATAGGGTTGTAGGTATAGGGTTTTATTTTGGGTGCGGGGTCCCCCTTAATATCCATACAAGACCCAAAGGGGCTGGGGTGGGGGGGGGGGGGTGATGGGGTAGCCATGCCATTTTTCTCAAGGATTTTCAGCCATATGGCGGCCAGGACAAGACATGACATTAAAGCCGCAAGTGGTTTTAAATGGCTTCTTTTTTTCCTTTACAAATGTCATTTTGTGCAAGGACAGTTCTAAACACGGGAAACACATGCCACTTCACAGGCATACTTTAGACACCCCCCAGGTACCATATTTAAAGGAAAATGTCACTTTTTTTTTTTCACTTTATGCATCATTAAAATGACTGCTCCCGAAAAAACGTTAGTTTTTAAAAGTTCTTTTTGCATTGATATATGTCCCCTGGGGCAGGACCCGGGTCCCCAAACCTGTTTTATGACATTAACATGCATATTGGCCGTTGTAATTAGCACTTTTGATTTCGAACGTTCGCGTCCATTATAACGTATAGGGTTCGAAAATTTGCGCGAACTTTCGGTCGGTTCGAAGGTTCTGGTTCGAACCGAACCCGGTGGTGTTTGGCTCATCCCTATTGGTGGGACAAAGTGAGCTTGGTATAGTAATTCCAGGGGTCCCGAATCAATGAATGAAGGTCAAACTTTCGAGCACAGTCATTATCATATCAGGGGATCAGAAGATGGCTAGGTCAAGGCTCAATTGCAAAAAATGTTCTTAGCTTGAAAGAAAGAAAACTGATGCAGCCACCACATCTAGGGAGTGGTAAACTCTAATATATATACATATTATATATAATATATATTGAATACAGTTAACCGCGATCTGATTTCTTGGGTACACGTGAGTGCAACAACATACACAGGCACTTCATGTTTTATTCAGTTCAGGGAGGCTGCGCAATGGTTTTTTGTATTTTCTTTTTTTCAGCACTTGAAAAATAATCTTTTTCAGAAGAACATACCCACAACAAAAATCAGGAAAAGTAAAGGGAAGTTTTACCTGTTTCCTTTTTATTTATCCCTATTTAGATGTATAGCAGCAATTCAACATTCCCCACTGCTTGCATTAACTGCATAAATGATACATAGTAACATTGTGGGAATTAATGTGATACATATAATTGTTTTTGTTACTAAGTATATGTTTAGCTGATTGTCTGCAGACTACACAACAGCTATTTTTACTCACAGCACAGTCTCTTCACTCATCGTTTTAAGGAAGTAACCGTGCCTTTTGTTACTAATCACATTTGTGGAACAAACACCAGGTGCTCTTTATTCACAGAGCACACACACACATCCAATCCTTTATTGTTTAAAGGAAGTAACCAATATTGATTGATCAATTTATTTATTATTGTATCAAACATTTTAATACTGGTTTGTTCACCTTGAGCACATCTTTTCACCACACATATTAATGACATTAAGCTGCCTAGTGTCATTTTTTGGAGTATTTTCTATCTGCATGTTTGATATATTTTATTTATTTATTCACCGTTTTTATATGCATATTTTATTCATCAGTCACTTGGATCACTTATCCACTTAGACTCTATATATTTTCTTCATATATTATTGACCACTTTGGACCTGCTGGCAATAGTGTATATGCACAGTATGCATTGGATGCATTAACATCGTCATACTTATAATTTCGATCTATTACATCAATAAGGTTGATTTTGCGCACCATCTATACAAACTTTGTATATTTTACTATATGTTTTTAAGTGTGGGAACACTTTTTGGTGGGAGCTGCATTTCATTTAGCCATCTTATTTGATTTTATCAGGTTTTATGGTCTTTTTATACATACCAGCGCTTTAGTATCTTTTTTTACTAATACAGCAAACATTACAATTAAAAAAACACAATTTTTTGGAAAACAGTAATGGTGTATCACACACAGAGGATGTGTCAGTGAGCAGTGAAGAGTTTTCCACTAGGTTTTCTTTTAGTGACTATTGTGTATTTAGGGATCTTGAAGATTTGTTGGGGGAGAAAAGGTCCTGTTCTGAATGTTTAGAAGGTGAAAATTCTATGTGAGCTGTGGCATTTAAAAACTGTTTAGGGTTCAATCCTGTTCACTCGCACACCCCTGAGATGGACAAGTTCCAAAAATTGGTTGACTGGGACCTCATCTCCCTCTCCATGTCTTTGAGTACCAACATTCCACATGATAATGTAACTAAAAATGAACGTCTGGCCTTAAAAAGAAACGACAGCCGATACTTCTATAGTCATTCGTAACTAACATAAAGGCGGCTTAGTGGTTGTGATGGGAGTCGACACCTATAGGGATGAGGCTCTGAGACAGCTTTCTGAATAATGTGCATACATTAAGTAAAAAGCTGCCCTGCTAAGGCAAATAAAGCTGTTTTGGATAATATGGTTAATAGTTGTGTAAGCTTAGGGATTTTTGAGCCTAAGGAGGGTGAGCTTCTCATCCCTGAATACCCTGTCTTGGTGAGCCTTTATCATTACCCCAAGACACCGAAGGGTTTAAATCCCCTCCATGGGAAACCAATCATAGCTTATCAAAAAGATGGTTGAGTGGCTTAATGGTCAGCTTCAGCTTTTAGTTGTGCGACTCTCCAGCTACTTAAAAGATACCAACAATCTTTTAAGCATTATAGATGATTTATGTTTGGTTGAACATTGCACCTCATTGAAATGCGATATTGCCAGCTTCTATTCTTCAATTCTTCACCATTTTGCAGCTGAAGCAATATCTATCTTGGATTTTACACAGATTTAACTACAGAATACCCTTTGTACATTCTGAATGTTTTGGAATACCTTCTTACTTATGTTTTTTATTTTTGAAGGGGTGGGCTACCTCCAGAGCTGTGGAGGCGTGATGGGTGCCAAATTTTCCCCCTTCCTAAGCAATCTCAATATTGGGTGGTGGGAGTAATGGTAATGTATGGTAATGTGTGCAAAGTCGCTAGTGTGACTGGATAAAATTGGCCAGGCCGATACACTCGGCATCTCACCTGATCGCTGATCCATCAGTCACACCACCGTCACTTCCGGTAGAATGTGTTGCGTCACCTCCTGTTGCCAGAGGAGAGGAGAGAGGACAAGAGATAAAATCCACCAGACACCATGGTGTGTACAGGTGAACCTTACCAAAAGCTAAGACCGGTAACAGAATGGTCTTTGTTGTAAAAAGGCCACTACTTGTGGTCTTAGCATTTGGTAAGGTTCATCTGTACACACCGTGGTGTCTGGTAGATTTTATATTTTCTCCTCTGATTGGTGGAAGAACTTTTTGTGAAGGCTCTATTACTCTCTGCTCAGGATTAGGGTTGAGCGAACCCAAACTGTAAAGTTTGGGTCCGTACCGGACTTTTGGGTGTCCGGGTCCCTCCCCCAAACTATTGGCTGTATGTTCGGGCTTGGGTCCGTATTCGGCGATGTATTGGCGCCTTTTACAAGCTGCAGGGCAGCCAATCGACGCTAGTTTCACTAGTGTGCCCTTAGAAGCCATCACAGCCATGCCTACTAATGGCATGGCTGTGATTGGGCAGTGCAGCATGTGACCCAGCCTCTATATATAGTCCAGACACACAGCACACAGTGTCATTCTGCTATAGACAGGTTCCTGTGCTGCTAAGAGAGGATTTTAGGAGTTAGTGTGATAAAGTCAGTCAGTCAGTCCACATTCCTTAAATTTTCTTCAAATTAGTTAGATTAGCGAGCGATCTACATAGCTAGAGTAGAGTAGAGAGTTTCTTTAGTAAGGAAGAGAAAGAGGCAGAGAGAATTATTCAAGAGATTCCTAAATCAATTGTACCCTGGCTGGGGTGCAGTGCACAGTCTTTTAACAGTGCCATGAGGCCAGTGCCAGACAAAATATAAGTTTTACCTGCAAGCTCAGTGCACCATCACTGCACTGCATATTTTAGTAAAAGATACACCATACTCTGTGTGTATTCTGATATTGGAAAAACATTGCAAAAAAATTAAATTTTGCTGTGTTTTTTTTTCCCAATAGCATTTTCTGCGTGTTCATACACGCTTTAGACACTGTCCGTGTATTCTGATATTGGAAAAACATTGCAAAAAAATTGAATTTTGCTGTGTTTTTTTTCCCCAATAGCATTTTCTGCGTGTTCATACACGCTTTAGACACTGTCCGTGTATTCTGATATTAGAAAAACATTGCAAAAATTTTTTATTTTGCAGTGTTTTTTTTTTCCCAATAGCATTTTCTGCGTGTTCATACATGCTTTAGACACTGTCCGTGTATTCTGATATTGGCAAAACATTGCAAAAAAATTTAATTTTGCAGTGTTTTTTTTTTTCCCAATAGCATTTTCTGCGTGTTCATACACGCTTTAGACACTGTCCGTGTATTCTGATATTGGAAAAACATTGCAAAAAAATTACATTTTGCTGTGTTTTTTTTTTCCCAATAGCATTTTCTGCGTGTTCATACACGCTTTAGACACTGTCCGTGTATTCTGCTATTGACAAAAAATAAAATATTTCAGTGGTTTGTGCAGTAGTGTGGCATACAATCGATCGATATTTCTTCTATTGTATATTGTCCCAAAAAAAAATTGTAGTGACAATTTATTCCCAATAGCATTTTCTGCGTGTTCATACACACTTTAGACACTGTACGTGTATTCTGCTATTGTCAAAAACACCCATTTAGGGCGAGATCATAAATTTTGAAAATATGAGGAGATCATCAAAAAGGGGACGTGGCCCGGGTCGTGGTGCTGCTGGTGGCGCTCCTGTTGCAGGGAGAGGACGTGGTCGATCTGTGCCAGCTACACGCACTAGTGAAACACCTTCCTCAGGTGCGAGTAGGCGAAAGAGCCTGCAGCGGTATTTCGGTGCGCCTAATGAGGCTGTACGAATGTTGAGGCCAGGACAAGTACAGGCGATAGTAGATTGGGTTGCTGACAGTGCCTCCGGTTCCTTCACATTGTCTCCCACCCAGTCTCCTGATGAAAATTCAGAGTTGGCACCTGCAGCCTGATGTCCATCAGTCTTTCACCTCACTCCCTTGCAAATCAGCCAATCAGTCTGAGCCCCCAATCATGCAGCAGTCTCTTCTGCTTTTTGATGACTCTGTTAGCAGGGTTTCCCAGGGCCATCCACCTAGCCCTGCCCCAGAAGTGGAAGAGATTGGGTGCACCGATGCCCAACCACTTATGTTTCATGATGAGTACATGGGAGGACCATCGCAGCACGTCTCGGATGATGACGAAACACAGGTGCCAACTGCTGCTGCTTTCGCCATTGTGCAGACCGACAAGGAGGGCAGGGGTGAAGACTGGGTGGAAGATGATGTGGAGGACGATGAGGTCCTCGACCCCACATGGAATCAACGTCATGCAGGTGACCAGTGTAGTTTGGAGGAAGAGGCGTTGGTCGCACAGAGCCACCAGCACAGCAGAAAAGGAGCAGGGTGCAAAAGCGGAGCGTCCGTCCCCTAGACAGTACGTCTGCTACTGCCCAACGCAGCAAGGGACCGAGCACACCAAAGCCAGGTCCAAGGAGTTCCCTAGCGTGGCAGTTCTTCAGACAATGTCCTGATGACAAGACACGAGTGGTTTGCACGCTGTGCAATCAGAGCTTGAAGCGAGGCATAAACGTTCTCAACCTGAGCACAACCTGCATGACCAGGCATCTAAGTGCAAAGCACGAGATGCAGTGGAGTAGACACCTCAAAAACCAAGAAAGGTCTCTGGCTCCTCCTGCTTCCTCTTCTGCTGCAGTCTCGGCCTGTTCATCCACCTCTGTAGTGACAGTGACACCTGCCAACCCGCAAACAGAGGATCTGCCAGCAACACTACCACCTGGGTCACCAACCATCTCCATAATGTCCCATGGAAGCGTTCAGCTTTCTATTTCCCAAACACTGGAGCGGAAGAGGAAGTACCCCCTAGCCACCCGCGATCCCTGGCCCTGAATGCCAGCATTTCAAAATTTCTCGCCTTTGAAATGCTGTCATTCCGTCTGGTGGAGACGCATAGTTTTAAAAGGCTGATGTCATTGGCTGTCCCACAGTACGTCGTGCCCAGCCGCCACTACTTTTCCAGACGAGCTATCCCTTCCCTGCACAACCAAGTGGGGGACAAAATCAGGTGTGCACTGCGCAACTCCATCTGTGTCAAGGTCCACCTAACTACGGATGCGTGGACCAGTAAGCACGGTCAGGGACGTTATATCTCCCTAACAGCACACTGGGTAAATGTAGTGGCGGCTGGGTCTGAGGCGGATAGCAGTTTGGCGCATGTCCTTCCACCACCGAGGATTGTAGGGCACTTCAGTTTCTCAAAATGTGATGGCATCTTGGGAGACCCTGTGTAAGTGTATCCTAGCCTGTGAAATGCTGTACCCTACGCTAAAACTTCACTAGTGTGTGGTAGCATTCAAAACATTCACCAATGCAAAGACCAGGATTGTCAGGACAGCGTGGACAATAATAATGGGTGTCATGCCTAAATACGCGCTTGGTACAGACACGACATCTTTTTTGTGGGGCTCGTTGGGTAGGGGTACTCGGGAGGGCATAAGGAAAATGCCTCTCATGCAGCCGGCTAACTGCATTTGGTTGGGAATGGTGAGGTGCAGAACCGTCTGGATACAGAAGGTCTGTGACAATCTCTTCCTGGAATGCAAGGAAGGATAAAGTCCCGCCTGAAGCTCCGTATAGCACATGAGCGTACAGCAAAGCCAATTGGAATAAGTAAACAGACACTTTTTTGTACCAGCGTCTGGCCTTACGGGCAACTAGATATGGCGCCAGCAACTGGTCGTTGAGGTCCACCCCTCCCATGTTTTGGTTATATTCGTGGACACAGAGGGGTTTCTCCACAACACCAGCCGCCGTACGAATTTGGACTGTCGTGTCTGCATGAAGGGAGATAAGAACGAAAACATTCTTATTATCCCTCCACTTCATAGCAAGCAAGTTATTACACTGCAAGCAGGCTCTCTCCCCCAGCCTAAGACGGGAATCTACAAGCTGCTGGGGAAAGCCCCGGCGATTAGGTTGCATGGTGCCACATGCTCCAATCTGCTGATCAAACAAATGACTAAACAGTGGCACGCTCGTGTAATAATTGTCCACGTGCAAGTGGTACCCCTTTCCGAATAAGGGTGACACCAAGTTCCACACTATCTTGCCAGCACTCCCTATGTAATCTGGGCAGTTCTCCGACTCTACCTAACTATCTTTTCCCTCATAAACCGTAAACTCCATACATAGCCTGTTGCCCTGTCACAGATCTTATAGAGCTTGACCCCGTATCTGGCACGCTTGCTGGGAAGGTACTGTTTGAAAGACAAGCGGCCAGAAAATTTAATCAGGGACTCATCAACACAGACAACTTGATTGGGAGTAAACAAGGCTGCAAAACGATGGTTGAAATGGTTTATGAGGGGCCGAATTTTGTAGAGCCGATTGTATGCAGGGTCTCCACGAGGACAACAAAGTTCATTATCGTTAAAGTGCATGAACCGCAAAATCTGCTCGTATCGTTTCCTGAACATGGAGGCAGAGAACACGGGCATATGGTCGATTGGGCGGGTGGACCAATAAGTCCGCAACATCGTGAATTTATGTGTGCCCATGTTGAGGGAAAGGCCCAGAAAGGTCTTAAATTCGGAAACCGTAATTGTTTTCCAATCTTTGGCAAGGGAAGGCAACTGGGGATTAGCGGCGATGTGTTCACCAGCATAGAAATGACTTTGGTCCACAATAGATCTATAGAGATCTTCTGTGAAAAACAGCGAAAAAAAATCAAGTGGCTTAAAATCAACTGTTTCCACCTGAATACCGGGTTGGCCAGTGAATGGGGGAAGTACAGTTCTGCAGGGCACCCAATCAGGATTGGCGAATTCTGCAGGAAGGACACTATGGGCACTGCCTTTGTCTTCTTCTTGGTGGCAGCGGGACACTACTTGTGCTTGCCACCTCACCAGCTTGAACTGCACTTATAGTGTTACTGCAGTGCTGGATGTACGTCCAGGGTGTACTATCAACCAGTCCAGGCTGGTGCTTGCCAGTTCACCAGAAGGAATAGCGGCGCTAGTACTTCTCTGCTCCATACGAGGGACCCGCGGTTCTTGCATCTCAACAACAGCAGAAGATCGGGTATGCCTGACCTTAGCAGGGACCTCACCTCCGTCGTCAGAGCTATCTGTCATGGAGCCGCTGTCCTCTACAGGATCATATTCTGAGCCTGATTCTGACAGATGAGTGACCTCCTCTTCACTATCTGTCATGCTCAGAAATGTGTAGGCCTCTTCACTAGTGTACTTTCGATTTGCCATTTTGGGCTCTACATTTAGTGGTACACTAGTGAGACTCACAGGTAAAAAAGCTCCTAGGCTGTCAGCGACTGTATCAAAACACTACAATTTATTAAAAGTCCATAACGCCTTTCTTCATTTGTGCATTGCACAAATATATATAGCTCTCACAAATAAGTCATATAAAGCAGTTAATTGGTTAATTATTACACATCAGAAACACATGATACAAATATTTTTTTTAGTTGTTTCAGAGAGGTAGCAATCAAATGACATTCATTCTTCACTCCAAAATTATCCCATAGAAAACCTGTTATAAAGAACCCTTGCAAATAGAAAGTCTCTTTAAACAAAAATAACATTTTCTCCAAAACAACTTTCAACAACTTGAAAAGGAACAAACTCTATGCATGTGTGTGCTTAGCACCATTCAATACATTGTGGCATGCGTCTATCCCTAGATCATGGGGAATGATTGTAAATAAATAGGGATGGTCCAAACACCCCCCGGTTCGGTTTTCACCAGAACACCGCGAACAGGCAAAAAGTTCTAGCGATCCCTATTAAAGTCTATGGTACACGAACATGAAAAATCAAAAGTGCTAATTTTAAAGGCTTATATGCAAGTTATTGCCTTAAAAAGTGTATGGGGACCCGGGTACTGCCCCAAAGGACATGTATCAATGCAAAAAAAAGTTTTTAACACAACCGTTTTTTCAGGAGCAGTGATTTTAATAATGCTTAATGTGAAACAATAAAAATTAAATATTCCTTTAAATATTGTCCCTGGGGGTCCCCTGTAAAGTGGTGCCTCTGTGTGATGTGCAGAACAGTGCCGCAGCAAAATTAAATTTCTAAAGGAAAAAACTGAATTTAAACTTGCTCGTGGCTGTAATGTATTGCCGGCTCCTGGCAATGTTGATAAAAAATCAAGGAAAAAAACTGTTCATACAAGGCCCTTGGAGTCTGGTATGGATTTTAAGGGGAACTCCACACCAAAAATAAAAAAAATATTTGCGTGGGGGTCCCCCCAAAATCCATACCAGACCCTTATCTGAGCATATAGCCTGGAGGTCGGGATAGGGGGGTGACAAGAGAGGGCCCCCCTCCTGAACCATACCAGGCCACATGCCCTCAACATGGGGAGGGTGCTTTGGGGTTCACCCCAAAGCACCTTGTCCCCATGTTGATGGGGACAAGAGCCTCTTCCCGACAACCCTGGCCATTGGTTGTCGGGGTCTGTGGGCGGGGGCTTATCAGAATCTGGAACAATTCCTTTATTAATAAAGAAAAAAAAGTGTCCTGCGATGTACATTCATTGTCAATCACGCAGCCTGACGGACCCGAAAAATAGAAAGAAAAAACTGAAAAAACTATGCCTTCTGTCTTTTCGCTTTGACAGCTATAGGCAAGGGCAGGGCCACTGGCTGACGTAACCGGATGACCCCAACCCCCTCTGACTTCACATGACGTCCAAAGGGGCGAGGTCACTCAGTTACATCACCGGGTGGCCCTGTCCTTACCTATATAACTTTATTATTACTTTTTGACACTTTTTTTGGTGAATGGGTAGGGGTACAATGTACCCGATACCTATTCACATGGGGGGAGCCGGGATCTGGGGGTCCCCTTGTAAAAGGGGGCTTCCAGATTCCGATAAGCCCCCTGCCCGCAGACCCCAACAACCAATGGCCAGGGATGTCGGAAAGAGGCTCTTGTCCCCATCAACAAAGCACCCTCCCCATGTTGAGGGCAAGCAGCCCAGTATGGTTTAGGAGGGGGGGACGCTTGCTTGCCCCCCCCCCCCGTTTCCTGGCCAGTATCCTTGCTTGAATAAGGGTCTGGTATGGATTTTGGGGGGGGGACTCCACGCCAATTTATTTCTATTTTGGCGTGGAGTTCCCCTTAAAATGAATGCAGACCCAATGGACCTGGTATGGATTTTGAGGGGGACCCCACACCGTTTTTATTCTTAATTCTGTCATAGGGTTCCCCTTAACCACTTCAATACACTGTATTATATACTCTGCACTATATACCCTGCACTGTATTATATATACTACACTGACTGCACTATATATTCTCCACTGTGTCATATATACTACACTGACTGCCCTATATACCCTGCAATGTGTCATATATATACTACACTGTTGGCACTATATACTCTCCAATGTAATATATATATAAATATATATATATATTTTTTTTTTTTTTTTTTATTTTTTTTATACCCCGTAGGGGCTGCTAAGTGTTGTGGCCCACCTATCACCCTGCCCAGCCCGGCATTTAATCCTCAGTCACTCCAAGGCAATGAACAGTCCATTAGCTTTATTTTTATTTTTATTGAGGGGATTGAACTTGGATAGGGTATAGGAAGTATGTTATGCCCAGTGAATTTTAGAACAATCAATTGGAACACCTTATATACTCTCAGGTGTATACAGTCCTCTCTGTCTCCAGCACAACTCTTACTGTAGACTATTACTCCTCAGCTCCTCCAGCACTCTACTTGCATGAGCTTTCAGGCACAGCTAGCACCGTGTGGTTTAGCCTGACACTGGCTCAGCCAGGCCTTAGCAATTGGCATTTGCAGGCAGGGACCGCAGGCCCCTATATTGTAGAAAAATAGAAAGTGTCTGGTGCTAGCTGTCCTACATGCAGCTACTGAGCCCAGTTAGCCATCTTCAGGCCCTGCCAGTCCTCCTGGCTGCAGCTGCCCTTCTCCACTGCCTATGACACCACAGTCCATTCCTCTGGTTCTGCACCGATCCCAGACTGCATCCTCCCAGTCCTCTCAGGCATAACTCTGAACTCTGATCTGTATTATATATACTACACGGACTGCACTATATACTCTCCACTGTATTATGTATATGTAGCAGTACCCCCGTAGGGGCTGTTAAGTGTTGTGGCCCACCTGTCACCCCACCTGGCCCGGTGTTAACCTCTCAAACACTCCAAGACAGAAAAACAGTCCATGTTCTTGTTTTTATGTTTTATTGAGGGATTTGAACTTGGATGGGGTATAGAAGGTATGGAATGCCCAATGGAATTTTGCAAATCTTCCTTTCTAATGTTCACTCTTTTCTCCTCCAGGACATTGCTTCCTCTCTAATGTTCACTCCTCTCTCCTCCTGCACAATGCTTCCTCTCTAATGTTCACTCATCTCTCCTCCTGCACATTGCTTCCTCTCTAATGTTCACTCCTCTCTAATGTTCACTCCTCTCTCCTCCTGCACTTTGCTTCCTTGCTAATGTTCACTCCTCTCTCCTCCTGCACATCACTTCCTCTCTAATGTTCATTCCTCTCTCCTCCTGCACATCACTTCCTCTCTAATGTTCAGACACAGCTAGCACAAAGTGGATAGGCCTGACACTGGCTCCGCCAGGCCTTAGCAATTGCCCTTTGCAGGCAGGGATTGCAGGCCCTTTTAGCAAAATGGCCATTTTCAGGTCCTGCCAGCTCTCCTGGCTGCAGCTGCCCTTCTCCACTGCCCATGACACCACAGTCCATTCCTCTGGTTCTGCACCCATCCCAGACTGCATCCTCCCAGTCCTCTTAGGCATGCCTCTGAACTCTGAACTGTATTCACATTGGTTAGGGACATATTTGAATAAAAAAAAATGTCTTCTAAGATTGTTCCATCTATGGAATTATGTTCTGCGCTTCAGTCTTCCTTTGGGGAAAAAATAAGAAAAATACGTAATCAGGAAAAAATCTTGCCTGATGACTTTGACCCTCCAGCACTAATAAGAGCTCCTCCAGCTTTGAGCTCATTTGCATCCACCTCAGTGGCAGAGATATCCAATATTATGTCCAAGCTTAAACCGTCAAGCTTTCCGAATGACATCTGTCCCGCATGGTTTATGAAGAAAAATGCAGATACATTGGCCCCAGAAATTACAAGGATAGTGAACCTATCTTTAAAAATAGGGGCCGTTCCAACATGACTGAAGCATTCCATTGTCTCCCCCTTGTTGAAGAAGAGCACACTTGACCCTTCCTTGCTCACTAATTTCAGACCTATATCTCTTCTTCCCTTTCTGGCGAAGATCTTGGAGCAGGTTGTCTTTCAACAAATGCAAAGTTTCTTCGAGGGTAATGACCTGTTCCATGACTCCCAGTCGGGATTCAGGCCGGGACGTGTCACTGAACTGTCCGCACTTGATATACGCGAACGCCTGTTAAGAGTAAAAGATGCGGGGAGGTCAGCAGCCTTGGTGCTGCTCGACCTCTCCGCAGCCTTTGACACTATCGATCATCAAATTCTGGGAGACCGTATGAAATACCTTTTTGGATGTAGTGGCACTGTCCTCCGTTGGATCAATTCCTTTTTCACAGACAGGACCCATCAAGTGCAAATGAACGCATGCAGCTCGCCAATTGAACCACTTCTCTATTGAGTCCCGCAGGGCTTGGCATTGTCGCCTCTGCTATTCAACTGCTAATTGAGCCCACTCGCTGACATTATTGCTACACACAAACTAGCATGCCAGATCTACGCAGATGACACGCAGATTCTGACTGACGATGGGCCAAATATGCACCTACAACTGAGAAATGGACTCCTTCACATACAAAAATGGATGGCTGATAACAAGCTAGGCCTTAATGAAGCAAAGACCGAGGTGATGCTGGTGGGCCCTCAATCAACCACCAATTTTCTCTTGGCCTGGCCCACTTCATTCTGCCCCATCCCAACGCCAGCGAAACAGGTCAGGAACCTAGGTATCATCTTTGATTCCTGACTGTCATTTATACCTCACGCTAAACTCATCAAAAACTCCAACTTCTATATACAGAGACTCCGGAAAATTAAAGATCTGTTCTCGCACGAAAAACCGGCTAACTCTCATACAGGGCCTTGTACATTCCCGGTTAGATTGCTCTAACATATTTTTTCTTGGACTTCCATTGAAGTGGCAAAGAAAATTGCAAGTGACTCAGAATCAAGCTGCACGCCTGGTCTCCGGATGCGCCAGAACAGACCACATCTCTCCCATGCTGGAAAAACTGCACTGGCTTCCTATCGCCAAGCGAGTACTATTCAAGGCAATGTGCTATATGTATAGGGCACACCGGAAACTGGGCCCAATTTATCTGTCTGAATGGGCCTCTCACTATGTACTGTCAAGACAAAAGAGACAAGGAGAGGGGCGCCTCTGAATATGTATCATATAGACATTTATTAATAAAAACAATATCCACTCACATCTAGGTAAGGAGTGTTGCATCCAGGTGGATCTCAGTAAATGGAGGGCTGGTGGAACTGCAAGTCACAGAAGTTTTCCCAGGAGGCTGTCATCCTTCTCAAGTCCTGAAGAAAGGAGGATGGGTGCAGCAAATGGGGTAGGTGTCCTTGCGATGGTCCTCCAGTGGAGTGGTAGCGTCAATCCAGGGGGGAGGGAGGGTCCGATGGATATCGCTCCTTTCAGTGTATCACCAGTGGGCTCCAGGTGGTACAGGGGGAGTGTAGGCAAAATCTCCAAAAGAAAGTCTATATGGCAATTTTCAATGAATGCAAAAGGGAAAGGGGAAAAGGGGTGGTTGGTGTGGAGACGTTCTGCGCCCTGTAGCCTGCTGTGTGGTTTGTGCAGCCCAGTTTCTAGGACAGGATGGTGTGTCAGGCACGGCCGTGTCTCAGGTGCGGGAACGAGGCTTGCACCGCAAACAGTGCTAGGCGCCGGGGCGTGACGTCATATCTGTGCGACGCGTTTCCGAGCTTACAGCGCTATCGATGGTCTGAGTAGCGGCGCTCCTTTCTCAAGCAGGGGGTAAGGGGGGCATAGATAAAGGAATATAAATATATATGTATACATATATATTTATATTCCTTTATCTATCTATCCCTTTCCTTCCCTCCCCCCCCCCCTTTTTCTTTCCCCTCTACCTATTAACGTATCCATACCCTATAATATTCCACACCTGGGTCTTTAATATGTCTTTAATATGGTTTTATATGGTCTCTTATATTTATGTACCTGTATATGTTTACTAATTTATTAGTTTATATATTTATATGTCTGTATAACTATGTATTTATTTATTTATCTATGTATTTATACGTTTATATATCCACGTATCCATACATAATTTATCCATGTGTGCACATATAGATGTTTGTGTGTGCACTCTACAGATATACGGCCTTCACCACCTTCATCTACCTATGTACGCATACACTTGCATCAGTCCATATATACATATTTCGACGTTTTTATCCCGAGTGTACACCTGCGGTATTATATCTCCTCCTCACCTGATGACAGATGGCATTTTGTCATCTATCTCCATACCCATCCTCCCCAAAATTTAGTTCACCTATAATATATATATTTTAAATCCTAAATTTCATGTCACCTCCATGTAATGTAATTTATCTATCCCCTTCCACACCAGGTTTACCACACAGTCTTGGCCCCTTTACTTATAGCACTATAGTACTATTTAACCTGCTATATACCGTCAACATAGTACCTATTTGCCACCCTACCTTACTACTTTAAATGTCATATTCATTGTTACACACCCTTCTGTGTACATTAGCTCTCCATACACACACTTTTGCCCTGCGCGTTCCCCCCCCCCCCTCCCCTCCCTTTCTCTTTTTTTCCCCCCCGCCCCCGTTGCTCTTTTGTGCAGCAATACCATATCTCTTGTCCCAACGTTATTTTATTAATAGTCCCCTGTTACGTTCTCGGCCAATTCCCCATCCACGCTATATACTGCTCACACTGAATTCCCCCCTCCTCTACTTCATTGTCAATTACCATTCAGCCAGTCTATCATTGTCTCCACACATATTTTTATTTTTATTTTTATCTTTATTTTATATTATTTTATTTTATTTTATTTTATTTTATTTATTTTTCCATATTCATCTTTATTTTTATTTTATATTTATTATTATTTTTATTTTATTTCATTTATTTTTATTTTTATTTTTTCCCTCAATGCCACTCTTATATATATATATATATTTTTTACTGTCATATTTTCTTTTCTTTTTTCTTTGTCTTTTGCCTTTCCTCCTTTTTTTCCCATTTTTTTCCTCCGTTTTCCTCTTCTCTCCTCCTTTGTCTTTCCTTCAATACAATTGTACTCCGCCCCTCGGCCAAACCCCTCCCGATCCAATAAAATCAGCCCCCATCCTTGCCCCCACACTCCCCCTGCTTGAGAAAGGAGCGCCGCTACTCAGACCATCGATAGCGCTGTAAGCTCGGAAACGCGTCGCACAGATATGACGTCACGCCCCGGCGCCTAGCACTGTTTGCGGTGCAAGCCTCGTTCCCGCACCTGAGACACGGCCGTGCCTGACACACCATCCTGTCCTAGAAACTGGGCTGCACAAACCACACAGCAGGCTACAGGGCGCAGAACGTCTCCACACCAACCACCCCTTTTCCCCTTTCCCTTTTGCATTCATTGAAAATTGCCATATAGACTTTCTTTTGGAGATTTTGCCTACACTCCCCCTGTACCACCTGGAGCCCACTGGTGATACACTGAAAGGAGCGATATCCATCGGACCCTCCCTCCCCCCTGGATTGACGCTACCACTCCACTGGAGGACCATCGCAAGGACACCTACCCCATTTGCTGCACCCATCCTCCTTTCTTCAGGACTTGAGAAGGATGACAGCCTCCTGGGAAAACTTCTGTGACTTGCAGTCCCACCAGCCCTCCATTTACTGAGATCCACCTGGATGCAACACTCCTTACCTAGATGTGAGTGGATATTGTTTTTATTAATAAATGTCTATATGATACATATTCAGAGGCGCCCCTCTCCTTGTCTTTTTTCTCCAGCTTTTATTGGACCTGGCTTCAGGCCTCTTCGGTGGCAGCCCTGACAACTACATATGCCTTGCTGTGTATACCATATATACACATTCAGCCGCAAAACCCCCCCCCATTTCTTCCCCCCCCCCCCCCTTGTTTTTTTTCCTGGACTATTGGGAACCTCTGCATAATAACGAGGTACTGTGACTTTGCGCCTTTGTACTAGTTATGTACTGTCAAGACCACTCCGATCAGCTAACTTACTTCTCACAGAACCGACAATCAGCAGACTAAAATTTACTGGTAACAGACGCCTGGTTACAATAGGCAATGAGCTGTGGAACTCCCTTCCAGCATCTCTAAGGTCTTTACCCTCCCTCCTGAGTTTCAGGAAGGGTTTAAAAACCCTCCTCTTTATCCAGGCTTACGGATAATCTGATGAAGAATAGGAATTGTGCAAAAAACATGGTTTTTGTATGCTCTTTTTCCTCCCCCATCTGGAGGGTCTAGTCCCCCCCCCCCAGGTTTCTTTCTGTTTTACTTTACCTCTTTCATATTGGGCACCCTTAACGTTCTATTTGAAATCTCAACGTTTAGGTTTAGGATTTTAGAGTCTCTGTGCGCCTAGACGCGCTCCTAATGGAGCGCATTCAGCGCAATACAAATCCAATATCAAATCAAATCAAATTATATATACTACACTGACTGCACTATATACTCTGAACTGTATTATATATACTATATGGACTGCACTATATATTCTCCACTGTATTATATATACTACACTGACTGCACTATATACTCTGAACTGTATTATCCCTTTCATGCCTAAGCCTATTTCTGACATTTGGTGTTTACAAGTTAAAATCCGTATTCTTTGCTAGAAAATTACTTAGAACCCCCAAACATTATATATATATATGTATTTTTTAGCAGAGAATCTAGAGAATACAATGGCAATTGTTCCAATATTTTATGTCACACGGTATTTGTGCAGCAGTGTTTTAAACGCAACTTTTTGGGAAAAGGGACACTTCGTGAATTAAAAAAAAAAATGAAACAGTAAAGTTAGCCCAATTTTTTTGTATAATGTGAAAGATGATGTTACGCCGAGTTAATAGATACCAAACATGTCACACTTTATAATTGCACGCACTCGTGGAATGGTGACAAACTATGGTACCTAAAAATCTCCATAGGCAACGCTTACATTTTTTTTACGGTTACCAGGTTAGAGTTACAGAGGAGGTCTGGTACTAGAATTATTGCTCTTGCTCTGACGATCGCGGCGATACCTCACATGTGTGATTTGAACACCGTTTCGTATGCTTCTTTGTTGTGCGAGCTCGCGGGGAGGGGGGCGATTTAAAAAAAAATGTTTTTCTTATTTATTTATTTTTATTTTTTATTATATAAATTGTGTATTAAAAAAAAAAAAAATTGATCACTTTTATTGTTGTCACAAGGAATGTAAACATCCCTTGTGACAGTAATACGTGGTGACAGGTACTCTTTATGGAGGGATCGGGGTCTAAAAGACCTCCAATCTTTGTTGTGCGAGCTCGCGGGGAGGGGGGCGATTTAAAAAAAAATGTTTTTCTTATTTATTTATTTTATTTTTTATTATATAAATTGTGTATTAAAAAAAAAAAAATAATTGATCACTTTTATTGTTGTCACAAGGAATGTAAACATCCCTTGTGACAGTAATCGTGGTGACAGGTACTCTTTATGGAGGGATCGGGGGTCTAAAAGACCTCCAATCCCTCCCTTGCACTTCAAAGTATTCAGATCGTGGAAAATGACAATTCTGAATACTGTATATTTTTTTAAATTTGGCGCCATTGGCAGCCGAGTAAAAGTTGCTTCAGTGTTTACATTCAGGAGACTGGAACAAAGCGGTTTACGAGACTGGAGGCGCAGTCAGAGCAGCGGGAGGCGGCGGGAGGGGGGATGTCCCCTCCCGCTCCTCCGGTATAATAATCGAGTGGTTTTTAGCCACATGGATTGTTATCCCTGGAAAGCCGATCGCCCACTCTAAAAAACAGTACTGGGATGGTGCCTGCAGCTGCAGGCATCATCCCGGTATAACCCCCAAAAGCCGAGACCGCATATATTGTACGCTCATCGCGAGGGGCTATATATATATATATATATATATATATATATATATATATATATATACTATACGGACTGCACAATATACTCTGAACTGTATTATATATACTATACAGACTGCACTATATATTCTCCACTGTATTATATATACTACACTGACTGCACTTTATATTCTGCTATGTATTATATATACTACACTGATGGCACTATATACTCTGAACTGTAATATATATATATATATATATATAGATATATATATATATATATATATATATATATATATATATATATATATAAATAATACTATACGGACTGCACTATATACTCTAAACTGTATTATATACCCTATACAGACTGCACCGTTTACTGAACTGTATTATATATATATACACTATACAGACTGCACTACATATTTTGAACTGTATTATATATACTACACGGACTGCACTATATACTCTGAACTGCATTTATATATACTATACGGAATGCACTATATACTCTAAACTCTAAACTGCATTATATATACTATACAGACTGCACTATATACTCTTAACTGCAATTTATATATATTACACTAACTGCACTATATACCCTGAACTGTAGTATATATATATATATATATATATATATATATATATATATAGTACACTGACTGTCTGCACACTACTATAGTACACTACCTGTCTAATCTCCATTTATTCACTATATATGTCCGCCGTGTATGCAGCCTTATATATTGTGGGACGTGGACTTAGCCCCTGAGCCATGATTGTCTAAGGGCACCCTGCCTTTGGCCAATCATGGCTTTCAAAGCACATTGCGCTGTGATTGGCCAAAGCATGCAGGTCAGGTGCATGCTTTTGCCAATCAGCAGCCGTCAATGCACTGCAACCTCGCAGTGCATATTGGGGCGCTCCGCGGCGCTTCGACAAACGAGCACCCAATGTTTGAGTTGAACTTACGTTCGACTCGGACATTGGGACCATCCCTATATATAAATTAGAAACGTCCCAAGTGACAAGAATGCACCCGGAGTCTACTTGTATATTAGCAACCTTATCCAAAAAATGTCCACTATCCTGTATATAGGATTTAGTGTTAGTAATCAAAGGGGTTAAACAACTATCTAGATATTAAGCAAGTGGAGCTGTCACTGAGTTCATTCCTGTCACTATTGGGTGCCCAGGTGGATTTAAAAAGTCCTTGTGTGTTTTAGGTAACATGTAGATTACCGAAGGTAATAGGATTTTCTGAATAAAGAAAATTCCTAGTCTCCTTATCAATCAAACCTTCCCGTATAGCCTGTGTGAGTAATATCTTAATCCTAGTCTGCATCCAAATTGTGGGATTGCTATCCAAAGATAGATATGTTTCCCTATCAGACAATTGTCTGTTAATCTCTTCTTCATATTTAGAAGTATCCATCACCACTATTGAACCTCCCTTGTCGACCAGCTTGATGGTAATATCATGCCTGGCTGACAAGGAGTACAAGGCAAGGAATTAATTTTTAGTCAAATTATTAGGGATATGATCTACCATATTTAATTTTATTATTACTGGTATTTATTCAATTTTATTTTTTAGGGAAAAAGCCCAACCCCTTATTCAAAACAAACAACTCATCATTAGACAATACAACAGATGATATATTGTGTACCACTTATATTGCCTCTGTTGGTTTTCCAATCTTCTGGTCACTCCTTTTGTGCATACTCCTCCTGTACCACTTTCCTCCCCTCCTCCTGTGGCAGGTTTTGTAGAAGTTGGTTCCAAAATAGTAGTCGGCACATGTGTGGAGGAACCTGTAGAGGCCATGGATGAAGTGAAGGTAGATAGTTGCTTGTTTTGCGAAATCCAAATCTGAATGGTCTCGACCGATAAAAGTTAGGGTCAGTCCAATTATACACTTGGTTGTTAGCACAAACTTCACTGTTCTAATTTAGATCTCTTCCATATTTCAGTTTTTTTTCTGAATGGAATCATTTTATCAATACAGGCTTTCTTTACGTTTGTCAATTTCTCATGTTCCATAGTCCCAGACATCTGAGTCTCAATGTTGGCTATTTGTTGGATTAAAGCTGCTCTCTCTTGCTGTATAAATTGTACAGTCAGTGTAATCTCTGGAGTTCCATGGTGACAAGTTTTTGTGACAGCTTTTTCAATATCTGTGTCAGTTGTAGAGTAGAAGATTGCACCAAAAAATCCTGACATTAAGATCACAGATT
This sequence comes from Lithobates sylvaticus, assembly GCA_028564925.1. Classification (NCBI taxonomy): domain Eukaryota; kingdom Metazoa; phylum Chordata; class Amphibia; order Anura; family Ranidae; genus Lithobates; species Lithobates sylvaticus. The sequence continues at coordinate 120,737,146 of CM053032.1, read as the reverse complement.
ATTTTACATGCCGATCTTCATTTGTTATCTATATCATTAAATGTCCTTGAGGTTTACTTTATGTAAGTGAAACTACTCGGAAAGCAAAAGATCGTATAGCCCAAGTATTCCATTAGAGTCAAAAGGACAGGACTACCTTTAGCAAGGCATTTTGTTGAGGGGGACACACTGTATAAAAATAAAAATTTTTGGTCATAGGTGGTGTAAAAAACAACAGACCCTGAGGGGGTGATCGTAAATTGACTTTAAGAAAATTGGAAGTGGATACACCGAATAAACACCTTAACCCCCAGGAGACTGAACTCATATTCTGATTTGCATATATTTTTGTGAATAAAAGATTGATATTATTGTATTAGTAATAAAACAAGGGGCTTTATGATAACCTTTGAGTAATGATAAAAAAAGGCAGTAAAAGAAGGGGTTAAAATATAGTACACTATTTATGTTTTTAAATAATTTCTTTCTTGATACTTTTCTCTAATTTTGGTTATTCTTTGTAACAGATTTTCTACAGGATATGTTTTTTTTCCTTTGGAGGGAGGAATGTTCCCACTCCTACGTGGCATGTTCACCAATACCAGGAGCCTGATGGACAATATGGGTGAACTAGAGATACTATTGTATGAGGATTTGGATTTTGGTCTCCGTTTATGAAGCAGTGATCAGCGGAGATCCCGAGGATCGCTGCTGAACACAGCCCATAAATGGTTTATGAACCAGAGATAATCGGGGAAGAAGTGTTTGAACTTGTTCTCCCGCCGATTATCTCCACACATGGAGAATCCTCATAGAATGACACAGTAACGGCCAGTTTATGAAGCTGCAATCTCAGCGCTTCACTGACCATCTGTGTCAGAATTCACCCTCCCCGATTCACCAACTCAGAGGTGGAGAATCGGGGAGTGAAGAGGGAATGTGGGGGGATCTGAGAAGGAAGGAGGAAGATAATTAACTTCCTTATGCCTCGTTCAGACCCCCCAAGACAGTAACCATGTCCCCCTGTCATATGTATGTGTATACATATATATATATATATATATATATATATATATATATATATATATGTATATATATATATATATATATATATATATATATATATATATATTGGAAGGCCAGTATGGTGGCCTGAAGTTATGGGAGGAGCCCGGAGGGTATTTAACCAGCCCAAAGGCTGCCGGTCTTTGTCGGTTTCCTGTGCGAGATACCCACCCTCTCTTCCCCTTTTTAGGGCATCTCTCAAGTATTCTTACTCCAAACAGAATACTAATTTCACTTAATTTCACAGCTACTCTCATTCATCATTCCTTATCTAGGGTATGCCCCCTTATTTTGGTGTACCATACAATAGACCAAGGCACGCTTTCAGGTCTATTTCATGTTGGTAAGTTTGTGTTAACCTGCATGTCATCGTTACTCATATCGGCCATGGGGCTCTAGACCATAAATATATATATATATATATATATATATATATAATGTGTGTGTATATACATGTATATATAATGTGGGTGTGTGTATAAATGTATATATTATGTAGGGGGACTCTTTATTTTATTAACATTAATCACACCGTCTGTCCGTGTATTGAGCGGTGATAATCTATCACTGCTTAACCTCCTTGGCGGTGTTCCCGAGTCTGGCTCGGGTTCAGTTTTTTCTGCTGGAAGCGGTAACCCCGAGCCAGACTCGGGCTTGCGTGCAGGATACAGGGGGAAGTTACTTACCTTTTCCCCTGGATCCTGCGATGTCTCCCCGCTGTGTGAGCGAGCCGTCCGCTTGCTCGATTCACACAGTGCCGAGTGCCGCCGATCTCCGTTCCCTGCGACGTTCCGACGCACGGGAGCGGAGATCAGCGCCAAATTCAAAAAATTTTAAAAACACACAACACATACAGTACTGTAATCTTACAGATTACAGTACTGTATACAAAAAATACACACCCCCTTTGTCCCTAGTGGTCTGCCCAGTGCCCTGCATGTCATTTTATATAATAAATTTTTTTTTTTTCTGCCTGGAAACTGGAGATTGTCCATAGCAACCAAAAAGTGTCCCTTTATGTCAAAAGTGGTTTTAGACCAGCTAGAAAACACCGATAATAAATTAGAATCACAATTTATCATCAAACAATAAATTTAATGACAGCGACTATTCTGCAACTGAGCAAATTTCAGTGTTTTTGATTTGATTACATTATTGAATCATTTTTATATATATTTTTATTATATTATAATTTATTATTTTGTGTTTCAAACTTTATCATACCCGGGATGTCTACTAGACTCTGGTTCGGACAGATTTAAGTGAGTTATTCATAAGAATTGCATGCCTACAATATAAAAACGCCAAATTTCCATGCAAAATAATTGTACCGCTTTCAGCACAAAATTCCAGCCAGAATCATACCACCAGGGAGGTTAATAAAGTGACATCTCAGTGTTTCTGTGAATTTCTGGTGCATAGAAGATAGAACATGAAAGACACATAGCGGAGGAGAGCAAAAAAAATCCCAAGAAATTCTTAAAGTATGTAAACAGTAAAAAAGGAAGGACAGACCATATTGGCCCCATAAAGAATGAGGAAGGACATCTGGTTACAAAGGATGGGGAGATGGCAAAGGTATTGAATTTATTCTTCTCTTCAGTCTTCACGAGGGAATCAGGGGGCTTCAGTAACAAAAACTGCAGTGTTTATTCTCATGACACATCACAGGAAGCACCTCCATGGTTAACAGAGGACAGAATTAAAATTAGACTTGGGAAATTTAACATTAATAAATCACCGGGTCCAGATGGCTTTCACTTAGGGAACTCGGTCAAGTAATTGCCAGACCATTGTTCCTCATTTTTACTGACAGTCTACTGACTGAAATAGTACCAGCTGATTGGAGAAAAGCCAATGTAGCACCAATATTTAAAAAGGGCCCAAAATACATCCCTGGGAATTACAGACCAGTTATCCTAACATCAATAGTATGTAAACTCTTGGAGGGGAGGACAAGATTTTAGTAATGAGAACGGTATCATTAGCAGTAATCAGCATGGATTCATGAAGAATCGTTCTTGCCAAACCAATCTACTAACCTTCTATGAGAAGGTGAGTTGCCAGCTAGATAAAGGAAGGCCCGTAGACGTGGTGTATCTGGATTTTGCAAAAGCATTTGACACAGTTCCCCATTAACGCTTACTGTACAAAATAAGGTCCATTGGCATGTACCATAAGGTGAGTACATTGATTGAAAACTGGCTACAAGGGCGAGTTCAGAGGGTGGTGATAAATGGGGAGTACTCGGAATGGTCAGGGGTGGGTTGTGGGGTCCCCCAGGGTTCTGTGCTGGGACCAATCCTATTTAATTTGTTCATAAATGACCTGGAGGATGGGGTAAACAGTTCAATCTCTGTATTTGCGGACGATACTAAGCTAAGCCGGGCAATAACTTCTCCGCAGGATGTGGAAACCTTGCAAGAAGATCTGAACAAATTAATGGGGTGGGCAACTACATGGCAAATGAGGTTCAATGTAGAAAAATGTAAAATAATGCATTTGAGTGGCAAAAATATGAAAGCAAGCTTTACACTGGGGGGAGAACCTCTGGGGGAATCTAGGATGGAAAGGACCTAGGGGTCCTAGTAGATGATAGGCTCAGTAATGGCATGCAATGCCAAGCTGCTGCTAACAAAGCAAACAGAATATTGGCATGCATTAAAAAGGGGATCAAAACGATAATTCTCCCGCTCTACAAGACTCTGGTCTGGCCGCACCTGGAGTATGCTGTCCAGTTCTGGGCACCAGTCCTCAGGAAGGATGTACTAGAAATAGAGTGAGTACAAAGAAGGGCAACAGAGCTAATAAAGGATCTGGAGGATATTAGTTATGAGGAAAGGTTGCGAGCACTGAACTTATTTTCTCTGGAGAAGAGACGCTTGAGAGGGGATATGATTTCAATATACAAATACCATACTGGTGACCCACAATAGGGATAAAACTTTTTCACAAAGGGGAGTTTAACAAGACTCGTGGCCACTCATTAAAATTAGAAGAAAAGAGGTTTAACCTTAAACTACGTGGGGGTTCTTTACTGTAAGAGCGGCAACGATGGAATTCCCTTCCACATGCGGTGGCCTCAGCGCGGGGGGGGGGCATTGATAATTGATAGTTTCAAGAAACTATTAGATAAGCACCTGAACGACTGCAACATACAGGGATATACAATGTAATGCTAACATATAATCACACACATAGGTTGGACTTGATGGACTTTTTTCAACCTCACCTACTATGTAACTATGTAAATATGAATGAATGTCATTTGATTGCTACCTCTCTGAAATAACAAAAAAAATCATCAACAAATTGTATCATGTGTTTCTGATGTGTGATAATTAACGAATTGGCTCCTGCTTTATATGACTTATTTGTAAGAGCTATATATACAGTATTTGTGCAATGCATCTCTACAAAAGGCAAATACACTTTGCACTGCAAGTGCACTTGGAAGTGCAGTCACTTTAAATCTAAGGGGTAGATCTGAAATGAGAGGAAGTTCTGCTGATTTTATCATCCAATCATGTGCAAGCTAAAATGCTGATTTTTATTTTCCTTGCATGTCCCCCTCGGATCTACAGCGACTTTACTTCCAAGTGCACTTTAAGTGCAAAGTGGATTTTCCTTATTAGTAAATAACACCCTTTGTGTTCTAGCCTGAAGAAGGGTGTTATGGACTTTGTCCAACACTTTTGCTTTTTGGAACATCACATTTACCTTTTGTATACTATTATGTATATATACATTTTGAGTGCAGCAATCCCGGTTTGAATTTTTGCTATATATGACCAGTGGGATGGTCTGATTGCTTTGAACTTCATCTATATCCGATGTGCTGTTTACCACACCTGCTTGGAATGAGAGAGAGAGAGGGAGGATTAAATTCAATAATTAAATATTATTTAATCAGCCCTCAAAAATTACATTCGCACACTAGCATTTTGCGAGTGAATTTTGAGGGCTGGCGAGAAGGGCTGCCTGGGAGCCCGGGGGGGGGGGGGGGGGCAAGCACCGCCGATCACAGAGGGGAAGAGAGGAGAGCCACCACTGGATGATCACAGCAGGGAACATCACAGCTTTCGTTTCAATAGCTGTGTGTTCCCCCGCCGTGCGCCGTCACATAAGCCCCTCCTCTTTTTCTGGGTCTTTGATAGACAGATCAACCGTCCAATCCTAGGACGGGTGAATATGTATCAAAGATCCCCGGACAAGGGGAGGGGCTTATGTGGTGGCGCACCGCGGGGGAACACACAGCTATTGAAACGAAAGCTGTGATGTTCCCTGCTGTGATCATCCAGTGGCGGGTCTCCTCTCTTCCCCTCCACAGGTAGGCTGCATGGTGGAAACAAGCTGCATGGTGGACACAAGCTGCATATGGGACACAGGCTGCACATGGCACACGGGCTGCACATGGCACACGGGCTGCACATGGCACACGGGCTGCACATGGGACACGGGCAGCACATGGGACACTGGCAGCACATGGGACACAGGCTGCACATGGGACACAGGCAGCACATGGGGGAAACAGGCAGCATATGGGGGACACAAGCTGCACATGGTGGACACAGGGTTAAGAAGGGCATTATGGACTTTGTCCAACACTGTTGCTTTTTGGAACATCACATTTATCTTTTGTATACTATTATGTATATATACATATTGAGTGCAGCAATCCCGGTTTGAATTTTGTTATATATGACCAGTGGGATATGGGACACAGGCCGCACATGGCACACAGGCTGCACATGGCACACAGGCTGCACATGGCAACCAGGCTGCATATGGGACACAGGCTGCCCATGGGACACAAGCTGCATGGTGGACACAAGCTGCATGGTGGACACAAGCTGCATATGGGACACAGGCTGCACATGGGACACAGGCTGCACATGGGACACAGGCTGCACATGGGACACAGGCAGCACATGGGACACAGGCTGCACATGGGACACAGGCAGCACATGGGACATAGGCTGCACATGGGACACAGGCAGCACATGGGACACAGACTGCACATGGGACACAGGCAGCACATGGGGGACACAGGCAGCACATGGGGGACATAGGCTGCACATGGGGTACACAGGCTTCACATGGGGGACACAGGCTGCATGGTGGGCACAGGCTGCATTGGCGGGCATGGATAAAGTTGTTAATATTTTTATAACTTAATTGCATAAAACATTAAAGTGTCATTTCATGAGATAATTTATGAGGGCGGGTTTAGGGGCCGGCAGGGTAGGGGTTGGGCAAGGCAACTGGTGGCGAGTAACCCTTGAGGCCTGGCTAGTAGCTCAGGACTTGAAATTTTGAGCTCTGATTTAATCATTGGCTATTACTATTATTATCATAATTATTAATAATTATTATTAGGCTTATTAATCTAAGCAAGCAAAATCAACAGAAGATATATTATAATCACCCTCCAAGTATCAGGTAACCTTTTAGGTAACTGATGATCAGACCCGAAGATGGCTGCTGATTAATGGGTGGAGTTGATCTCCCCTAAAATAGTGTCCTCATGAGATGGTGTGTGTAGATTGTCTTACCCCCTGGCTGTGTCCCTTTGCCATCCTATTGAGTGGAAAAAGAATACCCTCATAAAATTTTAATAAACATGGCCAGATGGTGGAACTTTCTTCTTATTGGTGGGTTAGTTTGATAACCACTTATTTATTTACTTTTGTATTACCTCCCTTGACCACCAGATGGCAACCCATGACCAGACCTATTCATCCTGAGTCTATATGGGACTGAAGTAACTAATCTGTTATAGGGAAAAATTAATACTTCACTATAACAAATTGGACCTTGTAAAAATTATATAATGCCTTGAAGAGTAGATGTTATTCCTAATTTATGATCATTACATTCTGGCGTAACAGTAAATAAATGGAGAATTTTATCAGGAGGTGGAATTTCATATAGCAATTAAAGGATAAGTTCACTTTATACACAAAATTTAATTAATGCTAATTTTTTGCAGGCAAAAAAATGTGCATTTATTGTTTTTTGTTGCAGGAGCCTGTAAAGCATTGCACCAGTGATCAGCAAATCACTGTTGCCATAAAGGTCTCCTCCTGATCTGTCAGTGTATCGGCTTGCTTGTGCCTCGTACGAGGAAGCCGAGGTAGCTATTCATACATGGCCCTTGTACAATTAAATGTTATTATGTTTGAAGAGTGAAAACACTTGGAATTTGTTAATGGACATGTGTTGTTGCTGGTCATTGTTTACATCCATTAAGATGCTTTAGTTATGTAAAATGTAACTTTATCATTTTCTTAAATCATTAGGTGGTAACTAAACGTGCATATATGGCTGTTGGGTCACTTACCATAAATGAGGAACGCTCAGAAGTAGTGGATTTTTCTGTTCCATTTATAGAAACTGGTATTAGTGTCATGGTGTCAAGAAGCAATGGGACTGTGTCTCCCTCTGCTTTCCTTGGTAAGTTACTGTACAAATATTAAATTGCTGTCTCTCTGTTCTTGCCCTTCTACCCACTTATATTATTCTACCCCATTATTGTCCTCAGATCCATTTTCACCTATTATTTGCCTTCACAAAAATGTTTCCCTTCTTTAAGCAATACATTTTGCATTTGCCTTTCATGTGACTCCTTTTTAACTGACCAGACAAGGTAAACAAAAAAAGACAAAAGATAAAGGCCCAAACTTATTTATCAGTGCTAACTCTATTGTACACCATCCCATCCACAGTAATCATACATCAACATTTGTCTAAAATCCTTCACATACATTTCTGCCTCATTTATTAATTATGGGGTTTAAGAACTGTGTTATGTGGTTCACCAGCCAATTAAATTCAAAGTTAATCTTTCATTATCTGTGGATTTCAGTTATATTTAACACATGTATGCCCTAACTTACTCCTATAGTGGCAAGAATTCTGCATGCTCACATGTTTTTATATATTCTTTATGTCAAAGGAAAACACACATAAATTGCAGTGTTTCTAACAAACTGGGACCATCCGGCAAAAGTCCAGATTGTCTAGTCAATATCATATTCTTTCCACACCTTCTCCCTTGGAATGGGTTTTGGTTCTCATTCATCTGATTGGTGACTTTAGCAAAACATTTTTTTGCTAAGACAATGAAGGAGAAGTAGCACAGCGAAGAATCATGCCTCTCCTTTCCCCTCTAGTATGCATGTTCCCAGTACAATACTGATAGCATTCTGCAGTGCAACAGAGCCCTGATTTGCCCGAAGTCATGTCAATCCCTCTCCCAGCCTGAACCCTGCTGTGTAGGAAATGAACCCCTTAAAGTGGATGTAAACCCCAAAAAAATATATTTTTATGTCATAATGTAGAGAATACGATTTCCTGTCATTTGAGCCCAGTCTTGCCACACAGATTTACTCCAGCCCTGAGAAATCCTCTTTTGTTGTTCAGTTAGAGAAATCTTGACAAAGTCTTGAAAACTTTCTCAAAAACGCCCCCTTGCTGTGAGTGACAGGTGATTTACATATCTCATGCACTAGCCTGAGACAGGCACAGACCACAGATCCACAGACCAGAGTGAAAGAAAATGTATTCTTGAGTGAACAGCAAGAAGAATGGAGATGTATGTAGTCAGAGTAGGGCAGAGTAGAACATCCAGTGATCTGATGATTGTTATAGTGCAGTGTGTGTGTCTGAGGTCACCTGATCACAGATAACATTCCTTTTCATCACCAGGATTTGTTATGTGGGGGAGGGGTGAATTTCTCACTTTTTATAATTACACAGGATGTGCCTGTCTCAGGCTAGTGCATGAGATATGTAAATCACCTGTCACTCACAACAAGGGGGGGGGGGGGGTTTGACAAAGTTTTCAGCACTTTGTCAAGATATTTCTAACTGAACAATAAAAGAGAATTTCTCAGGGCTGGAGTAAATCTGTGTGGCAAGACTGGGCTCAAATGAAAGGAAATCATATTCTCTACATTATGACATCAAAAAAAAAATCCACTTTAATGTTATGTAATTTTTTTCAGTGCAGGTTGTAGAGTATAGTGTGATTGAGAGTACAAAAGTGTGAACAGGGACAATTAAAAGAATGGGATTCTGCATGTTAAACGTAGTTGATCATAGGGTAACAAGCTGAAAAACACAATGTGAGTGGTGGCTAAAGAATAGTTGGAGTTCCTGATGTCAAATTAGTCTTTGCAGCAGAAAATGATGGTATTGGTTGCAAAAGTAGCAATTTAGTATCAATCCAGTCCAATCGGGAAGACCAAAGGCCACAGGCATGTCACACACTGCTGACCTCTGAAATGATGTTTGAATACATTTTTCACTGATCCATTTATATAAGCATAACAACAGAGTCGTTTTTTTTGTTTTGATTCTTTGAAAATACTTTGACCAAGGAGCTGTACATCTGACATTGAATGATTTGTTCATGCAGTAGTAATGGGTAATTTAATAGCATACAGTGCATTGAAAAAGTATTCATACTGCTTGAAATTTTCCACATTCTGTCATGTTACAACCAAAAAAGTGAATGTATTTTATTGGGATTTTATGTGATAGACCAACACAAAGTAGCACATAAGTGTGAAGTAGAAGGAAAATGATAAATGGTTTTCAAATTTTTTTACAAACAAATATCTGAAAAATGCAGCAATTTTCAAGTCTTGCCACAGATTCTCTATTGGATTTAGGTCTGGACTTTGACTGGGCCATTCTAACACATGAATATGCTTTGATCTAAACCATTCCATTGTATCTCTGACTGTATGTTTGGGGTCCTTCTGGAAAGTGAACTTCTGCCCCAGTCTCAAGTCTTTTGCAGTCTCTAACAGGTTTTCTTCTAAGATTGCCCTGTATTTGGCTCTATCCATCTTCCCATCAACTCTGACCAGCTTCCCTGTCCTTGCTGAAGAAAAACATCCCCACAACATGATGCTGCCACCACCATGTTTCACAGTAGGGGTGGTGTGTGTTCAGGGTTTGCAGTATTAGTTTTCAGCCACACATAGCATTTTGCATTTAGGCCAAAAAGTTAAATTGTGGTCTCATCTGACCAGAGCACCTTCTTTCACATGTTTGCTGTGTCCCCCACATGGCTTCTCGCAAACTGCAAACAGGAATTATTTTGGCTTTCTTTTAACAATGGCTTACTTCTTGCCACTTGCCAGATTTGTGGAGTGGTGACTAATAGTTGTCCTGTGGACAGATTCTTCCACCTGAGCTGTGAATCTCTGCAGCTCCCCCAGAGTTACCATGGGCCTCTTGGCTGCTTTTATGATTAATGCTCTCCTTGCCCAGCCTGTCAGTTTAAGTGGACGGCCATGTCTTGATAGGTTTGCAGTAGTGCCATACTCTTTCCATTTTCGGATGATGGATTGAACAGTGCTCCATAAGATGCTCAAAGCTTGGGCTATTTTTTTATAACCTAACCCTGCTTTAAACGTCTCCACAACTTTATCCTTGACTTGTCTGGTGTGTTCCTCGGCCTTCATGATGCTGTTTGTTCACTAATGTTCTCTAACAAACCTCTGAGGGCTTCACAGAACAGCTGTATTTATACTGAGATTAAATTACACACAGGTGGACTCTATTTACTAATTAGGTGACTTCTAAAGGCAATTGGTTCCACTAGATTTTAGTAAGGGGTATCAGAGTAAAGGGGGCTGTGAATACAAATGCATGCCTCACTTTTCAGATATTTATTTGTAAATAATTTTGAAAACCACTAATCATTTTCCTTCCACTTCACAATTATGTGCCACTTTGTGTTAGTCTAGCACAGAGGTCTCCAAACTGTGGCCCTGGGGCCAGATGTGGCCCTTTGATTGCTTTTATCTGGCCCTTGGGGTACTATTCCTCTTACTGATATGAGACCCTATTCTGCAAAGTGACATCAACATTGGGGCACTATTTTTCCTACTGACACAAACAATGGGGTACTATTCCTCCCAATGGTACCAATTATGGGGTACTATTCCTCCCTCTAATGCCAAATGTGGTAATGTTTACTCTGACGCTTTCACAGTCTGGCCCTCCTAAAGTCTGCAGGACAGTAAACTGGCCTTTTGTTTAGAAAGTTTGGAGACCCCTGGTCTAGCACATAAAATCCCAATAAAATACATTTATGTTTTTGGTTGTAACATGACAAAATGTGGAAAATTTCAAGGGGTATAAATACTTTTTCAAGGTATGGTATATCTATATAGCATATTTAATATGATCTCATACAGATGACCCAATTTTAATGATTTGTTATGTTGTACAGTTTAGAAAGTTCATATATATGTGTCAGAAACGAAACATTGCTCTCCAGCTTTGCATCGTGAAGACTGTGACGCAGTTAGGCTAGGGCTGCACTTGTGAAAATGCAAGGAGGCCTATTAAGTCCAACACTCCCCCACCCCATAAAAATAGCTGAATGGTACTTCAGAAATTTACTGGTAAGGAATTTTGTTTAGATTATATACTTACTGTAAAGCAGTACTGGTGTAAATTCACCTGGTGATCTAGCCAGTAAGTCTGTTATTTTTCAACTTACTTTAACAAACCAAGCTGTCCAGCAAAAGGGGCAATTAAAGTGTTGAGACAAACCATTTAACACTGGCAGGGGTACTTACAATGGTCACCTTCTATTCATTTATGTAAACGTGTATCCCATAAGGGAAAAAAAAATAGCTGTAACTGCTTATAAAGTGTTAGCTGAGTTTCAGTCTCGATTTATTAGTCAAGTCCATCTAAATCTCCTAGTCTAACGCTACCCCACCCCCAGACTGACAATGCTCGTGTCAAAAGATGTCTGTTTTACTACATCATCAAGAAATGAATAAAGAAAAAAATCCTGAAAAAAAAGAAAACCAATCAGCTACCACATCAAAGGATTGGCAAGCTGTCCTGGCTGGGTGGAATCTACTCTATCAAGATGGCCCTTATCATTTGTTGAAGCAGATCTGTTACAATTTCAATCTAAGCTCATACATTATGTCTGGGATGGCAAGGGCCATAGAGTTTCTAAACAGGTGCTCTTTCTCACAAATGGAGAGGAGGTATTATGCTATACTACCTAGCGGCTCAGGTGGCACAGTTTTTGCCAGTGTATTCACGCGGTGAAAAAACGGAATGGTTAGCTATGGAACGGACGGCGAATTAACAAGCTTCCATAAGACTATGTTAAATGCAACTCGGGAATAGTAGACCCCCTATTCTTGCCCCTACTTTATCTCATTCTTTGGCGATCTGGAATTGAGCGTCGGCCAATACTAACCTATTTTCATCTTTTCATCCGTTGGCTTACCTTTTCAACAATCCAGCATTTTACCCTGGCCAGGATACAGAGGCCTTCCTTTGGTGGCTGAATATTGAATGAATGAATGATTTGTATAGCACTGCAAATGCGAACTGAATCACCTCAAGGCGCTTGGAATAAGGGCCTGTATCGGATTATAACACTTTTTGCACTTCTTGGGCCCTGCAGTAACTAGGGATTCCAAGACGACCCCTTATGAGACAGAGTGTAAAAGGGATTCTGGTAGCAGGGGGCGGATTTCTATTATTTACAGGCTCTTGCTTGCCACTGATGCTAAATTACCTAATATGCATGCATGGAACTCGCCTCAGAGAGATCTAGACCATTAGCACTCTTGCCTTCAATCTGTGTATAAGGGCATGCTAAATATCTGTGTGTGGAGGCAGGAAGCATAAAAGGCTTGACCCAATGGTATATGGTCCCCTTTCACCTATCAAGGTTTTTTCCGACTTTCTCGCCTCTCTGTTTTCGGGGGTGTCAGTCTTATGGAATGATGTATCACACCTGATGGGAATGCTCTAAGCTTAGGGGCTTTTGGAATAAGGTGTTTGCTTTATTTGAAAGGTTACTGGGACTCCAGAGCTACAATTGCCCTGCGTGGCATTTTTGAATGATCGGGTGGATCATATTTCCCCTGCCAAGCAAAAATTGATCCACTGTATGTTTTTAGCTGCAAAACTCACCAGAGCTTGCTCCTGGAAGACACCTTCCATTTCTATTTCTTTGTTCCAATGCAAGGTTTCTTGGATAATGCTTAGCGAGCACCTTGCTAGCATAATTAATGATACAATGAAATGGTTTTAAACCATGGTCCAGCTATGTTCATATAGAGCTTTAGGAAGGTGCTTGATAACAAGTGGGTTCCCTTTTCCATTTAGTTGCTCATTTGGGCTTCCTCTCTGGGTCTCCTTTTCCTGTCTTGCTCGCTTTCTCCTCTTCCTTCTTTCTTTCTTTTCTACCCCGGCTGGGGTCTTCCCTTTCCCTTTTTGAAAGTTTTTATTTTTGGTTCCATGTGGGGGGCCAGACCTCATATTTTATTCCCAGTTTGCATCTTTTCATATTGGACCCCACTGGCCTCCCTGGACTGTTTGGGTACTCCCTTGTTTTATAACCAATTGTAAGCACTGTTCTGAGTACTATATGGCAAAAACTCCACCAGTGAGGCTACATGTAGACTTATTTCTTGTCTTTTGCACCATTTATTATATTATGCTCATGTTCTTCTGCTGTGCCCGGGGCTCTGGCCTTTGTTCTTTTTGATACTCTGTATTCTGTACTATTTTGCAATAAAAAAGATTAAAAGTCAAAGGATTGGCAAGCTGCAATAAATTACCTATTTGTTTTGTGGGTTTAATATCACTGTTATCTGTATTTTGCCTGTGATGCCTTGCTCCTTTCAGCAAGATCCTGGGAAATGCTAACATCCCAAATCTCATGATAAGATACTCTTGCACTGAGTGAAACTGTCTAATCATGAGATTTGGGCTACTTTGTATTCCTCAGAAATATTCCCATACGGTAAGGTATATATGTATTCTAACCTTTTTTCTTCGAGGTAGTTTTCAAGTGATTTTTGCAGGGGAGGGGGGGCCAGACTTAAAGCTCAGGGTTTCAGCAACTTTGTAACAAGTGCAGGCATACTATGAGTTAAGTCCAAGTTTATTGTGTTCCAGGAAGATAGCTTCTTGAGCTTGGATGATGGACACTCTGATCTCAGCTCCTTCCAGTGCAGAGTCGATGCAGCTGCTATGTCGCTCCTCCATTCCTTTTGTCCACACAAAATGCAAAGGCTTCTGTGAATGGGCAACAGAGAGGAGGGGCAGTCATAGCTGCTGTGTGCTTCTCCTCTAAAAGCCATCCATAAATCTGTCATAATAAAATAAAAAGAGATACATCATAGTATGCATGAACATTTATCAAGTGGCTAAATTTCTGGAATTCAGCTTTAATAAGCAAACCTTGCATTTCACGTTAAGGTTTGCTTTAATCTACATACTAAGAAATTGTATCATATTCATTATCATATTTGCAGCATATTAATCAAACTTTTCTACAAATAAGGAGTGTAGCCCTAGCCTTACTCTTTGAAATTTCATGACTTTGAAGCATAACTTTAAAACTAACCGTTGGGTAAAACTAACCATTGGGTAAGTCTTAGATAACAAATAAGAAAGGAAGACAGATCTGGTAAATTGGCATTTTCCGAATGAGTTCTGCAGTGGTGGCCTTCTAATTCTCAATACAGGTTTTCTTTATGCTGTGTACCCTTTTTTTATTCAGGGTCATCTAATAGATTGTTTTATGATCTAATTTTCAACTATAGCTTTCTTCAGAAAGAATACTACTATTATCTATGAATTCCACATTATTAATAGCTTACCCGGTGGTCTTCCTACTACTGACTGCGGATAATTCATGTTGAAATGTAGAGATGACCTTCCATCTAAAGCCCAGCTTTGTATTAACCTTGTATTCAGAATTATCTTCCTTCATTGATATGACACACTAACAAGATTATTAGGACAGTACAAGGAAAGTCTCTGTTTGCTATAAGGTAAAAGAAACATGTTCTACCTCATTGATTTATTGGTATATGGTCCTGATATGTGAATTAAAAATGTTCTCAGGAACAGTGGATAACTAAAATATATTTTTATCTAGGTTGTATTTGCCATGCTAACACCAGAACTCTGAGCTTTTTGGGTTTGTTAAATGTTTAAAGATTTTTCAAGAAGTGCATCCAGTTGAGATGAAGAACAAATGCTGGTTATTAGAAAGCCTGGATGTACATTAAGTACTAATAATGAGAATAAGTACACACAGATGACAGTACAGGCATCATATAAACAATTTAAGAATGAGGACACCCAGATGTACCTGAAAGAGTTATGCTCCGTACACATGGTTCGATATTCCGATGGAAAAAGTCAGATCGGATTACGTTGTCGGAAAATTCTATCATGTGTGGGCTCTAGCGGGCTTTTTCCCTCGGAATTTCCGACTGAAAAAATTTGAGAGCAGGATCTCAAATTTTCCGACAACAAAATCCGATCTGACTTTTTTCCGATCGTGTGTAGAGAATTCCGACGAACAAAGTACCACTCATGCTCAGATCAAATTACGAGACCAAAGCTATTGGCTACTAGCCTCTATGTAGTTCCGTCATACGCAACGAACGCCACCACGTTCGTAACGATCAGATTTTCCAACAATTTTGTCCGACCGTGTGTATGCAACACCAGTTTCGGACAAAATCCGTCAGAAAAAAATCAGACGGATTTTGTGGTCGGAATTTCTGACCGTGTGTACGGGGGCTTAGAAGTCGAGGGATAAGAATAAAAGGGAATAAAGAGTTGTTCACTATATACTTGATACAAGTTCTAGGTAAGAAGGGTTGTTTTAAAGGTAATCCAGCAGGTCCATACCTTTTGGAAACCCTCTTGAGAATTACCAGATACATGGGTGAGTTCCTCCATTAGACAGGTGTGGTCGATTTTCTGAAACAACTATATAGGTGGGGAATTCATCCTGTTCCAGGAAAATGGAATAAGAGACTTAGCAGCAATAAATAAGTTGAGGTAATAGATCATTTGTATCAGCCTGCTGGTTTGTCTGTACAATGAAGTGAGATAATCCAGGGGTTATATTAAAAAATTAAGCCCTGAATTTGTTCATTCAATTTGGACAATTCACTCCAAAAAATAATTCTAAATTAGGCAGTCCCAACATATATGTACTTGTGTCACTGTCTTACCACAGCCTTTCCAACATGACAAGGATGTTTCAGGGAACATTGCGTGCAATTTGGCTAAGGTATTATACCGTAGAGGTAGGAGTTAATACTTAATTTCTTCCATCTTAGAAGATATGGAGGGGACATGAGAAAGTTGTAAAATTGTATTCTTTTGATATTATGATACCTGCTCATGAAGGTCTGTTTCCACTGGCAAAGGAATGCGGGGTAAGACGATGATCCTAATTGTAAAATGCCTTTATAATATTGAGATACGCTCTTACTTGGAGGCTCAAGGGATGAGAGAATATGTTCAATAGGATTCAGCTCTTTTAGGGTATGTATTGGCTTTGGTAATGTTTGTTTGAATTGAGGTAGTCGAGCATATTTATTATATGCACATTTATCTATAGTTAATATTATGTCGCGTACACACGACCGGACTTTTTCGGCAGAAAAGGTCAGACAGAATCATTCTGTCGGATATTCCGATCGTGTGCGGGCTTCAGCGGACTTTTTTCTTCAAAAATTCAGACGGACCTGGAAGTAGAACATGCTTTAAATCTTTCAGACGGAATCAATTTCTATCAGGAAAAACGTTTGTCTGTATGCTGGTCCGATGGACCAAATACGACGCAAGGGCAGCTATTGGCTACTGGCTATTGAACTTCCTTTTCTAGTCCCGTCGTACATCATCGCGTTCGAAACAAACGGACTTTGGTGTGATCGTGTGTGGGCAAGTCCGTTTGGTCGGAACTCCGTCGGGAAGACCGTTGGAGTTTATTCTGACGGAAAGTCCGGTCATGTGTACGCGGAATTAGAGTGGAGTCCCTAAATTCTGCTAGCGGTTTGATCACAAGATCTCAAACTGTTTAGTGTAGAAGAGGAGGATGATTTGAGGTCCAAGTGTAAAACTAATGGTCCAAGAAGACCTCAAAGAAAGTATGCATGATCTAGCAGTGGCAGTGAGGATGAGGCTTGAAGTGCATCCCATATTGCCAGTGGTGATGGGCAATATGGTTCGGTTTGCAACAGAACTCCCGAACATGTTTGGCCCCAAACAGCAAACCCTTTTAAAGTCTATGGGACCCGAACTTAAAAAATCAAAAGTCCCCATTTTAAAGGCTTATATGCAAGTTATTGGCCATAAAAAGGGTACGGGGGCTCAATGCATCGCATACTAGCCCATTATGTTGTACTTACCTGCAAAGAAAGCCAGTGATGTCCCTGATGTGTGGAAGGGTCCATCATCACCCTCTTCCTTCCAGGGGCCGCGGATTCCGGCACTCTAACTGGCCGGAGTTGCGTAATGTCACTCCCGCGCATGCGCACGGGAGCCAACGGTCATGTCACAGGCCCTTAAGAAAGGGTACGATCGTGCCCTTTCTTTAGTGAGCATGTGCCGATGACATTGGCGCAAGTGTATATGGTAAATTTCTCCTAAACCGTACAAGTTTAGGAGATATTTCCATTACCTACAGGTAAGCCTTAATATAGGCTTACCTGTAAGTAAAAGTGGTTGTACAGGGTTTACAACCACTTTAAGAAGAGCAAAGTGTCAATCTTTGCATGCAATCAAGCAAGCCAGAAAGCTTCTGTGGTTTGTGATGTTAGTGACACATAGCTTGTCCAGCAGGGGTCACATTGTTCTTGCCACAGCTCTGCACAGCTTCTCTGGCTAGAGCCGAAAAACACAGTTTAGATGCAACATCAGTAATAGGGTAATCATGATTTTTTTTTTCTTTTCCTTTTGTAGTAATGAAAGTGACACATAATGTCCCTTGGTGTGTCAGTAGAAAGAATAGAGCACACAGGGCTTGATGAACCAAATTAAAGCATGGGGGGATGTGACTGGTTTACCCAATAGGATGTTAAATATACCTCATGAAGATCCCCATCTCTTGTTGCTTCAGGCTTCTCTTATGCAGACCTTATTCCACCTGTTCCTATTTTCTTGGTCCCCCAGTTTTTTCAGGATACTGTTAGCTTCTTCCTGTGAGCCTAGCCTAGATTTGGAGCCTTCCATATTAACGAGTAGGTGGGAGAGGTTCAAATGTGTGGCTAACATCTCCGACATGGCTGACGTTGTGTTTGCTATCCGAATCAGGAACAAGTAACCTAATGCATCGTTTCCACTGAGCGGATCGGCTCGGTACGGTACGCTATTTTCAGTGTTTCCATTATGAAAGCGGCCCATACAACCGAACCATACCGCACCATTCAGGGTCCTGCTTCAGATGTGGGGCCATAGAAAATGGAACGGTTCGGTTAGGGCGGAGCTACGATACATTCCACTGATTGGCGGGCACAAAAACGAGGCCACGCTAGGCATTTTTTCTAAACCCTGTATAGATCTTGGTGGTCCGACTTGCAGTGGAAACGCTCACCTGAATAGGCCGGACCATTCTAACCCTTCTAAACTGCAGCGGCCCAAACTGATCCCGCTCAGTGGAAACGAGGCATAAGGGTAACATCACTGGAGTCGATTTACTAAAACTGGAGAGTACAAAATCTGTAAGCTCTGCATAGAAACCAATCCGCTTCCAGGTTTTTTTTTGTCAAAGCTTAATTGAATGAGATAAAGTTAGAAGCTAATTGGCTACCAAGCACAGCTGCACCAGATTTGGCACTCTCCAGTTTTAGTAAATCAACCCCACTGTTACTCTATAGATGCAGTACAGTCAGTGAGCATAGCTATTTTAGGACAGGAAGTATGTTGCTGGCAGGATCACCAGGTAAAAACAAAGGAAATATTCTGTAGCCTAAATACTAAGGCTTGGTTCACATATATGCGAATTGGATGTGTTTTTAAACCATATCCTGTTTGCATAACATTTGAATCGGAACGTCTTTTAATAGAGCCGGTTCACACATGTGCTGGGTGGCAATGGTGCGTTTTTAAAAAGGGTCCTGTTCGATTTTGGGTCCGGTTCAGGTGCAATTTCAGGTAAAAATGCGCACCTGAATTGCACCTGAACCGGTGAATAGAACAGCACCGAACTTCCACACTTAAACCGCGGCCGCATATGTGTGAACCCAGCCTAAGGACTCCTAAGCTGCAAGATCTTACATTTTTGTTTTGGGGTTAGATACACTTGAGGAGAAATTATAAATTAGGCAGTTTTTGTTTTTTCTTTGTAACTACATATCCCATCTTTCAAAAGAGGATGGAGCAATCTACCTATGTACATTACCTTGACTTTTGGTAAATGCTGTTTCTGCATACATGAAGTCACAAATGAGTCTTTTACAACATTGCCCATCACTGATCAGTCTGTGGTATTGTTGAAATTGAATATGTTAATTCTTGTCACAACATATAGTACATACATACTGTATGAGGGAAATGTTGGAATTCCTACCTCCTGTTAATTGCAGTTCCCTGTCATTCATACATCCTAGACTTGTACAAAAATCAGTCACGGGCCACTTGAACAATCATCCATTGTTTTTCTCTCCTGAGAATATTTAATCCATTATCATCCTCTCTCTAAAAAGAATGTATTTTGTTTTTAAAATAACTGTTATCTTTATGGTTTGCCTTTTCATCATTAGAATGTTCATTCACTATTGATCACAGAAAACCTTGCTGTTCACTTTTCATTGTAACATTAATGCTCTACTTTTTTCTAATAATTCTCTCCTTAGAGCCATTCAGTGCAGATGTCTGGGTGATGATGTTTGTTATGCTTCTAATTGTGTCTGCTGTGGCTGTATTCGTATTTGAATATTTTAGCCCAGTGGGGTACAACAGGTGCCTTGCAGATGGAAGAGGTGAGATTACACATTCTCTGTACCATTACAATTTGCCAAACATCAATTTTCTACAATAATTATGTCTTTCTTTCCAATAAGTTAATTCAGAGTACATGTGTGCCTTAAAGTAGAAGTCCACGCTAAAACTTGAATCCCTGCATCTATAGACATCCACAATCTAACACTAACCTATCTAGCCCTGTAAAGAAAAAATCAGTATACATACCTCTTTTAAAGCCACTCCGACCCGATCCCACACTGAGTTGTCAGCCGTGGCTTGTAGGACGGTGCAGAGGACATGTCCGACAATGGAAGCCTCATAGTAACTCCAGGTGACGTTATTCATATTCCCTATTCATTTCACAGGCGTTGTCAGCTGTGTCCTCTGCAGAGCTTCCACTGGTGGAGATTGGGTCCGATTGGCTTAAAAAAAGGTATGTATGGGGGGTGCATGCGCGGCATCCGATGATGGCAGACGTGTGATTCCCCCACCTCTCTCCCCCTCTATACATCTTTCAATATCCTGTACTTCTCCGTATTCCTAAATTCAAGCCAGTTTCGCCATATCTTTTGATATTTCTCCCATGTATCTTCTGTCAGATGTATTGATTCTTCAATAGATCTCACCCATTCCACCCTTAATACCCACTCCTTCATCCTCGGAGCCTCCTGAGTTTTTCACAGACAAGGAATCACGGCTTTAGCTGCGTTCAAAAGATATGGGACTAAGGTATTTCTATACTGGGACATCACCTTCCCCGTATCATGAAACAAACATATCCAGGGTTTTTTCTGAATCCGGTCACCTGTTATATAGAGGATTGCTTCTATTATTCAATCCCAATAGAATTGTATTTTAGTGCACTCCCACCAGAGATACGCAAAAGTCCCCAGAGCATCACAGCCCCTCCAACAAGTTGGAGGGTTCTCTACCCCATACCTATGCACCCTCTGGGGGGTCACGTATCACCTCGCCAATAATTTATAACACATTTCAAATGTCTGAGTATCTCTTGCCGACAGGCAAGCTAATCTAAGTATCTTACTTCTATGTTCCTCGTCTCAAAGGGGACCTATTTCTCCTTCCCATTTTTCCAAATAGGATGGGTATTCGTGTTCTGCTTCCCTAATCAATATTTTATATATTTTAGATAGGGAACTCAGCAGTTTCTCTATTGATCTCAATTGTCCCCTACCCCGCAGTGGTTGTGGTAATGCATGTGCAAAGTATTGTAATTGTGTATATCTCCATTTATCTAGTGGTTTATTTTCCCATTCCCGTGTAATTTCTGTGTAAGTGTATAGTCTATTCCCCTTCATCACATCCTGCAATAATATTACCTCCTTTTTTGCCCATCTAATAAAATATATGTGCTCCTCCTTCCCTGGCTTAAAATAATTTGTGTCTATTAGTGACATTAGTGGTGAATTATAATCCCAATGGTGTCTCCTACCTAGGCCATCCCATATCTTTAATGTGTTCCTCGTCAATAAATTTGTGCTAGGGCCTAAATCACGAAATTGTGGTGGTATCCATATCATTTTCCCTATGTCTGTTCTACTTTGTGAAATTTCTAACTTTACCCAACTTTTCTCCTTTTTATTATACATCCAATCTGCAATTCTAAAAATAGAGATCGCTTGATAGTATTTTTGAAAATCTGGCGCTGCTAGTCCCCCCTCGCTCTTTTCCTTTGGCAAGTGTATCATACGTAATCTGGGGTGTTTACGTGCCCAGATATATTTTATTACTATTGATTTTAATTTTCTAAAATAATCTTGGGGAAGTGCTATTGGGATCATTTGAAAAATATATATTAACATCGGGAGTATAAACATTTTTACTGCATTTATCCTGCCAATCCATGAAAGAGTTTTATACCTCATCATATTCAATTGGTCCTTAATCTTATTGAGCAAAGGGATGTAATTGGCTTTAAGCATATCGCCCAAGGCTGGTGTCAGTTTTATGCCCAAATAACCCAACTCCTCCTTACACCACATGAAAGGGAATTTAGGTTGGATTGCCTGCTGCTCTTCCGTCAATAAAGTTATAATCAGGATCTCAGATTTAGTCATATTTATTTTAAAGTTTGTCAATTTCACATACCGATTTAACGGCTTCAGCACTATCGGAATTGTTGTTCTGGGGTTGGAAATATAGAAGAGCACATCGTCCGCGAACGCGGCTACTCTATACTCCCTTTCTCCCACCCGGATTCCTTTAATATCTGGGTTTTTACGGATTGCAGCTAATAGGGATTCCAATGCTATAAAAAACATTGGGAAGAGGGGGCAACTCTGTCTTGTCCCGTTAAATAATTCAAGGGGAGAAGACAGGGTTCCTTTTTTTCTGATTCTGGCCATTGGGTGATGGTAGACGGAGGAGATCCATATCATCATCCTCTCCCCCAACCCTAGATATTTTAGTGTTTCAAACATAAACCCCCATTCTACTCTGTCAAAGGCCTTTTCGGCATCAATTGACATAAGAACTGTTGGGGTGCCCCTCCTAGTTACTTCTTGCATCAGAAAGATAGGATTTCAGGGAATTATCTCTCCCCTCCCTCCCTGGCACAAACCCCACCTGATCAGTATCCACCTTGATAGCCATGGTTTCAATCTTTCTGCTATTATTTTGGCAAACATCTTTATATCTGTGTTTAATAACAATATTGGCCTATAGCTACCTGGGGATGCTGAATCCTTCCCTTCTTTCAAAATAAGAGTGATTTGTGCCAGCAATGACTCCTCGTGGAGCATCTCTCCTTCTCCCAGTGCGTTTAAATAATCGCACAATTTAGGAATCAAAAACTTGCAAAATCTTTTATAATATAAAATGGAGTATCCATCAGGGCCGGTCTCTTTCCCAGGGCTGTATTCTTTATCGCTCTATCCAAATCCTCCTGCGAGATAGGGGCTTCTAGATATTCCATCTCCTCCTTCACTGCCCTGGGAAGGTCTAGGTCCTGCAGATACTCCCTCGCTACTTTCTTCCACTTCTCCCTATCATCCCTTCTCCGATTCACATTATATAAAGCACTGAAATAGGAATGAAATATTTTTGCGATACTAGGGGAAGAAAATTCTATCCCTCCCTTATCATCTCTAATCTTGGGTATAAAGGCCCTATTCTTTTTTTCTTTTACCCTTCTCGCCATCCATTTTCCTGATTTGTTACCCCACTGGTATCTTTCCTTATTTATTGAATGAAAGACACATTTCCTCTCCTATTCTAACAGCTTTTCTATCTCTCTTCTTTTTACTGTTAATTCTTGCCTTTCTGGGATCCCTTTAGGTCTCGTACTTTGTTCTAGTTCCTGAATCTCCCTATATAAAAGGGCCATCTAATTTCCCCTCTTTCTTTCGTTTTCCCCGCTCCCATCCCAATCAAGATCCCCCTTTATAAAGGCTTTGTGTGTTTCCCAGAGAGTTGCCTTTTCTGCCGTGTCATTAATCTCAAAAAAAGACCTCCAGTTCCTGCGCTATCCTTTTAATTGATTCCGGGTCCTGGATAAGGGAATCATTCAATTTTCAATTTTTCCCCGTCAAAGCATCCCCCAGTATTTCCAGTTGGATTTTCACTGGGGCATGGCCGGATAAAGTAATTGCTTTAATTTCTGCTCCCTTGAGGGATGGTACTAATTGATGTTCTATTAAAATATAATTAATCCTTGAGAATGTCCGGTGGACAGGAGAGTTAAAGGTATAATCTCGTTTCCTTGGGTGGCTAATCCTCCATGCATCCAACAACTGAAAATCCAACAATACTTTTTGTATTGCCCTCTGCCTTTGAACTGTAGATCTAACCACCTGAAGTGTCTACTCTTGGGTCGATACTCCAGTTTAAGTTGCCTGCAATAATAAATTTACCTTCATTAAAACTTCAATTTTTTTCAGTATTCTCTTTAAAAATGTATCAGGGTCCTTATTCGGGGAGTAGATGTTCGCTGTTGTACACATCATATTGAACAGTTTCCCTTTTACAAAAAGGTACCTTCCCTCCGGATCGGCCAGACACTCCTCATCCACAAACATCATCGTCCTATGAAATCCAATGGCAATACCCCTTGAGTGCGGTGATGTTGTGTCTCCATAGAACCACTTAGGGAATTGATGTGACGCCAATCCACCCCCGAAGCATGTATAATATATGTCTCCTGGAGACACACCACATTTGCACCCAGGAAATGCAACTTGTTGTTTACTTTATACCTTTTTTTCTTTTGCAGTATTTAGACCCCTTACATTATGCGTAACCCAATTTACCAACACCATAATTCACCACGTAAGGAGCGTCTGCTCGACCGGAGGAGGCACCCAGAAAAGAGAGAGATCTCAGGTTACTTTGAGGGAGAAATACTCCTTCTTCCTCTCTCCATCCTGGTATGGGAGGAGGTGTAATGTTCAGTTTAGTACAGAAGTCCATCAGATCCTCTGGGAATCTCAGGACTGCAGTTCGGCCATCTTTTTTTCCTTTCAGGCAGGCTGGGAACCCCCATTGATAAGATATATCCGATGCCCTCATTAATTCAGTTAGGGGGTTAACCTTCTTGTTAAAGTCTCAGCAGACAGGTCTGAATAAACCTGTAATTCCGCTCCTTCAAAAGACATTCCCGGTAAATTCTGCATTTTTTCCATAATTTTAGATTTTTCTTCCACATAGTGGAACCTCACTATCACATCTTTCGGGTTTTCTGTCCTTTGGGTAATAAAGCACATCGGATTGCTAGCACCGTGGTATTTGCTCCTCGTTCCCATGGAGGGCTGGGAGCCCCTGACATTAGTAAATACTACTATACAACCCATCTTACAGCAAACGTCTCCTGGTCAACATGATTTGCAACAGATGGTCAGAACTGGAGTTGAGCATAACCAGCCCTGTGCATCTTTGCTCCATGCTCTGGTCCAACCTAACCACCTCTATATCCCAGTTGAGAAATATATGTTTGGGACAATGTTATTTACCCTCTCCATCTGGAAAAAATGCTACAAAAAGGTTCTCTCTCTCTTCTCCATTACCACCTCTCCTAAACATACTTTTCAATCCGGATATCCCGGATAGCCCATCCTACAGCAGCATGTATCCATGGTCACAGGCGGGCATTTTCCAGCTACGTCACCTAGTACATCCTGTGACTCGTAAACTGCCCTCGTTTCAGGATCTCCAAAACAAATTTGAAATCCCCAAAAAGCTCTTCTTTTCTTACCTCCAATTTAAACATTATTTTCATTCTATATCACCTTAACTAGCCTTAGAAAAGCCTAATGCCTTTGAAGTACTATGTGCCCAAGGCCCATACCAACCTGGTCTCATATCTTCTATATACAAGATCCTTCATGAATCAAACCCACCCACGATAAACTCTCATGTATATGTAGCGCCCCCTACCTTTTTGGTAGGTACTTAGTGGTGTCTTTGATACTGTAGGATGTAGAGATAGGTAAATTTAACCAGGGCCCATGTCTTTTTGCTGGGCTTGGCTGTGCATTTGGGGCTGGGAGTGTAGAGTAGAAGGGGGTGTGGCCACCTACACTTGGGCTCAGGGATACCTCCTCTGTTTGACAGTGGACTCTGCTGGCAAGAGAGGATGGGCTGAGACCTGAGTGGCAGGAAACCCCATGTGAGAGAATTGACCAATGGTTAATGTTGTGGTCAGTGAAGGAGGTCTCTCATAAAAAGGGGGGGTCACATGTCCTCGGGAGACTGGAAGGAAAGGAGTCCGAAGTCCAAAGGTTCGGGACCGGAGGCTCGGGAGTTCAGAGACTCCGAAGTCTCCGGGAGGAGGCTTAAAGGCCTGGGAGTTCAGAGATCCCAGGGCCGTATAGCCGGAGGTGACTCTAGGGAGGCCAAGGTCGGGTCCCCTGGAGCAGGAGTCATCATGTAACGCTGAAGGAAGTAGAAACTAAGAGGAAGAAGAAGACTGGGAACAACCTTCTGTGAGTAGAACATGGACTGTTGTTGGGAGAGTGCAAAGGGAGTGCAAACCCAGTGTAGCTTTTCAGAAATTCTATGCTGTGTATCCAAGGACCACAGTATTAATCACTTCTCTGGGCTAGTGAAGGAGGTTGGACACTGCAAGTCACGGAAATAGGTGGTGAGGCCTAGGACTTTGAGTTTCAACATCCATAGCATTATGCAGAGTGATGCGCAGCTGCCCATAGTGAGAGTGTGCTACAGAAATCAGAGAAGGATCGCTAACAAGGAAATCTAATCCATAAAGCAATGGCTACAATTTAATATTCCCTTTCATTTCAAATTTGGGATTCAACAGGGCATCTCATATGCTTTTTTTTCTACCGCCCTATAAATGTGTTCTAAATAAAGCCGTTTGAAAAAGTTGAGAGTGTGAAGTGGTAGTTTTATAGAATCGCATAGGAGGATCAGGATCAGAGCAGGCTGGCATAAGATAAATTAACAATTCAGCAGCCCCCAAGGGGGTAGTGCGCTACATATACATGCGGAAATGGGCCAAGATAATTCAAACCCCTATATCTCTCCCTCAATGGCAAAAGATTTGGACTCCGTATTGAAAGTTTCCAGATGCGTGGAGCAGAGAGAGACAGCTTATAAGGTCCCCATGTTCAGGTATAGGAACCCGGAAGCTATTCATAAATATAATCCCTCTGTATCCCAGAAATGCTGGAGATGCCTACAAGATCTGGGAACACAGTACATATGTTCTGGGATGGATTTCCTGTTAGACCTGGTCCATTACTTACTAGGCCTCCCAGTCCCTGGAATACTTAAACATGCTAAAAAATTGATGTCCTATATCCTATTGGCTGCCAAGAGAGTAATACCTATACACTGTCTATCCTTTAATTCTCCAACACAATCTCAATTGATACTGACCATAGCACAGATACGTAGAATGGAACGTATAACAGCAGTGATCCATGACTCCCTACCTCAATTCTCAAAGATATGGGATCCCTGGGATAACTCTCCATTCAATCTAAAGCCCTCCGGCTTTCACACTGGAGTGAATGGGGCCGGATTTTTTCAAAAGTGCCCCAGTGTGAAAGGGGCCTTAGTTTTAGATCGTGGATGTCTATAAATGCAGGGATTTTTGTTTTAGGGTGGACTTCTACTTTAAACCCTAAGCTGGTTGACATGTTTTGATATCATGTTTTTTCAATTCTGATTTTGGCAAAAAAAATTGATCTTTGTATGGTATTCAATATTTGCTTTTTGACCAACAGAGCCTGGTGGCCCATCATTTACTATTGGAAAAGCCATTTGGCTTCTCTGGGGCCTGGTGTTCAACAACTCTGTGCCTGTGCAGAACCCAAAGGGAACCACAAGTAAGATTATGGTATCGGTTTGGGCCTTCTTTGCTGTGATCTTCCTGGCAAGTTACACAGCCAACCTTGCTGCCTTTATGATCCAAGAAGAATATGTGGACCAGGTGTCCGGTCTCAGTGATAAAAAGGTATGAGGGCAGACAAAGTAGTTTAATATTTGTGAATATAAGATTTTTTTCTTTCTTTCCTTGGTAAAAAAGTATTATATATAACAAATTACTATCTGTATGTATAGCGTTATTCATCAGAAAAACTCTTGCTAGTGACTTAAAAGAAAATCTTTTATGGTGTAGTTGATGTACAGTATGTTTTCAGGGCAGAGCACTGCAATTGTTTGAAGAGAGATTTCCCCCAATGAAGTACAGGTAATTTTTATGTGGTGCATAAATACTAATCACTTCTAACAGTAGCATTTTGGTGTTTTTGGATTTGCCTATACAAATCTACCATTGCAGTTATAACTTTGACAACAGATGAAGTGCAATGGAATTGTTCAAATGTGTTGTAGAATTGGGTAATTGTTTCTTGCAAATCCAGATGCATAGCAATAGGGATGAGCTTTCTATTCGGGCCGAACATGAGTTAGATTTGAACATTGACTGTTTGCATGTTCGTCGAAAACCCAACATTATGGGCCGTTCGTGCATAACGGCCCATAATCCACTGCGGGAGCACAGTGCATTGCTGTATGATGTTTGGCCAGAGCATGCACCATGACCTACATGCTTTGGCCAATCACAGCGCCCTCAGCTAAGAGAGCCATAATTGGCCAAAGGCAGGGTGCCTTTTGCCAATCATGGCTCAGGGGGACTAAGGCCACGCCCACACTATATAAGGCTGACTGCACGTCGGCCTTGTGTTGTGTGTCGTTGCCAGCATGGACGGAGAGAGAGTGTCATTTAGATTGAGCAGGCAGGCAGATTATTCAGTTAGCTGCAGTGTATTTCATATATATATATTATATATATATATATATATATATATATATATAGTCAGTCAGTACAGTACAGTCAGTCTAGTATATATATATATATATATATATATATATATATATATATCCACTGCATTCAGTTTAGCTAGATCTAACTTCAGTCCGTTCCTGGTGGTGTACTGTTTCTACTATACTTTTGGCCGGCAGGTGATTCAGTTAGCTGCAGTGTATTTCATATATATATATATATATATATATATATATATATATATATATATATATATATATATATATATATATATATATATATATATATATATATATATACACATACAGTCAGTCTAGTATATATATATATATATCCACTGCATACAGTTTAGCTAGATCTCACTGCGGTCCGTTCCTGGTGTACTGTTTCTAACATACTTAAGGTAGGCAGGTGATTCGGTGATCTATAGTGCATAAAATATATATACAATCTCCTATATATATATATATATATATATATATATATATATATATATATATATATATATATCCACTGCATTCTAGTCTAGCCAAGCCTATATCTGACTGCAGGCCGTTCCTGGTGAACGTTTTCAAATACACTTTCAGGCAGGCAGATGATTCAGTGATCTGCAGTGCATAAAATATATATACAGTCTCCTACATATATATATATATATATATATATATATCCACTGCATTCTAGTCTAGCCAAGCCTATATCTGACTGCAGGTCGTTCCTGGTGTATGTTTTCAAATACACTTTTAGGCAGGCAGGTGATTCAGTGATCTGCAGTGCATAAAATATATATATATATATATATATACAGTCTCCTACATATATATATGCATTCTAGTCTAGCCAAGCCTATATCTGACTGCAGGCCATTCCTGGTGTACTTTTTCTAGTAAACTTCAGGCAGTGTCTTGCTAATAAAATTTTACAGCATGCCTGGAAGGCCACCAAGGAGAGGCAGACGCTCACAGGCCACTAAAAGAGGACAAGCAGGCTCTGTATCTACAGCCAACAGTACTGGCCATGGACACGGTGCATCCTCAGCACGTGGCCGCGGGGCACGCTTGTCCTTTTTTCGGTAGCTCTCCGTGTTGATCCACAACATGCAGAAGAGTTGGTAGAGTGGATAACTAAGCCGTCCTCATGCTCCTCATCCTCTGTCACCCAGGCTCAGAGCAGTTTTCCTGCCAATGCAGCTGCCAACGACGCAGCCTTTTCCATCGGCTCAATGTCATCAGTCGCTCCTTCCCTAGCCCCACCATCATGCATGGAGGATTTCCCTGAACTGTTCGACCACAGTGTCGGGTACATGCTGCAGGAGGATGCGCAGCGTTTTGAAGGCTCCGATGATGGTACCCAGGTTGAGGAAGGCAGTAATGTGAGCCCAGAGAGAGGGGGTGCCCAAGAAGGACAAGAACCTGATAGTCATGTTCCCCCAGCTGCTGCATACTGCCAGGTTTGCTCCAGTGATGAGGAGGGAGGGGATAATGAGGTCACTGACTCTACGTGGGTGCCTGATAGAAGAGAGGAGGAGGAGGCAGATCTCCAACGAGGCAGGATGCCCTCCAGGGGCCAGCTTAAGGGCAGCCACCTGACTGCATCACACCGCAGAGCTCCGCATGTGCAGGGCGCTGCTGGCTCCCCGCGTATTTTGAAAAGTTCTTTGGTGTGGGCCTTTTTTGATACGTGTGCAGCAGATCGCACCGTTGCTGTTTGCAACTTATGTCTGAAGTGTATCAAGTGTGGCCAAAACAGCAGCTGCTTGGGCACCACATGCTTGACCAGACATATGATGACCTCCCTTGCAGTCTGTTGGCAACAGTACTTAAAAGACCCACACACAAGAACAAGGCGGACCTCTCCTTGCTCCTTATCATGGGATCTCCAATCCCACTATACCTTCAGTCCTCTCAGAAACCTGCACTGAGAGGAATGAAGGTGTAGAATTAGGTGTGCCAAGTACTTGCTTCCTACCCCAGTTGCTAACCCGTCAACAGAAATTCGGTCCCAGCCATCCACATGCTCAGCGGCTGAATGCTAGATTGGCTAAATTGCTAGCACTCCAACTGCTGCCTTTTCAGCTGGTAGACTCTGCCCCCTTTCCTGAATTTGTTGAATGTACAGTACCTCAGTGGCAGGTTACCAAACGCCATTTCTTTTCATAGAAGGCCATTCCGGCTCTCTACCGGCATGTGGAAGGCAATGTCTTGGCCTCGTTGGACAGGGTGGTCAGCGCTAAGGTGCATATTACCGCTGACTCATAGTCCAGCAGGCATGGACAGGGACATTACCTTTTGTTCACGGCGCACTGGGTAAGTCTGCTGGTAGCTGGGAAGGATGCAGGACAGGGTGCAGTATTGTTGGAGCTGGTTCCGCCACCACGCCTCCAAAATGCTAGTAGTGGCGATGCTGCCACACCTCCCTCCTCCACCCCCTCCTCTTCTTCTTCCTCTATGGCCTCTTCCTCTGCAGATTTCTCCTCTGAACCAGTGGTGCTCCGTAGGCATTCAAGGGGCTACGCAAGCACTCAGGCAAAAAGATGCTATGCAGTGCTTGAGGGTGTCTGCTTAAGGGACAGGAGCCACACTGGGGCAGAGATTCTGTCAGCTCTGCAGGGGCAGACTCAGAGGGGGTTGACGCCACGCCAGCTTCAGCCAGGAATGGTGGTTTGCGACAATGGCACCAACCTCCTCTCCGCCCTGCGACAGGGACACTTGACCCATGTTCCCTGTTTGGCTTACATCCTTAATTTGTGGTGCAGTGGTTCTTGTGCAGGTACCCAGGCTTACAGGATCTCCTGAGGCAGGCCAGGAAAGTCTGTGGGCATTTCCGTCAGTCATATAATGCCAGTGCTCGGCTGGCTGACCCTCAAAAGGAATGCAACCTACCCAAGAACCGCCTCATTTGTGACATGCCCACCAGGTGGAACTCAACGTTGGCAATGCTGCATCAGCTGCACACGCAGCAGAGGGCCATCAATGAGTACCAGTGGATACTAATCAAGGATGCATGCACTGTCCTGTCACCATTTGAGGAGGCCACGAGGATGGTGAGCAGTGACAGTGCATGCATCAGTGATACTGTCCCTCTTGTCTTCCTGTTGGAGCACACGCTTCGTGGAATAATGGACACGGCACTTGAGGCAGAACAGAGGGAGGAAGAGGAGGACTTCCTTACCTTTGAAGGCCCCCGTTATCCTGACAGTATTCCTGCGGGCCCGCCAATCAAACAGGAAGAGGAGGAGGAGGAGGATGAGGATTGTGTCAGCATGGAGGTGGAGCCTGGCACTCAGCATCAGCAGCAGTCTTCAAGGGATCGTTTTCAGTCCCCAGAAACCCATGGACTTGTATGTGGCTGGGAGGAAGTGGCTGTGGATCATGTCATCCTTAGTGACTCAGAGGACTCCAGATCGAATGCCTCAGCAAACCTTCACTGCATGGCCTCCCTGATCCTGCAAAGCTTACAAATGGACCCTTGGATTCGTGGTAGGAGAGGGATCATTACTGGCTGGCAACCCCTCTTGATCCACGTTACAAGGGTAAGGTTGCAGAACTTATCCAGCCTTCGCAGAGGGAGAAGAGGATGAAATATCTTTGGAAGGCCTTGCAGAAAGGTTTGTGCAATGCGTTCCCAGAGCCTGGGAGGTTACAATTTCCTGGTCCTCCTGGACAACGTGTTGCTGAGGCTTCGGTCAGTCACAGAAAGAGCAGTGGAGAAGGTGGCCGTCTGACTGATGCGTTTAGACAATTCTTTAGTCCGCAGCCCCATGGTCTGATCAGTTCCAGCAACCATTGCCAGCTTCTGATTTACATGGTGCATGAATACCTAGGGGCAAGATTAGACTTGGAGACCTTTCCAACTGAAAATCTACTGGGTTACTGGGTCTTGAGGATGGATCACTGGCCAGAGCTTGCACAATATGCAATTGAGCTACTGGCCTGTCCTGCATCCAGCATTCTTTCTGAATGCACATTCAGTGCTGCTGGAGGCTTTGTAACTGATCACAGAGTACGCCTATCCACAGACTCAGTTGATCGGCTCACCTTCATAAAAATGAATCAGTCTTGGTTCACCAGCTACCAAGCACCTGATGCTGATATAACCGATTAATTTTTCTATGATTGTGAGATCCCTTGAAGACTGCCTATGCTGGGTGACTATCCTGCTATGCTGAGTGACTTTCCTATTCCTCCTCAATGTTCATGTTGATAGCGTCTAAAAACATTTTTTTTGCAGGGCACCACCACCAGTGCCTAAGGCCCAATTTTTCTGCCCCTGTTTAACAGGGGTGTATAATTATAATTTTTGCTGTAATATTTCGCAGCAGGGCCTGTTCCAGTGCCCATCAAGAGCAACTGTGAGGGCTTACAGTGTTCTGGTACCGCCAACATCTAAGGCCCAATTCTACGCAGAGTGTATAGGGCAGGCTGTATAGTATATACAGGCGGTCCTCTATTTTCAAACATCTCGCTTACAAACGACTCCTACTTACAAACGGAGGGAGACAACAGGAAGTGAGAGGAAATCTACCCCTAGGAAGGGAAATTCTCTCCTGTAAGTGTTAATATGAGAAAAAGGTGTCTCCACTGATGCTTTATCACCAATCCCTCTTTCCTTAATAACCCCAAATTTTCAAAATCCAATTGGCATTGGGACAGAAAGTGAGGTGAAATCTTCTGAACAAGGGCACAGACAGCATAAAAAGTGTTACAGGGGTGATAACCCTGCCCTATATTATCCAAAAAGCTTAAACATAGATTTTGGGGCTGGAGCTACACTTAACCACTTGCCGCCCGCCCTATAGGCAAATGACGTCCGCAAAGTGGTTTCAAAATCCTTACCGGATGTCATATGACGCAGGGGGCGTGCAGTGCGGTGATCGTTGTTGCGAGGGAGCAACTATGATCTCGACTCTTTACCACCTGATCAGCCGTGTCCAATCACCGCTGATCACAGTGTAAATAGGAAGAGCCGGTGATCGGCTTTTCCTCACTCGCGTCTGTCAGACGCGAGTAGAGGAGATCCGACCGGCTGCTCCTCTGACAGGGGGGTCTGTGCTGATCGATTATCAGCGCAGCCCCCCCGAGGATGCCCATACTGGACCACCAGGGACGCCACCAGTCCACCAGGGATGCCCAGCACCAGGTATGCCACCCTAGACCACCAGGGATGCCAGTCAGTGCCCACAATGGATGCCAATCAGTGCCCATAATGGATGCCAATCAGTGCCCACAATGGGCATCACTGATTGGCATGCATTATTGTTTGGCACTGATTGGCATCCATCAGTACAAAACAAAAAAATACAATGCCGACTATCAGTGCCCATCCGTGCCACCTATCAGTGCCCACCCATGTCGCCTACCAGTGCCCATCCATGCTCATCCGTGCCACCTATCCATGCCCATTTGTGCCACCTATCCATGCCAATTTGAGCCACCTATCAGTGCCCATCCGTGTCACCCATCAGTGCCGCCTATCAGTGCCACATATCAGTGCTCATCAATGCCACCTCATCAGTGCCACTTCATTGGTGCCACCTCATTGCTGCCCATCAGTGCCGCCTTATCAGTGCCCGTCAGTGCAGCCCCATCAGTCCCCTTTGGTGAAGGAGAAAACTTACTTATTTACAAAGTTTTGAAACTGAAACAAAAAAAAACATTTTTTTTTTCAAAATTTTTTTTATTTTTTATTGGTATTTTTTTATTTGTTTAGCAAAAAATAAAAACCGTAGAGGTGATCAAATACCACCAAAAGAAAGCTCTATTTGTGGGTAAAGTGTAGCATGACTGCGCAATTGTCATTCAAAATGTGACAGCGCTGAAAGCTCAAAATTGGTCTGGGCAGGAAGGTGTTTAAGTGCCCAGTATTGAAGTGGTTAAAAAATGTACCTGTTCCAAATTTCAAACAGATTCAATTTAACTTTTCTACCTTGTATTAAGAGAGGTATGGACTCCAGAGAGAGAGAGAGATAATTTTGCCCCTGTTCAAATCATTAGTAAGACCTCATCTGGAATATGCAGGTCAGTTTTGGGCACCAGTTCTCGAAAAGGATATTGGGGAACTGAAGAAAGTGCAGAGAAGGGCAACCAAACTGATAAGAGGCATGGATGAGCTCAGCTATGAGGAAAGATTAGAGGAACTGAATTTATTCACTCTTGAGAAGAGGAGATTAAGGGGGGATATGATCAACATGAACAAATATATAAGGGGTCCATATAGTGAACTTGGTGTTGAGTTTGTTCACTTTACAGTCAACATAGAGGACAAGGGGGCACTCTTTACATCTAGAGGAAAAGAGATTTCATCTCCAAATACGGAAAGGTTTCTTCACAGTAAGAGCTGTGAAAATATGGAATAGACTCCCTGCAGAGGTGGTTCTTGCCAGCTCAGTAGATTGCTTTAATAAAGGCCTGGATTATTTCCTAAATGTACATAATATAACTGGGTACTAACATTTATAGGTAAAGTTGACCCAGGGATAATCCGATTGCCTCTCGAGGGGTCAGGAAGGAATTTTTTTCCCTGCTGTAGCAAATTGGATCATGCTCTGCTGGGGTTTTCTGCCTTCCCCTGGATCAACTGTGGGTATAAAATTGGGTATATGGGATTGTATATTGTTACTTTTTTTTATGGTTGAACTGGAAGGACTTTTTTCAACCTGACTAACTATGTAACTATGTAACAAGTCCCTATCTTGTTTGTAACCCGGGGACCGCCTGTATACTGCTGTTCAGAGAATATAGAGCCTGGGGGCCCCAAGCCTTTTATTTTTGGGTGTGGGGTTCCCCTTAATATCCATACCAGACCCAAAGGGCCCATTAATGGACTGGGGGGGGGGGGGGGGCAACATTACATTACAGCCGCAAGCAGTTTAAAATTATTTTTTTTCCTTTAGAAATGTCATTTTGTGCCGGGACTGTTCTAAACACGGGAAACACGCGCCACTTTACAGGCATGCTATAGACACACACCCCCCCCCCCCCCCACGGTACGATATTTAAAGGAATATTTCACTTTTATTTTTTCACTTTAAGCATTATTAAAATCACTGCTCCCGAAAAAACTGACATTTTTAAAACTTTTTTTTGCATTGATACATGTCCCCTGGGGCAGGACTCGGGTCCCCAAACACTTTTTAGGACAATAACTTGCATATTAGCCTTTAAAATTCGCACTTTTGATTTTTCATGTTCGAGTCCCATAGACTTTAACGGGGTTCGCGTGTTCCACAAATTTTTGGTCTGTTCGCATGTTCTGCCGCAAACCGAACCGGGGTGGTGTTCGGCTCATTCCTAGTGAGTAGAAGCTCAACCTCTTTTTGTTTAGACTTAAAGAGTGCCACCTTGACATTTCCAATGCCCTTAAAGTGAATAACTTTTCACAAAGTCCACTATATGGACCCTTTGGGTATTTATTCAAATATAGCCCCATCTTAAATGTCTCTTGGCCTAGTTTGGATCTATGTAAGTA
Organism: Lithobates sylvaticus; assembly: GCA_028564925.1. NCBI lineage: Eukaryota > Metazoa > Chordata > Amphibia > Anura > Ranidae > Lithobates > Lithobates sylvaticus. Next base: position 120,701,589 of record CM053032.1, on the reverse strand, counting down.
TGCATGTTCCATTCCAGTGAAAGCTGTAAATCACTGTAGCAGCCACCGCAGGGAGCGCCACTAGCTTCTGGGTTTTGTAAACAGGCACAATTCAGAGAAAACTTTGCATTTTCTCATGGAATGCAAAACATTATGTAGCACTTACCCCTGAAGGAGCTGCCGGTAATTGATTGGGCCTGTACTCTGGTCTTCCCACCCCCAATGAGTTGGCTCAACCCACTTGACACAGCTGTGTAACAGTGTTGGTGCGAAACCCAATAATAAAAGGACAATTGAATAATCACAGATTACATGCACTTTACCTGTGTTGTCACCTGGGTATACACTGCTACACCTGTCTGGAGAATGAACAAGCCTCACAACAGATTGTATTAAACCAGAATATAAGTTTACTGGCACAGGTTTGAACATTAAACACAAGAACCGTAATGACATACAAGTCTGACACAATACTGAGGCAAATAGTTGTGAATGACTATCACACAAGGGTTACCTGAACGACCCCTACAGGCGTGTCTCCAAGTGGGACTAGTGCTCAGGCAATAAGTTTTCAGCACTGGGCACCTTCCCACTTCCAGCAACGCCCTTTAAGACACCACAAAACCCGTAATGTCCTTCTCAGTGCTAACAAGACAATATAATGCAGTATAATTACTCAACACTCCCCCTGCAGTTCCTGGTATGTAGTAGCAACACTGTAAGGCCTTACAGTAAAGGATATAGTCTCTTCAGCTAGCCATTATACTGCAGTATTTGTACTCCATGGGGTTTCCAAACAGTAATGTAGTGTGAAGTAGTATACAATAGCAACTTTGATCATGCAACATGCTTATAAACTCCTTTCCGGGGAATGTACACCGTCAGTCAATTGGCAATGAAGTAAGGCTCTGAAGCCTATATGAGTGCAATTCAATTGGACTGAACTGTTTCAAGGGACTACAGGTCCCAGCAATGCTGTGAGATTAGTCTAAGTGTGTGAAATGCGGTATATAACTTCTGGGCAACAGCCCTCTCACCACACCAGGCCTGGATAGATGGATGCCTCCGCTCCGATGGCCTCAGTCCTGCTGCCAGTCAGCTCCGTCACACTGCTCCGCTCCGCAAGATGACCAGGACCTTTTCTTGGCTCCGTCTGTCGGTCTGGATCCTCCGGTCGGATCACACCGCTGCTCCAGCACACTGTGGCAAGACTTCTCAGTGGTTGCTATTACGCTCCGCACGATGTAGGTCTTCCAGACGCCCACACACAGATCCCTGTAGGCTGATATTGAGACAGAAAGAGACAGAAAATGGCCTTTTATTACCTACCCAGCATACAGTTCAGCCACTCAGTGTTCATGGGTAGGGCATTGTGGGTAGGTGAGTCCTTTCATAAAGTAAACAACTGAGCCACTTCCTGCTTAGCTGTTATGTGAAAGGTAAACAAGTCTTTGTCATTGTATACCAGCAGAGGGAGCCAAATACCAATCTATCAACATAGTCCTATTAATAGCATTACAAATTCCAGCGCTACAATTATTTGATTGGACAAGGTAACGTGGCAGAGCACTAACATCACAATCTATACATTGTCAGGAATCTGTAGAATTTAGGGCAGTGTTTGGCCAGCTCAACTAAAGCTTTGTACAGACATGATAATGTCCCTCTTTGGTTTCTATACATCTTTTAATACATGTATTTTGCTTGTTTTAGAAACGGCAGCATAGTATCCTTTTAAATCATTGACTTTGCCAGTTGTTCTCCTCCTAGAATATATGATGCGTGAATATTTTTAGCCCCTAAGTGCATAACTTTACATTTATTAACATTAGGCCTCATTTGCCACATAGTTGCCAAATTAAACAGCACATTAAAGTCTGCTTGTAAGTTGGCGACATCCTGTAATGACTTTTTTCAGAAAGAGACAGCCACATACTGATCGAATTCAAATCAGTGTTTTACCAGCTTTAGGAAGCAGCCCTAAGCGCTGAATAATTGCTCTCTTAAAATTGAAGTGTCTTTATCTTGCCAGCAGTGCGGGGACAAGGTCATTCGGTGCCCATGGTGAAGATGGCAAACTGGGCCCCCCTACCAGAAAATACTTAAAACACTACAAAAATTAAAATAGGTTTCAAGTTCTGAGCTACTAGCCAGGCCTTAAGAGTTACTCTCCACCTGTTGCCCCACCCAAACCCTACCTCTACCTGCAACGCCTCCCCCGGTTCACCTCTACCTGCAATGCCTCCCCCAGTACACCTCTACCTGCAACGCCTCCCCGGTTCACCTCTATCTGCAATGCCTCCCCAGTACACCTCTACCTGCAACACCTCCCCCGGTACACCTCGTCTTCCAACCTCCCCTCACCAGCGTACCTATGCCCCCAATTCCGCCCCTCGCCCCCCCAATCTATCATACCTATGCCCCCAATTCCACCCCCTCCCCCAATCTATTATACCTATGCCCCCAATTCCGCCCCCCCAATCTATCACACCTATGCCCCCAATTCCACCCCCCTCCCCCCAATTTATCATACCTTAGCCTCCAATTCCACGCCCCCCATCGATCATATGGTATGATAGATGGGGGGCAGAATTGGAGGCATAGGTATGATAGATAGGGGGGGAGGGGGGCGGAATTGGGGGCATAGGTATGATAGATTGGGGGGGCGGAATTGGGGGCATAGGTATAATGGATTGGGGGGGTGATTCAGACCTATGCTTACAATTAACCCCCCCCCCCCCCCCCCCCAAATCCAGCACATATGTTCTCTCAATCCCCCTTACTCACAGTAAACTTCTTGTTCAATCCCCCAATGCCTCCAGAACATCACAACAGACTGTTACATTATCACATACCATTGTCCTGCAGCTATGGGGGTCAGGCATCGGTGCACTCCTTGGATGTGTGGGAGGTGGAGAGGGGTGGTCCCAGGTGGCTGGTGCACTTGTTGCAAAGCTGCTAGTCTGTGGGAGGTGGAGAGGGGCGGTCCCAAGCGGAGGTGGAAAGGGTCGGTCCCAAGCGGAGGTGGAAAGGGGCGGTCCCAAGCGGATGTGGAGACGGGGGGTCCCAAGCGGAGGTGGAAAGGGGCGGTCTCAAGCAGAGGTGGAAAGGGGCGGTTCCAAACGAAGGGGGAAAGGGGCGGTCCCAAGTGAAGGTGGAGAGGGGCGGTCTCAAGCGGAGGTGGAAAGTGGCGATCCCAAGCGGAGTTGGAAAGTGGCGGTCCCAAGCGGAGGTGGAAAGTGGCGGTCACAAGCGGAGGTGGAAAGGGGCGGTCCCAAATGGAGGTGGAGTGGGGCGGTCCCAAACGGAGGTGGATAGGGGCGGTCCCAAGCGGCGAGGTACATTTATTTTCACAAATCTGCTACTAGCATGTATGGGACGGAGATGTGTGGAAGGTGGAGAGGGGCGGCGCTGGCTGGTACATTTCCTTGCAAAGCTCTGCTTTGCTGCTAGCCTGTGCAGTGCGGGGGATGTGTGGGAGGTGAAGAGGGGCATTTCCAAGCGGAAATGTGTGAAAGGTGGAGCGGGGCGGCGCTGGCTGGTACACTACTTCTTTGCAAAGCTCGAGCAGAGGGGAACTGGATACATACCTTATGCAGCACAGCCCTGTCCATACTCGCACTGCTCATAAATTCACTCGCCAAATGCGAGCAGGCGAGTGCAAATTTTGAGGGCTGTATATATATATATATATATATATATATATATATATATATATATATATATATATATATATATATATATATATACATATACACACATACACATATATACATATACACACACACACACACACACACACACACACACAGTATAATATAAAACTGCAGGCAGGGCACTGGACAAAGGGATGTGAAATAATTTGATACAATAATGTAATCTGTAAGATTACAGTGTACTGTATGTTTTGTCTTTTTTTGCAGTTTTTGAATTTGGTTAAAAATTAATGGTCGCCGCACCTTTGCTTTAAATTAAATGAGATCATGTTTTGGTCACTACTACCTAGATTTTCCTTAATATGAATACTAGTTTTAAGCTGCACAATGTTTAAGATTAAAAGGTCCAGCAGACCATCATTTTTAAATGGGGTTTCTAGAAACTGTTCCAAAGATTTTTTTCTAAATTTCCACCCACTAAAGGATAAGTTCACTTTTTGCCCCATGTTACATGTTATACCCAGGTTTAGGGTGTAATGCTGCGTACACACGATCAGACTTTCTGGCGGACTTAGTCTGGCGGACCAGAGTCCATCGGACAATTCGATTGTGTGTGGGCTCCAGCGGACTATTTCTTCCCAAAAGTCCGGCGGACCTAGAAATAAGACTGGCTTCAAATTTGACAGCCGGACTCGAGTCCAGTCGAAAAAGCCGGTTGTCTGTGTGCTAGTCCAACAGACTAAACCCGACGCTAGGGCAGCTATTGGCTACTGGCTATGAACTTCCTTAATCTACGTCACCGCGTTCGAAACCGCCATACTTTTGGAGTGATCGTGTGTGGCCAAGTTCGTTCGCTTGAAAGTCCGGCAGACCTCAGCTGCAAAGTCGGATTGTCTGCCGGACTAAGAACATTGGAAAGTCCGATCGTGTGTACGCAGCATAACATGCAGCATAAGAGCAAACATGGGCCCTGAAATCAACTTACACTTGTCCTCTTGCCAGAATCCTAGTGTGCACATTCTGTCAGATAGCTGTTTGTTTTTAAAATAAGCGTGGCTGTATGTCCCCATGCCACACACAGCCGCATCATTTGTCTCTGCCATTGGGCCTTTGAAAGACTACACTAGCCATCTTCCACCTCGACAGATGAGTCTATAGAGAGAATACACATTCCCTCCTCCTTCCACCCTGGGAGCAATCACAGACTTTGTGTGCTCTCTTACTTGGCTTCCTCCCCTTTTTCGCCCCCTCTCTCCTTCCATTCCAACCCCCCAAAGTGACAGTTTCATGCTGTTTTTTTTGTTCCATTTTTGGTGTTCGGTCCATCTTAAAACTCATCTTAGACTCGAGGGGCTTGGTATAGAATTTTGGGGGGACTTCATGCACAAATATATATTAAAAAAAATAAAATAAACACAAGAAGTGCTACTCCCAAACAACTACACAAAGTTGTGGAAGTTTATATCCATTCATTAATAAATCCAGTATAACATGAAAAAACTCAGAAAAGAAAACTCAAACCATATGCACATAGTTCAAGCGGAAAGATTTCTGGGAGATAATGGATTTAATATTCATCCTGCAGCACCTTTAGACCAGGATCAGGCAGGATATGCACTCATTAAACCACATGAAAGAAACAGAGGGTGCAGGTATGTCAGCAACTGGTAACTTTAATATAAACCAGTCACAGAGAGCTATTACATTGTGACAAATGTACTGAACAGTCGGCATAAAAGCTGTCAGACTGATCATATTCTGCCTGTATAGTACATCCGGAGCTGTGTTCTATGTGTGTGAGCATCTGCACTGCTGATCGCAGACCGTCATTTGTTACAATGTAATAGCTCTCTGTGATTTGTTTACATTGGTTACCAGTTGCTGACATTCCTGCTCTCTCTCTGTTTCTGTGAAGAACATTCCACATTGAAGTGGTAGTAAAGGCCTTTTACTGATTTACACCTACAGGTAAGCCTATAATAAGGCTTACCTGTAGGTACAGTAAATATCTCCTAAACTGCACTCTCAATGGTTGGCGTGCTGTCCATAGACAGAGAACCATGCTGCGGCTGTGACTCCCAGGCACATGTGCGAGAGTGGCGTCTTTGCAGCCTGTGAACCCGGAAGGAAGATCAGGTGAAGGTGGAAACCCCAGGGGGAGCCGTGACAGCTCTCCGCTGGAGGGCTTTGTTTTCAGGTAAGTCTTTCATAATGTGTATAGCGCTACCCCCAGTTAAGAGAGCCGCTGGTTTGTTTTGGGTCCCTGAGTACAGCTCCACCAACCCCCGGCAATTTGGCTCTACCCGCTCTGGCACAGTTAGTAAAGGGGTACGTCCCTATGCACATAAAACTTAGCTTATACTCTAAGTGTAATTGGTATGAACTCACAAGCAGACTGCTGAAATAAGAATAACTGGCTTTACTTTTGTCAGTAAGGAAAAGAAATAGCAACATGCGTTTGAACATATGACTTACAATACTTTAGCAGGTCCCTGCAATATGCACTTTAACATGTACACACATATGTAACAACTGGCAGTGGGGAAACGGAGCGCCCAGTGTGGCGACCGTCTGCTATGCACCCCTGAGGTGCAATAAATCTATCTGCGCCTACCTAATGGACCAGGCCTGATCCTAGTAATAGAGCTCAGTCCTTGTACTAGTACAGTGTTCTTCACCGGCAATAAATCTGTAGAGGTGGTGCACATATAGCTTTAAATGGTGTCTTTGTAATCCACAAAAAGTAATATTGCTGCTCTGAGGTAAATTGCGTCTAGGCAGTTCAGTAGGCATAAAACGTGTGTATCAATGCAGGATGAGCCTTCCGGCTCTCTCACCAATCCTTGGGTACCGTCCTCAGCTCCGGTCCCTCCAATGGTGGCTCTGGTCTCTTCAATGGCGGCGTCCGGTCTCCTCAGTCACAGCCCTGAACTCCGGTCATCAGCTCCGTCCGACCGACAGTAAGGGGAAGTCTCCGCTCCGCTGCTGTGGACTCTGAGGGGTGAGAGTCTCACTCCATCGGCTGCAAGGCCCAGGCTTCAGGCCTTCAGCTCCGGTCCGCACAGGTGTCTCTGCTGGCTGTCGTCTCCGCGTCACAAGCTCTGTCAGCAGAGGCAGGCCAGTCCTGTCAGGCCTCAGAAGAGGAAGTGTCCCAAGAGGAAGAGGCGGTCTCCGCTCTTCCCTTTTATAATCTCCCCCAGCAGCCTCCCGGGCGGAAGCAAGCAGCCTGGGAGCCTGGGGGATTATGGGAAATGTAGTCTCTTCCCCTAAAAGGGGTAGAACCCCGCTACACACTCCCCCCACTTTGAATCTTTGGTCCCCAAAGACAGTGTTCAAACTACAAACTTTCTCGGGAACAACATTTTCACATAATTTGGACAGAGGAGCCTCCCACCAATTGGCATAAGATGGGGAGCTGTCCTGTCCACAGGTCACTTCAGTGGGGGTGACCTGTTTAACTGTGCCAGAGAGTGAGCTGGGGTTGCCCTCCACCCAATGAACAGTGGATGGGTCAGGGCTTTCAACAACCCTTTGCTTCTTTCTGCCTTCTGAGACCTCCCATTCTTCTAGGGCCTGCGTGGCACCATCTAACCACTCTTCAAATCCCTCTTCTCCCGAGGGTACAGGTGTCCTCCCTGAAAACATCCGGAGTTTCCTGTATCCCGACATTGGGTAATCCCCGGGGTCTCTTCTGCACTGAGTCACTATTTCCCCTAGGACAGCACACAGTTCTGCACTAAGAGTAGTCTGTGCGGGTGCGGGACTTTCCGCGCCCTTCTGCTCTTCCTTCTTTGGGGATAGAATGGCTTTCATAGGAGAACCTTCTCCCTTGCGCGGCAGCGCATGCAGCACTTGGTAGGCCTGACCATTCGGTGCTTGTATGCTTTGGCTCCTGAACTGCTCTGGAGTCTCTTCCTTCCATTCTATTAAGGCGTATGTGTACCCAGCATCATTTCTCATGTCCATTATCCATGACTTCTGGCATGGGGATAATGACATTATGAGCTGCTTGACTGCCTCTCTCTGCCACATCCCTGGCAGTTCAATAACTGCTGCTGCGGCTGGGTCAGCGGCCCATGTTGCGGACCACCGTCCCACTTCTATTGGGTCCATGCCGGCACCTTCTGGCGGCTTTTCCCGCTGACTCAGGATCCCGGATTACGAGCCCCCACGTATAGCGCTACCCCCAGTTAAGAGAGCCGCTGGTTTGTTTTGGGTCCCTGAGTACAGCTCCACCAACCCCCGGCAATTTGGCTCTACCCGCTCTGGCACAGTTAGTAAAGGGGTACGTCCCTATGCACATAAAACTTAGCTTATACTCTAAGTGTAATTGGTATGAACTCACAAGCAGACTGCTGAAATAAGAATAACTGGCTTTACTTTTGTCAGTAAGGAAAAGAAATAGCAACATGCGTTTGAACATATGACTTACAATACTTTAGCAGGTCCCTGCAATATGCACTTTAACATGTACACACATATGTAACAACTGGCAGTGGGGAAACGGAGCGCCCAGTGTGGCGACCGTCTGCTATGCACCCCTGAGATGCAATAAATCTATCTGCGCCTACCTAATGGACCAGGCCTGATCCCTAGTAATAGAGCTCAGTCCTTGTACTAGTACAGTGTTCTTCACCGGCAATAAATCTGTAGAGGTGGTGCACATATAGCTTTAAATGGTGTCTTTGTAATCCACAAAAAGTAATATTGCTGCTCTGAGGTAAATTGCGTCTAGGCAGTTCAGTAGGCATAAAACGTGTGTATCAATGCAGGATGAGCCTTCCGGCTCTCTCACCAATCCTTGGGTACCGTCCTCAGCTCCGGTCCCTCCAATGGTGGCTCTGGTCTCTTCAATGGCGGCGTCCGGTCTCCTCAGTCACAGCCCTGAACTCCGGTCATCAGCTCCGTCCGACCGACAGTAAGGGGAAGTCTCCGCTCCGCTGCTGTGGACTCTGAGGGGTGAGAGTCTCACTCCATCGGCTGCAAGGCCCAGGCTTCAGGCCTTCAGCTCCGGTCCGCACAGGTGTCTCTGCTGGCTGTCGTCTTCGCGTCACAAGCTCTGTCAGCAGAGGCAGGCCAGTCCTGTCAGGCCTCAGAAGAGGAAGTGTCCCAAGAGGAAGAGGCGGTCTCCGCTCTTCCCTTTTATAATCTCCCCCAGCAGCCTCCCGGGCGGAAGCAAGCAGCCTGGGAGCCTGGGGGATTATGGGAAATGTAGTCTCTTCCCCTAAAAGGGGTAGAACCCCGCTACATGTGCTAGTATGCAATGCATACTAGCACATTATGCTATTAAATTGCAGGGAGAAGATTTTTTTTTTTCTTTTTTGCGGTTTACTACCGCTTTAACAAACCTTGAAAACTAGTCCCCTCACCTCCCACCTCAACCACTACAGTGGGGGGTGAGGGGACTTGTTAAAAAGCTGTTTGAGAAAGGCAGGTGACTGCAGCATGAATTCTGCTGGCCACTAAGTGTGTGGAACAGACAGCTGTAACAGCATCTGCTTGCTTGCTTTTGTGTGCTGTGGGCGACTAGTGAGAGGATTTCCAAAGCGGAATGTCAGGTTGGCTGGACGTAGTAGCGTGGTGACATCATATCATTTGTAGTCCAGCCATCCTTGGTGTACTTTTCTAACTTAAAGTCTGTAATTGAGGTACAGACTTCAGCTTAGAAGGTAGAGTATGCAGAAGCCTCAATATTGCACCCATGGTACACTAACTGGGATTGCACTGCTTTCCATGTTTAAATGCAATTTTAAAAAAAAAAAAACATTAGTGCATTTATGATCATCAGTGACAGTGGAAACATCATACTGGATCTCATGCAACTTGGATTCTGTGCCTCTCCACTCCTCCTCCAGACTCTGGGACCTTGATGTGTGCTGATGAGGCTGCACTGGTGGGCATTGATAGGCTGCACTGATGGGCACTAATAAGGTGGCACTGGTGGGCACTGAGAGGTGGCACTGAGAAGTGGCATTGGTAGGCAACATTGATATGCAGCACCCATAGGTGGCACTGATGATGAGGCACTGATGGACACTGGTTGGCAGCACTGATAAGTGGCACTGGTGGGCACTGCTAGGAGGCACTGATATGCACCTGTAGGTGGCACTGGAGGGTACTGCATATCAGCAGTGCCTCTCACTGTTCGGGACAAATGTCCCTCTGTCAGAATCTAGGGATCAGCTTTTTTTCACTGTCAGTGTGAGGGAAAAAAAAAAGCAGATCGGTCAGCTGATCAGCTGTAATTGGCAGACAGCTGATCACGTGGTAGGGACCGGGATTGTCCACTTACTCCGATCTGTGATTAGCCGAGTCTCATTGACTCAGTGATCACAGGGTGCGCCCTGCAAGGGGCACGCAGGCAGCTAATTCACAGGAGGATGTCTATTGATGGCCTCCCGGCAATTAATGGCCGCGCTATAGCCTTAAATCGGCTATAGGGCGGACGAGAGGTGGTTAATGATCATGGTATCGCTGTGCTTGATTGGCCAGGGAACTCGCCTGACCTAAACCCCATAGAGAATTTGTGTAGTATTGTCAAGAGGAAGATGAGACGCCAGACCCAACAATGCAGACGAGCTGAAGGCCGCTATCAAAGCAACCTGGGCTTACATAACACCTCAGCAGTGCCACAGGCTGATCGCCTTTATGCCACGCTGCATTGATGCAGTAATTCATGCAAAAGGAGCCACGACCAAGTATTGGTATATTGCATACTATACCATACATGATTATACTTTTCAGTAAGCCAACATTTCTGTATTAAAATAATTTTGTTTTTTGAGATACTGAATTTTGGGTTTTCACTAGCTGTAAACCATAATCATCAAAATTATAAAAAAGAAATGCTTGAAATATATCACGCTGTGTGGAATGCATCTATATGAAATATTTGAGTTTCACTTTTTGAACAGAATTACTGAAATAAATTAACTTATTGATGATATTCTAATTTTTTTAGATGCACCTGTATATGAAAATAAGTGAAAGAATGAATGCGATATATAAAATTCTACGTACATCTTTAACCACCTCCGCTTTGACAGCAGGAGTTTTTAGTTTAGGAGACACTCTGGGAGTTTTGACTGCATTAAGCATACATTGTTAATTTCAGTCAAGTGGGCTAATACTGCAGACTTCACAGTTTAAGGCATGATATTTCCTGGGCTTACAGTATCTCTATTAATGATATCTGACAGTTTTATTGCACTCTCGGAAGACAGCTATTTCTTTATTTCCGGGAGCTTGGCGCTGGTGCTTCAGGTCTAAGCATCTTCAACATTATAGTTAATGCAGCTGCTATGCCTACCCCTCCCCTCCTGCTGCCCAATCACAAAAGCCTTTGTATTAAGTGAACACATTCAAAAAATACAAAGGCTTCTCTGAATGGGCAACAGAGGGGAGGGGTGGGATTATTTGCTCCGTGTGCCTCTCTCTCTTCTCTCACAGCCCTGAGTGTCAGAGTATGCTCTGGAGCCATAGACTTGTCATATATATATATATATTTACATTAGAGAATATTAAAGAGATGGCATGCACCTCCTTGAACTTAACTCATTGCTTGGCTAGCTGGAATTCATCTTTAACAGTCCTACTCCCATTCCAGGCTTTATAGCTGTCACATGGAGTGCTATAGCTATAGTTAAAGAGGAAGTAAACCCTGCAAATGAAGCCGTCCCCGCTGCAAGCTGAATCCATGTTTGCCCCTCTTTCTTCCGGGGCTGCAGACTCCAGCTATGTGACTGGCCGTAGCTGCGTGACGTCACTCCTGCGCATGCGCGCAGGAGCCGCTAGTCATGCCACTCGCTCCTGAAGAAACGGCATTGCCGATCGTTTCTTCAGAGCGCATGCACTGATCACATCATCGGCGCAGTGTACAGTAAATACCTCCTAAACTGCGCAAGTTTAGGAGATATTTACAATACCTATAGGTAAGCCTTATGCCGCGTACACACGTTCGGACTTTGTCCGCCGGACCTAGTCCAGCGGACAAACCCCTGGACTTTCCGAGGGGGTGACTTGCCCACACATGCCCGGACTTCCGAGCGTGTGACTTGACCACACACGCCCGGACTTCTCCGGCGGACAATCTGCGGGAAAAAGTCCGCGGGACTTTTGAAAATGAACGGACTTGCCCACACACGGAGCAGTCCGTTCATTTAGAACGTAACTGCAGGTAGACGGGGCTAGCGAAGGCAGTGAATGCCGCCGTGCTAGCCCCGTCACCTGGGATGGATTTAAAGGGAATCCCCACGCTGAAAAAAACGGCGTGGGGGTCCCCCCCAAATCCATCTCAGACCCTTATCCGAGCACGCAGCCCGGCAGGCCAGGAAAGGGGTGGGGACGAGCGAGCGCCCCCCCCTCCTAGGCCATACCAGGCCGCGTGCCCTCAACATGGGGGGTGCCCTGGGGAAAGGGGGGCCGTGCGGCCCCCCACCCCAAAGCACCTTGTCCCCATGTTGATGAGGACAAGGGCCCCTTCCCGACAACCCTGGCCGTTGGTTGTCGGGGTCTGCGGGCGGGGGCTTATCGGAATCCGGGAGCCCCCTTTAATAAGGGGGCCCCCAGATCCCGGCCCCCCACCCTATGTGAATGAGTATGGGGTACGATGTACCCCTACCCATTCACCTAAGGTGTAAAGTGTAAAGAAAAAAAACACACAATTTTTTTTAAAAAATATTTTATTGCACTGCTCCGGGGGTCTTCTTCCGTCTTGGGGGGTTCTTCTCGCCGGACTCCTCCGCTATTTACCTAGCTCAGAGCATAGGAGGCCGGCTACCTTCTTCGTCGTTGATGCCGTCGTCTGGGGGTCTCGATCCGCCTTCGGGGGTCTTCCGGGGTCTTCCGGGGGCTTACATCGTACCCCATACTCATTCACATAGGGTGGGGGGCCGGGATCTGGGGGCCCCCTTATTAAAGGGGGCTCCCGGATTCCGATAAGCCCCCGCCCGCAGACCCCGACAACCAACGGCCAGGGTTGTCGGGAAGAGGCCCTTGTCCTCATCAACATGGGGACAAGGTGCTTTGGGGTGGGGGGGCCGCGCGCGCGGCCCCCCTTTCCCCAGGGCACCCCCCATGTTGAGGGCACGCTGCCTGGTATGGCTCAGGAGGGGGGGTGCTCGCTCGTCCCCACCCCTTTCCTGGCCTGCCGGGCTGCGTGCTTGGATAAGGGTCTGAGATGGATTTGGGGGGGGACCCCCCGTTTTTTCGGCCGGGCTGCGTGCTTGGATAAGGGTCTGAGATGGATTTGGGGGGGACCCCCCGTTTTTTCGGCGTGGGGATTCCCTTTAAATCCATGCCAGGTGACGGGGCTAGCGTGGCGGCATTTACTGCCTTCGCTAGCTCCGTCTACCTGAAGTCACGTGCTAAATGAACGGACTTTCCGATGATCGGCAAGTCCGTTCATTTTCAAAAGTCCGGCGCCCACACACGGGGGGATTGTCCGGCGGACTCGAGTCCAGCGGACAATCCCGCGGGAAAGTCCCTTTGTGTGTACGAGGCATTATTCTACGCTTACGCATAGGTACAAGTACTGCAGGGAGGTTTACAACCTCTTTAAGCCACAGCACCTACCCAATGTTCTGCTGTGAAAGAGCATGATACACATTTTACTTAAGTAAAATGTTCACTTTGCTCCTCCTCTCCCATAGCATCTACTCACCTTCCCTTTCTCTGGTGCTCTCTGCAGCTGCTATGAGTGAATCGAAATAATTCAGAATACATTTTGGCCTAAAATTATGAAGATTATTTGCAAACTTTTATAACAGAAATTAAGAAAAACATGTTTTTATTTTTTTCAACATTTTTGGTATTTTTTGTTTATGTAGCAAAAAAAAATATAAAATGGTGATTAAATATTACCAAAAGGATGCTCAACCTGTTTTAAAAAATTATAAAAATGTAAAAGCGCAAAAAAAAAATTTAGGTGCAGTGTTGCATGACTAATTGTCATTGATTAAATGTCATGTGACAGTGCTCAAATCTTAAAATTGACAGACAGAATGGTTGGAACACAGTGTTGATCCTATATACACAGAAAAACATTTGTTTTGCCATTTGAGTACACAAATGGAAATTGTCTTTCAACGTTTTTGAACAGACAAACATTAGATCTTAATTCAGAGTGCCTACAGATAAAGGTGATAGACTTGAACAAACTACATATTCAGTTTACACGGTATATTCATTTTCATGATCTAAATAAATAAAAAAAACACAATCTTGTCATACAGAAACACAGTTCTCTTGTCTGTATGACAAACAGACGAGAGAGCGCCCCCCCCCGAACCGTACCAGGCCACATGTCCTCAACATAGGAAGGGTGCTTTAGAGCATACCCCCAATGCACCTTGTCCCATGTTGATGGGGACAATGGCCTCATCCCCACAACCCTTACCCTGTAGTTGTGGGGGTCTGCGTGGGGCTTATCGGAATCATGGAAGACTCCCGCCCAGTGACGATTCTTCTCAGTGACAGCAGTTATATAGCTGAGGGTGGGGCCACCCGGTGACCTAAATGGGTGACCCCGCCCCCCTCTACTCCAAAGCACCCTACCAATGTTGAGGGCATGTGGCCTGGTACGGTTCAGGAGGGGGGCGCTCTCTCGTCCCTCCCTCTTTTTCTGCGGCCTGTCAGGTTGCCTGCTCAGATAAGGGTCTTGTTTGGATTTTGGGGGGACCCCTACGCAATTTAAAAAAAAATTTGGTGCAGGGTTCCCCTTAATTTCAATACCAGACCTGAAGGGCCTGGTATGGATTTTGGAAGGACCCCCACGCAATTTAAAAAAAAAAAAAGGTTTGGGGTTCCCCTTAATATTCACACCAGACCCAAAGAGCTTAGTAATGGACTGGGGGACCCATGCCGTTTTTTTCAATGAGTTTTATTGGCGAGACACGACAATTCATTACAGACGCGATCAGTTTTAAATTACTTTTTTCCTTTAGAAATGTCATTTTGCTGTGGTATTGTTCTAAACACGGGAAAACTGTGCCACTTTACAGGCATACTATAGACACCCCCCATGCACAATATTTAAAGGAATATTACATTTTTATTGTTTCACATTAAGCATTATTAAAATCACTGCTCCCCAAAAAAAAATTGTTTTTAAAACTTTTTTTTGCATTGATACATGTCCCATGGGGCAGGACCCGGGTCCCCAAACACTTTTAATGACAATAACTTGCATATAAGCCTTTAAAATTAGCACTTTTGATTTTTCATGCTCGTGTCCCATAGACTTTATTTATTTTGCGTGTCCATCCAAATTTTTTGCCTGTTTGCATGTTCTGGTGCAAAACGAACTGGGGGGGGGGGGGGGGTGTTCAGCTCATCCTTAGGTGCCAATGACTAGACCATTTTTAGGAAGCATGCAGATGAGCATGTCTATTTAAATCTAGGACATTCAGGGTCTGGGGTTCTCTTTGCCAATGACATGTGTGATATCAGCTTTCCAGGATCAACAGAGCTCTCCAAGGCCCTCATTAGGAAAGTTGCAGATGAGTCTGGCATGAGGTTTAAAAATAGTGTAAAATGAATGAAATCAGTCATTCCACTGAATAGAAAAAAATTAAGCGGCAAATATTTCAAACAATTAATCTGTCCAGGGCTGGCCTTTCCAACAAATTAACCCAAAAGCTGATCGTTTGGCGACTTATAAAATAAGTCGCCAAGAACTCTAAAATTAAATTGCAGGATGTTTAGGTAACTCTTAGCTGCGGTAAAAGTGCATCTGCCTACAATCAGAAAAAGATTGCAATTAACCAGATTACATGAGAGGCGTGAAAAATGCTTTGCTGACTCACCCTCACCCCCACCCTCAAAAAACATTAGAGCAAGATTATATTTTGTCATTGAACTTACAGACAAAAAACAAGTCTTCAGCAACAATGTGCTATGGACCAATGAAAATAATTGATAGAGTTTTTTGCCCATGGTAATAGTAGACATGTTTGGAATCAAAGAGAAGACCAAATTTCAGGAGAAAAAAATCATTTCATGGTGGGGGAAATGTTATGCTTTGGGGTTACTTTGCTCTTTCAGAGTCTGGGCAGCTTTCAGTCATCACATCAGTTATACATTCTGCATCATATCAAAGTGTGCTTTAGGAAAATGTGAGGCCATCTGTCCAAAAGTTGAACGTTCACTAGAAATAAGTTTGTTTCAATGACCTGAAGCACACTAGCAAATCGACCAAGGAATAGCAAGTAGAGATGGAGGAATATGGATTTCCCTGGTCAAAGCTTTGATTTGACGGTGGATTTTGAAATGGGCAATTGAAGCAAGGAATCCCACAAATATAATAACAACATTTTACTCAATGTCAGAGACTGGTGGTCAGTTATACAAAATGCCTAAATAAAGTCATGCTTGCTACAGGAGACAATGCCAGCTGTTGATGCCAAGGGTGTACTTATTTTTCCCACAGTACACTTTTGTAGATGTTGCTATCATTTAGAATTTTTAATGCACAAATAAACAATTACAAAGTTATTTTTTGTGTTGTTATTGAAGTATATCACCGTTATCTGCAGACACTGCTTTAATAAGATCTAATGATTTAATGTGTGCCTGTTGAAATATGTGGAAAAAGTCAGCAATTTCCATGAGGTACAATTAATCACTTATGTATGTATATATATATATATATATATATATATATATATATATATATATACACACACACAGACACACACACACATATACACATATATTTTTTGTTTATAAAATGATATACATTATATATATGTGTGTATTTTATAAAAAAAAATAACAGTTTTTACAACAGTAATAACTATAAAAGATTGGTGTAATGAAAGAATTTTCTGAATTTAGCAACTCTATTGTCAAGGTTTTTATAGTACAAATAATAGCAAAGTAACAAAGCAGTCACTTGGGTTTAAGCTTTGTGACGGCGGCTTTATTCTGTCATTATGAAGCCATGATAAATCCTTGAAATGTTGCCATCATTTAGAATTTCTTAATGCACAAATACATGCTTTAGTGATTTCTCACTACATCTAAAATAAACTCTTGAGAAGGTAAAAATTCCCAAGGGGGAAAAGCACAGAATCTTTGGAAGCCCATCAAAGTCTGTGCCAAGGGAACTGAAAGTGACAAAGCGTGAACGATGCAGGATACTGGGCTTCCTAAAAAGGCTCCTATGAAACCTGACTCATCCCTCAGCCCTGAGAAGCAATGTGGACAGACACGACCTGATGAGACCTTCTGACTCAACGCAGCGGAGACGGAACGCTATGCCGGAGTCCAAATCCTTCCTGACAGATCAGAGCATCTTCAGGCTTATCATCTTATTGCTGGAAATGTGGAAACCACATAGTTAGGCTTTAAAATATTGTCAAACAACTATTAAGGCTGGTGTATTCTCGTTCCTTTTCTATGACAGCCTGACAATTCTGTGTTTTTTGTTTTTATTTTTGCCCTAATTTGGCTTGCATGTGTTTCATTCAGATATGATTCTTCATCTATCAGCTCAGGAATCTCAAGAATCAGTACACACAGTATTCTGTAGAGTAAGAGTTCCAGGGCTTATAGGATTAATAGAAGAGTCATTCATATATTAACATAGTAAATATAGTAATAGCTTAATTTTGTTTATCAGAATTAGATATTTTAAGTAATTTGCTATTTTGGTCCTATGCATAGGAGTGAGTAACTTCATAGGTTATACAATGCAAAGGGACTGCAGCCATCTGTTTGCAATGCTGTTGGGGCACTATAGTCCAGCTTTAACTCAGGTTTTCTAGTGTATTCTATCATTTTTCTAAGGCAAACCATTGTTGAAGACCTAAAAAATGTTGCTAAATCTGATGCTTGTACCAAATTTTTTTTTAAAAGAATTGCAAACTAGGCACTACCACACACCCAGATGATAGGTTTATTGTTTGCTCTTTCTACATGCAATTTGGTTTACTGGTTACCTCAATGCAGACAGTCAAAAATGCATTTTTAAATACTAGTATAATTTACTTATCTCCAGGGCCACTGCTAGGGCAGTACAGCCAGCCCTGTTGTACTGGGACCATATCAGCTCATCGGGGGGCCCAGACAGATTTCTAATGCATTTATTTTTCTTAAAAAAAAAATAGAGCTCACTAAATTACACCCCTGTTCCTACATGCTTAGGGGGTGCATAAATATATTTTCCTGGGCCCCATCAGGGGCTCTTGAGGTTATGAGGTGGGAGCTGTGGAGGGACTAATTTTTCATTTTTGGGTGGAGGTATATAATCTTGCGCCCAGCTGCATTCTCTCGTCATCCTGCGGCTGCTCTCCTTCCATGGTGCTTGGCGGAGTGATTTGTACAGTGCTTTACCCGCTACGCTGTCTCAGGGACTGATGTGAGACAGCTGACAGGGAGGAAGCGGTAAAGCTAATCCTGGTGGCAGCGGTGGCGGGTAGTGTGTAGCACGGCAGGCACTGGGCAGCACACAGTGAGTTGAGGTGTTACAACTATAGTTGTAATCTTAATAGAATCCACATCCTCTCACAGTGCCTTATGAGTCTCAGCATAGGTTAATCATCCACACAACACAGGTGGTGCTCCGTGGCTCTGTCAAGTGTGTCACATGCTGTTGTGTGCTGACTTTGTTACTTTATGAGTGTACTGTGTGTTACAGATTGTACCACTGTACAGCCATAGCAAAGTCAGCACCCAACAGCATGTGACACACTTTGATAGAGCCATGGAGCACCTGTTGTGCTGTGTGGATGATTATCCTAATGCTATAGGGCCTCATGCACACAGGATGCTTTAAAATGACCCCTGCTCGCTGCAGCCTTTTGCCAGAAAAAACGCCTAACACTTGTGAAAGTGTCTAACGCTTTTACAAGAATTTAGGCTCATTTACAGGCATCCAGCACTTGGGCATTCATTTGATTGGCCAGAATAATAAATTATTATGGTCACTGAAATTAATTATCGCTCAATCGCTAAATGTGCCTAGTGTTAACATGTGTTTAGGAGCATTTAAATGTACTGTATCAAGCGTTTGTTTGGTCAACACTGCTGCTCCTGGACGCACTGGCCCTGTTTTTTTTTTCCCTGCTTGTAAACGCCCCTACAACTAAAAGATTCTAAAATTATATGTGTGCATAGACACATAGAATAACATGGAGGGGTGTTTGGAAGTAGTAAAAAAATGTGTGCATGAGGCCTAAAGATCACAATGCACTGTGAAATGCTACTGTACACTTGTTGTGGAGGGGGTGTAAAAACACACAGCTGAGCTGAATTTTTTCAGCCCCAACCACTCCCCTTTAACCACTGTTTTATAGCAGAGCTAGGGCCATGCTGCGAGCATGCCATTTTAAACACATACACACGTTTCCAGCTGGGGTCAGCAACCAGGAGTGTGTATATATTTGTGTAGCGGTACCCCCATGGGGGCTGCTACTTTTGTTCATTACCTTTTGCCAGACTGCTCCGCTTCCGATCCCCCATGCAATTACATGACACCAAACAGTCAAGATTCCAGATTTATATTTCTTTATTTTTGGGTATATATATATATATATATATATATATATATATATATATATATATGTGAGGTATATGAGATGCCCCATCCAACCCCATTTTTGTGTTAAAGGGTATTAATCTGTAGCCTTAGCTTTGTAATTAAGTCCCTTATAGCGATCCTTTCCTGGCTCAATTTCTCTCTCTGATGCAGCACTCCCAATTTGGACAGATAAGCATTACTGTGAATAATACTGTGGGTGCTGCAAACCACAGGCCATGCTGCCTATTTCCATGACTTGTTTGTCAAGCTTCCCTCAGTCCTGGAAAGTGCTTGATACTGTGGTCATTGGATACACAGTGGATACACAGATTAGCTCTCCTGGGTTTGCACTCCCTTTGCTCTCTCCCAATCAACAGTCCATGTTCTACTCACAGAAAGTTAATTACCCAGTCCTCTTCCTCTGCTTTACTCCTACTTTCTCCTCCTCCGCTGCCCGGCACATCCCCGCATGGGACGTCCGGTATTCCTCCAGCGCTACATGCTGACTTCGTCTCCAGGGGCCAGACTTTTGGCCTCCCTGGAATCGGCCTCCGGCTACTGGGCTCCGGGATCTCTGAACTCCCGGGCCTCAAGCCTCGTACCTCCAACCTCTGAACCACTGAACTTCTCCAGAGCATGTGACCCCCCCTTTTATGAGAGACCTCCCTTTTGACCATATGAATTAACCATTGGTCAATTCTCTCAAATGGGTTTCCTGCCACTCAGGTCTCAGCCCATCCTCTCTTTCCAGCACAATCCACTGTTAAGCAGAGAAGGTATCCCTGAGCCCAAGTGTAGGCGGCCACATCCCCTTCTATTCTGACACTGCCAACCCTGAATCCACAACCAGGCCTAGTAAAGAACTTGGCCCTGTCTCTATATCCTACACTGTCAGAAAAACACCACTAAGCACCTACCTAAAAGTAGAGGGCGCTAAATCTGTAAAAGCAACTGTCAGGTTTCATGTGGTGATAAGAGCAGTTCTAAAGTCACCATTCACTTTCACAACTGTTGCACCATATCTCCCCCCCTCAACTTTTGAGGCAGGGGTGGGGTCGAGGGGAGAGGCCAGGGGTAGGGTTAAGGGCTGGGTTGAAGGGGGCCCCGTCAGGTAGGCTGTACGGGGCCCTATGATTTCTAACAGCAGCCCTGCTTATTTCTTACATAAAGTTGCAGTTTATTATAGCCATAATGTGCATAAGGCCTTTTGTGGCTGCATGTCATGATAGAACGTTCCATTACATAAAGTTGAACTGTATTATACCGACAAAGTAAGAAGGAAAAGTATCAGGAGGAGGCCCTGATGCAGAAACAGCATCTTGTTTGGCTGGGGGCCGGGGGGAATAAGTAAAATTACCTTTTACCCTGCCCCCTCCCCCCTGGCATTTTCCCTCACTGTCTGGAGCAGCCTGGAGTTAAGCTATGTGTGTATATGGAAAACATTCTTATTGTATAATGTCCGTTTGCCCTGCACTTCTTTTTCTGTGTATATATACAGTGGATATAAAAAGTCTACACACCCCTGTTAAAGTGTCACGTTTCTGTGATGTAAAAAAATGACAAAGATAAATCATTTCAAAATTTTTACACCTTTAATGTGACCTAAACTGTACAACTCAATTGAAAAACAAACTGAAATCTTTTAGGAGGGGGAGTAAAAATTAAAAAAATAAAATGATGTGGTTGCATAAGGTATGCACACCCTCTTGTAACTCAGAATTAAGCAATCACATTCAAACTCATGTTAAATAGGAGTCATTACACACCTGCCATCATTTAAAGTGCCTCTGATTAACCCCAAATAAAGTTCAGCTGTTCTAGTAGGTCTTTCGTGACATTTTCTTGGTCGCATCCTACAGCAACAGCCATGGTCCTCAGAGAGCTTCCAAAGCATCAGAGGGATCTCATTGTTAAAAGGTATCAGTCGTTTACCATGGAACACAGTGAAGACAGTCATCATCAAGTGGAGAAAAGATGGCACAATAGTGACATTACCAAGAACTGAACGTCCCTCCAAAGTTGATGAACAGACGAGAAGAAAACTGGTCAGGGAGGCTGCCAAGAGGCCTACAGCAATGTTAAAGAAGCGGCAGGAATATCTGGCAAGTACTGGCTGTGTGGTAAATGTGACAACAATCTCTCGTATTCTTCATAAGTCTGGGATATGGTAGAGTGACAAGACGGAAGCCTTTTCTTATGAAGAAAAATGTCCAAGCCTGGCAAAATTTTCCAAAAGCATATGGGAAAATGTGTTATGGTCTGATGAAACCAAGGTTGAACTTTTTGGCCAAAATTTCAAAAGATATGTTTGGCGCAAAAACAACACTGTACATCACCAAAAGAACACCATACCCACTGTGAAGCATGGTGGTGGCAGCATCATGCTTTTGGGCTGTTTTTCTTCAGCAGGATCAGGGGCCTTAGTCAAGGTAGAGGGAATTATAAACAGTTACAAATACCAGTCAATATTGGCACACAACCTTCAGGCTTCTGCTAGAAAGCTTAACATGAAGAGGAACTACGCAAAGCATACATCCAAATCAACAAAGGAATGGCTTCACCAGAAGAAGATTAAAGTTTTGAAATGGCCCAGCCAGAGCCCAGACCTGAATCTGATTGAAAATCTGTGGGGTGATCTGAAGAGGGCTCTGCACAGGAGATGTCCTCGCAATCTGACAGATTTGAAGTGTTTTTGCAAAGAAGAGTGGGCAAATATTGCTAAGTCAAGATGTGCCCTGCTGTAATAAAATCAAAAGGTGCTTCAACAAAGTATTAGTTTAAGGGTGTGTCAACTTATGCAACCATATTTTATTTTTTTATTTTTACCTCCCTCCACCTAAAAGGTTTGTTTTTCAATTGCGTTGTACAGTTTATAGGTCCCTGGGCGAAATTACATTACCTTACGTCGGTTCGCCTTTTGACCACTAGGGGCTCCCACGGCTGGCCACCGGAGCCGATGCAAGTGCCTGGCAGGCGCAATGACCGCCAGGCACCCGCAAACACTGATAGAGCGAGAACCGGATCTGTGTGTGTAAACTCAGGGGAGAGGAGACTCTCAGGGGAGAGGAGACAGATCGTGTGTTCATACTAAGTGTGAACACCGACCTCTCTCTCTCTCCTCCTAGTCAGTCCCATCCCCCCCACAGTTAGAACATATACTAGGGAACACAGTTAACCCCTTGATCGCCCCCTAGTGTTAACCCCTTCCCGTGAAAACTGAAAAGTTCCCAAAAGACATCAGTAGCCCACGCAGGGAGTTCCACCATTACTGTAGCTTGCACAATCAGAATTCTTCAGCTTCCTGACTTACTCTCTTGCCACATGGCTGCTTCAGGCCTCAAGCCGAGGCTTTAGGCCTGCTCCTCAGACCAAAATACTTCCTTAGAGTCGAGCTCTCTCCTAGCTTACTCACAATCAGCTCCTTGCTGCTTTGTCACAGATTAAATCTGCCTCCTGCAGACATGCACACTCTGGCTGCCCCATGCAGCCTCTCTGACTCCTGCAGAGGATGGGAGTCCACCTGACTCCCCTGCACAGACCTCCTGTCTGTTGGGTGGAGCCCAGAGCTGTAGGCAGGTCACAACTAATAGCCCAGCACACAGCTGTGCAATCAGCGTGCCTGCCTCTCCAAAAGTCTGGCGTAAACCAGCCATCTCCTGAGTAGCACAGGGTCCGACTGCTACATATCCCTTTGTTTCAAACCGGAGGGAGAAACACATAAACCCGTCACTATGGATGGAACACCTCTCTGCCAGCCATTATCTGCGTAGGCCAACTCTTTTTCCAGGTATGTTTCCAACAGGACTTCACCTTGGCACCTCTGTGCCAACTATCAGCGGCAGGAGTCCTAACTTGCCCAACCTTCCTCCTAAAGGGGCATTTCACCCACATCTTCTTCCGGGTGTGCTTCCACAAGCACTTTTTCCTGAACCGTGGGCTCCCACAAATCTCTCTACTATCTCTTCTACCTCCTGGCCTTGGGATCCTCCATTTATTTTTACCTCCCCAAGGCCTACGCTCTGGGGACTGTTGGGGACCCACTTCCATGACACCTGTCAGGGACTGACCTCTCTCACTACCTGACTCAACACTAACCAACATAACCTGTTTCTCAGGTTCACTAATCCCTGTGTGGTTACCCTTGGCAACCAAACTATCTGAGATTAACATCACATTCTTCTGTTTAACCTCAATAGCATTGTTCCACAATGGATTATTCAGCTCAATATTGTCATTGTTATCAGGACCTATAGTCCCCTTGTTTGCTAATACAGTGTCTGTGGAGGGACCACCTACATGCAAGCAGTTATTCCCAATAGGACCTTCCCACAGTTTCACATCGCCCCTACACTCCAATAACGACTGTCCTATCGACAAACATTATTCGCCACATTTTTGCACACCATTCTCTTTAATAATTTCTGTGTCCATAGGTACCTCAACGAATACCTCAACCAATACCTCTGAGCTGTCCGAGAGTGCTTCTCATACACCAAATCAGTAGGAAGCAACCCAGCACACCGTGAGACAAAATTCAACATGGGTTTACACACTTCCCCGTTACAGTTACCCACACTGTTATTTCTTGTCAGAGTGTCTCCGGGTACCTCAAACTGCACCTCTTTGCGAGTGATGGACAGAATTCCCCTTATGGCCCTTCCTTCACATGAGGTCTAGTGGGTGACACAGTACACGAGCCTGCCTTGTATAGGCTGTGTTCGCACATTAGCAGTTTGAGATTATAGGATACTTAGTACATCACTTTTCACCTCATGTGAAATACACTTGCCCATTGGGGCGGCGACACAGTTGTCCTGGGAAACCCCAAGCTCAGACACCATGAGCTCTTGTGTGGTGTCCAGGGACACCTCTGTTGCACCTGTCGCTGTTGCTAGGGGCTAGGGATGAGCCGAACACCCCCACCCCCCCCCCCCAGTTGGGTTCGCACCAGAACCTGCGAACAGACCTAAACTTCGTGTGAACTTTAGAACCCTATTAAAGTCTATGGGACTCGAACGTTCAAAATCAAAAGTGCTAATATTAAAGGCTAATATGCAAGTTATTGTCCTAAAAAGTGTTTGGGGACCCGGGTCCTGCCCCAGGGGACATGTATCAATGCAAAAAAAAAAACGTTTAAAAACGGACGTAGTCCATTCATTAAAGAACAAATTGAAAGCAAAAAGTCAGTGCATCCAGCGGAAGTGCAGAAAAAATATCCAGTGGTATGAATGATGTGAACATCAAAAATGGTGACTTGAGTGACACCCTCCACCATCAATAGCAATGACCGCTCACCTCAGGAGATGGACCCCTGAGTAAATCAGTCAGGTCAGATAGAGCGGTCCCTTACAGGGAATCAAACTGGCAGACCCAAACGTTGGTATCAAATATACTTCAGACTGTATCAAATGTAGATTTTACTGAACTTCAGGCTAATCATCATCATTAATCTTTATTAAAAGTGAAAAAATACACTCACATAAAAAGCACTGTACCCCAGTGCTAAGGATGGCTGACTGTATCTATATGCAAAGTAATCCACGGAGATCAGCGTGTAAGGACGCGGGACTTCATCAGCGGCGACAGCATGACGCAAGTCACCCGCTTTAAATACTCAGTCAGCTGACCAACATGGCCAATGGAAACAATGGAAACAGGTGCATGGTGGTAACCATGACACCCTATTCAGCCACAACATACGGCGGCGAATACAACTATGGAAACAAAGGGCATCTCCATCCGGTGTGATGAAACATCACAAAACCTTCTGAAAACAGAAGCATATTCAGAATGAAACAGACTTATACCCGTACAGTTTATTAATGAATAATAAAACATTAAACAAAATATTATGAGAAAAATACGAACGGCACCCTGCATCCCTGCTGATTTAACAAGGGGACCCCCAGATCCCACCCCCCATGTTTGAAATGGTAATAGGGTATTAAAAAAGTACCCCTACCATTTCACAAAGAAAGTGTAAAAAATTGTAAAATATTGTTAAAAAACACACGGACACCGCTGGGAAAAGTCCTTTATTAAAAATAAAAAAAAGATTCCAGCAGTGGTAATCCACACTTGCTATCCAGCGGTGGCTGATCTCTTCTCCGGGGTCCAGCGATGGGTGATCTCTCCCGATGGTCCAGCGCAGCGCATCCTGTCTCCACCAGAGACATTGTGGGAATCCCGGTGATGGCCTGACAGGTCTTTGCTGAGGAAGACGGGGCCACCCGTCACCTGACCCCGCCCCCCTCTGACGCAAGGGAAAACCCAGGCTTCCCCAGTGATGTACGGGTGACCCCGCCCCCTCTGATGTAACGCATCGCCACTGGGGAAGCCCGGGTTTCCCCTTGCGTCAGAGGGGGGCGGGCTCTCGTCCCCCTCTTTTCCTGCGGCCTGCCAGGTTGCGTGCTGGGATAAAGGGTCTGGTATGGATTTTTGGGGGGAACTCCATGCCATTTTTTTTTCAATTTGGCGTGGAGCTCCCCTTAATATCCATACCAGACCTGAAGGGCCTGTGCTTCCCCCCTGCAAAGAAGCAAGTCTCTCTTAGTAGCATGTCCCCTCACCAGACTTGCCACTACTTCACTGGCATTAAATACGAAACTAAGTCTCGCCCACACATGAAATCAAAACAGTCTTACCATTCCAGGTAGCAGATGTTGGAAACTTCAATTGAGGGTATAGTCCCTTCTTGGCTGTGCTCTCACAGGCTAATGCACCCACATGGACAGAGGCAACATTGAAACCTTCTTGGACTCTCCAACATCCCCTGCCGACCAAACAGGTTTCCTGTTGCCAGGGGTAACTGCAGACCCACATACATGGTCAGATCCCTTGTAGGATGCTGGATACTGTGCCCTCTTCTCTGGGCTGACCACTTAACACAATCAGCCATATTGTGAACCCACCAGTTTTTTGCGCTCTCTGTCACCCCCTCCAGGCTGAACCAAATTTTCTCCATGGTTGCTATGGGCAACAGCAGCCACTTTTGCACAAACATCTTCACTCAAGTTTGAGCCACATCTCTGCTGTAGCACCTCCTTTCTGCAAGCACACTTTTTCCGGTTGCTATGGGAGCTATGGGCTATGTCATATTCTCCCTGCTGAATTTTTCCATTTATTTAAAAGAATGGAAAAGTTCACAAAAGACATCAGTAGCCCATGCAGGGGGTTCCACCATTACTGTAGCGTGCACAATCAGCATTTTTAAGCCTTCTCACTTACTCTCTTGCCACATGCCTGCTTCAGGCCTCAAGCCGAGGCCTTAGGCCTGCTCCTCAGACCAAAAGACTTCTTTAGAGTCAAGCTCTCTCCTAGCTTAGCTTACTCATGATTAGCTCCTTGCTGCTTTGTCACAGATTAAATCTGCCTCCTGTAGACATGCTCTGGTTGCCCAATGCAGCCTCTCTAACTTCTGGAAAGGATGGGAGTCCACCTGACTCCCCTGCACAGACCTCCATCTGTTGAGTGGAGCCCTGAGCCATAGTCAGGATACAACTAATAGCCCAGCACATAGCTGTGCAATCAGCATGCCTGCCTCTCCAAAAATCTGGTGTAAACCAGCCATCTTCTGAGTAGCACGTAGTCCCACTGCTACAATATATTTACATATATTGTCTTCAAATGCCGGTGCGATTATTCGTTTATACTGTATGTTTAGGAAGGGCTAGCATGAACAGTCCATTTCAGCTTGATCGCTGGGCAATTCCTGTGTGGCTCCGGTAACATGGCAATGGCCGATGTGGCGGCTACCATGGTAACTGGACTGTAATACTGACATATAATCACACACATAGGTTGGACTTGATGGACTTGTGCCTTTACTTGTGTCTCTAAACCTTTGAGAAAGCCTATTGGGCGCAACACATGGGGTAGGCGGTGACGTAATCACGCTAGGCAGAGTTGGGCGGAGCCGTGGATGCTGAGATTATTGCTGAGATATTCTGTTTGTTCACTTTGGGCAGTGGCGCTTTTGAGCAGTAAAAAAAAAAAAAAAACTAGTGGGTTCTGAGAGACATTTTTCAGCTGTAAAAATGCTCTAACGCTGATAAATGTTGATAAACGCCCAAAAACATCGCTAACCAGCGTTTTTTTATGTTTTTGATCCATTGAAAACGAAAATGTAAAAAAAAAACGTTTAAAAACGCAAATAAATGCTAAAAAAACGCTATTGCATAAACATTGAAAGAAGTTAAAAAACTCACTGCAAAGCTACTGGCGTTTTTATAACATTATTTTAACGTCCAGCGTGCATGAGGCCTTATACTGCAAAAGCGTATGCTGAACTCCCGTAATCAGTGAAGTCAACCTAAGCAGGTGAGAGGACACCCAAATGTGGGGTGAAGGGCACTGAGGTGGATAAGTGAAGAACCTTTGGTGTGTGGGATTGCACATTCACTGGAAGTTGGAATTTATTTTGATGGACTGATTCAAGCATTTTTTTTTTTGCCAAAATGCTGCTGCCAGGATAAAAGGAGAGCTAGGCCTCTTTCACACAGGGCGGATCAGTGCTTCCACTGAGCAGGAAGATGACAGGTCCGTCTCTGCACACTGCGCAGGGCCAGGGACAGACCTGTCAGAGCGCTGCTCTCCCCTATGGGAGATCGGGTGACGACGGACCGTAGAGTCCGTCGTCATCCGATTCGATACGATGACTGATGGAAAAATAGCTTCTTCCTCCGTCACACTTTTTCGGATCGGAGCGGGTCGGATGTCAGCGGGCATGTCACCGCTGACATCCGACGCTCCATAGACCTCTATGGAGCATCCGTTCAGGTCCGCCTGAAAAACTGACAGGCGGATCTGAACAGATCGGCCGTGTGAAAGAGGCCTTACGCAAATGCCCTGTGTGCATGAGACATTTAAATAACTGTTGATATTGTCATAGACAACAGTGCACACAATGTACTTTACAATTATAATCAGACTTATGTTACCCAAAATAAACCACTGCTGGTTAAACCAAAACTTTCACCCACCTTTCGCTGACATCAGTAAATATTTTATCACCACCATTTACTGCTGTATTAACTATCCATTGCTACTGTGTTTGTGTGCCACAACCACCACATATATGGCTGGTACTGCTGCTGACTTTTATTAAAAAAAGGTATAGGTGATATGTGGTTTAATGATTCCCAAATAATAAAGAGCCTTTTGACTCGTCACAATATTCCTTGCAATTATTCTACTGTTGATGCCAATTTCAAGAGGAGTAAAAAAAAAATAAGAAAAACGTATCCCAAATTTGTAAATGTGGTGCTTGGTTCTGTCCCCTTTAACCTGCCTTCCTAGGCTCTGGTCCACAAATTCCTTCTAGTAAATAGATAATATGATTTTTGTTTAAACTTTTAGGATATAACATACAGTAGGTAGATTGGTGCTCCAAGGGTTCATGCACACTGGGCTTACACAGGCTTTTCCGTGCCTGGGGACCTTCACATGCTATGTACAGCCTGCCATTCAAGTGGATCTTCAATGCTCAGAAAATACATTGGGCACTCTTGTGAGTGTAAACACCAAGGCAAAGAAGTATCAGCGTTGTGCTGTAATGTACAGCCATTAACTTGTATGGCAGGCTATCTGTAACACGTGTGGACTCCTGGGCACAGGAAGGCACTGGAAAATTATTTTAGGCATATAAAATGCCTGTAAAAGTCCTATAAGCATGAGCCCTGAAAGTGGTTATAAACCTCAGTCGTGAAATATGAACAAAGCATATCCCTCTATAGCAGTTATGGCGAACCTTGGCACACCAGATGTTTTGGAACTACATTTCCCATGATGCTCAACTACATTGCACAGTGCACGAGCATCATGGGAAATGTAGTTCCAAAACATCTGGGGTGCCAAGGTTCGCCATCACTGCTTTATAGTGTACACTTGTCTCAATAAAAAGCACTAAGTTCCATTTCTGTCTACTGCTTTGTTCCTCTGCTATCAGCATGAATCCCTTCTGACAAGTTTTCCTGACACCAAAAGAAAAAAGGTGATGGTGAGGAATCTCCAGCTGCTTGACAGCCACAGCTCTGTCCCTGTGTGCTGTGTGGAGGGGGTGGTGTCCCTTCCCTCTAATCAGCTCTCAGACCTCTCCTAACTGAGCTCTGCAGAGTGTAACTTTAACTCTCCATCCCTTTTCTTCTGAACTCCCAGAAAAGCTTATAAATTTAGCACTTTTAATGGATGTAGAGAAGAGAGAACTACAGATAGACAGATACAACTATTTTAATCAATTAAGCTTTGACAAAAAACCTGGAAGCGGATTGGTTTCTAAGCAGAGCTGCACCAGATTTTGAACTCTCCAGTTTTAGTAAATTGACCCCTATATAGTGAACAAAAAAAATGTTTTCTTAATACAATTGTCTTGATACATAAGATTGTCAATAGGATACTGACCTTAGCATGAAAGGTAAGAATTAATTTTCTCAGGGGAAGGTTCCTAGGGGCAGAATGTGAAAAGCATCTATAACCATCGACACGTTGGTTGGGGAAGTTTAGGAATAGCACAGAATTGCAGGATCTGCATCACTGTGCTTGGCTTATAACAGCTAAACACAGATCAGGGCTAATTCCAAGTGTACTATTAAAGTAGCATTACATAGTTACATAGTTAGTCTGGTTGAAAAAAGGCACAAATCCATCTAGTTCAACCAAAAAAAAGGGAAAAAAAAAATACTATTATTATTATACAGGATTTATATAGCGCCAACAGTTTGCGTAGCGCTTTACAACATGAGGACAGACAGTACAGTTACAATACAATTCAATCCAGGAATAAACAGAGGGCCCTGCTCATAAGAGCTTATAATCTAGAAGGGAGGGTCAAGTGATAAAAAAGGTAATAACTGTGGGGAATGAGCGGATGGAGAATATAAAAGTACAGTTGTTATGTATGGGCAGGATAGGCTTCTCTGAAGAGGAGGGTTTTCAGGGATCATCTAACAGTAGGACAGTGATGGTGAACCTTGGCACCCCAGATGTTTTGGAATTACATTTCCCATGATGCTTGTGCACTGTGCAATGTAGTTGAGCATCATGGGAAATGTAGTTCCAAAACATCTGGGGTGCCAATGTTCGCCATCACTGCAGTAGGAGATAATCGGACAGATTGGGGTAGGGAGTTCAATAGGATTGGAGAGGCTCTGAAAAAGTCCTGGAGACGAGAAGTGAAGGAGGTGACAAGGGAGCTAGAGAGCAGGAGGTCTTGGGAGGAGACTAGGCTAGTTATGTTAACTGGGGGATGAGTTTGTGAATGGCTTTGTAAGTTGTTGTGAGTATTTTGAATTTAATTAATTTGGTGAGCAGAAGCCAATTGACAGAGCGGAATAGCAGACATGGAGCGGTTGGTAAGGTGGATGAGCCTGACAGCAGCATTCATGATGGACTGAAGGGGCGATAGCCTATGTAAAGATAAGCCAATGAGAAGGGAGTTGCAGTAGTCATAGTTACATATAGTTACATAGTAGGTGAGGTTGAAAAAATACACAAGTCCATCAAGTCCATCGAGGCAAGAGATGACCAGGGAGTGAACTAGGAGTTTTGTGGTGTCCAGTGATGTAAGTAACTGTGTTAAAATAAACTGAGTTACTTAACGCAGTTACTTTAGAGGGTAACGAGTAATCTAACTGATTACTTTTCCCCTCATGGTAACGCAGTTCCCATTACTTGGGCGGCATTACCACAATTAAATCTACTGCCACTAGATGACAGTAGTGTAATTCCGGTGTCCTGCCGAAAAAGTTCCCCCGCCGGATAAGGACCCCCTGTACTGCGCAGGCGCATCGCTTGCGCAGTACGAAGGACTACAGAGCTTACGAAAATCGCCGAACCTAAACAGCTCTCAGTGAACTGTACACCGTACAGACGCAGTTAACATGTAATTGTACGAGGTGATGCCGCACGCTCCCGATGCTCGTGCTACTCTGCAAGGGGCATCTATCGTGTAACTAAGGGGCGGGTCTAGTATTACCGTAACCAAGGGGTGCATTTATTATTATTGTTATAAATCGAGCTCTGCCCATTAATTTAACATTCGCCCTCTTCTGTAGCCATCCGCCCCTTACACGATATAATAATAATAGAACAGCCCCTTGGTTACACGCTATAACAGATCTGCCCCTTGGTTAGAGTAATAATAGAGCAGCCCCTTGGTTACACGATATATAGCAATAATAATAAATGCGCCCCTTGCTTACAGTAATACTAGACCCGCCCCTTAGTTACACCTATAGAATATAAAAAAAAAAGTCACAGTTACTTTTCTGTGTAATTAATTACTTTTCCAATGTAGTAACTGAGTTACTAACGCAATTACTTTTTGGGAGAAGTCATTTGTAACGTAACTAATTACTTTTTTAAAGCAAGATGACCAACACTGGTGGTGTCAATGGTTAGAAAGGAGCATATTTTGCAGATGTTGCAGAGGTTGAGGCGGCAAGATTTGGACAGTGATTAGACGTGGGGCCTAAAGAATAGATCAGAGTCCAGGATTACACCTAGAACCTTGGCATGCAGGGATGGGCTGATAGTTGTGCCATCTCTTGACAGAGAGATCAGGGAAAGGGGCACGTAGGGTAGGAAAAATTATGAGCTTGGTTTTGGATAGATTGAGTTTGAGGAAGTGGTGTGACATCCGGACTGATATGTCTGTTAGTAAATTAGTGATACGCGAGGAGACTGATGGAGTGAGCTGAGGGGTAGACAGATAAATTTGGGTGTCATCGGCGTAGATATGGTATTGGAGCAGCTGACCAACGCAGCAAGGGACCGAGCACACCAAAGCCAGGTCCAAGGAGTTCCCTAGCGTGGCAGTTCTTCAGACAATGTGCTGATGACAAGACACGAGTGGTTTGCACGCTGTGCAATCAGAGCCTGAAGCGAGGCATAAACGTTCTCAACCTGAGCACAACCTGCATGACCAGGCATCTAATTGCAAAGCACGAGCTGCAGTGGAGTAGACACCTCAAAAAACAAATAAGGTCTCTGGCTCCTCCTGCTTCCTCTTCTGCTGCAGTCTTGGCCTCTTCATCCACCTCTGTAGTGACAGTGGCACCTGCCACCCCGCAAACAGAGGATCTGCCAGCAACACTACCACCTGGGTCACCAACCATCTCCACAATGTCCCATGGAAGCGTTCAGCTCTCTATATCCCAAACACTGGAGCGAAAGAGGAAGTACCCCCCTACCCACCCGCGATCCCTGGCCCTGAATGCCAGCATTTCAAAATTCCTGGCCTTTGAAATGCTGTCATTCCGTCTGGTGGAGACGCAGAGTTTTAAAAGCCTGATGGCATTGGCTGTCCCACAGTACGTCGTGCCCAGCCACCACTACTTTTCCAGGCGAGCCATCCCTTCCCGGCACAACCAAGTGGGGGACAAAATCAGGTGTGCACTGTGCAACGCCATCTGTGGCAAGGTCCACCTAACTACGGATACGTGGACCAGTAAGCGCGGTCAGGGACGTTATATCTCCCTAAAAGCACACTGGGTAAATGCAGTGGCTGCTGGGCCGGAGGCGGATAGCAGTTTGGCACATGTCCTTCCACCACCGAGGATTGCAGGGCGCTTCAGTTTGCCTCCTATTGCTAACTCCTCCTACTCCGCTTCCTCATCCTCTACCGCCTCCTCATCCGCTCAGCGTAACACCTTCACCACCAACTTCAGCACAGCCAGGGGTAAACGACAGCAGGCAGTTTTAAAACTTTCCTGTTTGGGGGAAAAACCCCACATCGTGCAGGAGTTGTGGAGGGACATGGAACAACAGACCGATGAGTGGTTGGTGGCAGTGAGCCTCAAGCCCAGCCTGGTGGTGTGCGATAATGGGCGAAATCTCGTAGCAGCTCTGGGCCTAGCCAATTTGACGCACATCCCTTGCCTGGAGCATGTGCTGAATTTGGTCAAGCAGAGGTTCCTTAAAAATTACCCCGATATGCCAGAGCTGATGCAGAAAGTGCGGGCCGTCTGTGCGCACTTTTGGCGTTCTCATCCTGCGCCTGTCAGCGCTGCAGCGCAACTTCGGCCTTCCCGCTCACCACCTCATATGTGACGTGTCCACAAGGTGGAACTCCACCTTGCACATGCTGGCCAGACTGTGCGAGCAGCAGCAGGCAAAAGCGGAGTTTCAGCTTCAGCACGCACGATTGAGTCGCTCTGCCGAACAGCACCACTTTACCACCAATAACTGGGCCTCAATGCGAGACCTGTGTGCCTTGTTGCGCTGTTTTGAGTACTCCACCATCATGGCCAGTGCCGATGACGCCGTTCTCAGCGTTACTATCCCAGTTCTATGCCTCCTTGAAAAAACGCTTCGGGCGATGATGGAAGAGGATGTGGCACAGGAGGAGGAGGAGGAGGAGGAAGAGGGATAATTTCCAAGGCTTTATGGGCAGTCATTCACAAGTGACTCCGAGGGTGGGTTCCTGCACCAACAAACGCCAGGTACACAATTGTCCAGCAAGGGCACAGTTCTGGAGGATGACAAGGTGGAGGATGAAGAACCATGTTCACAGCAGGGTGGCACCCAGACCAGCTCATGGCCATCACTGGTGCGTGGCTGGGGGGATACAGAGGACACCGACGATAAACCTCCCACAGAGGACAGCTTTTCGTTGCCTCTGGGCAGCCTGGCACACATGAGCGATTACATGCTGCAGTGTCTCTGCAATGACCGCTGAGTTGCCCACATTCTAGCTGGTGCTGCTTACTGGGTGGCCACGCTGATGGATCCCTGCTACAAGGACAACATACCTTCCTTAATTCCCTCACTGGAGCGTGATCGTAAGATGCGCGAGTACAAGCGCACGCTGGTAGACGCGCTGCTGGAGGCATTCCCACCTGACAGCAGGGGCACAATGGAAGCACAAGGCGAAGGCAGAGGAGGAGGAAGAGGTCGCCAACGCAGCCGGGGCACCGCCAGCATCTCAGAAGGCAGGGTTAGCATAGCCGAAATGTGGAAAAGCTTTGTCAGCACGCCACAACAACCAGCACCACCGGCTGATATGGAATGTCTTAGCAGGAGGCAGCATTTCACTAACATGGTGGAGCAGTATGTGTGCACACACCTACACGTACTGAATGATGGGTCTGCCCCCTTCAACTTCTGGGTCTCCAAATTGGGCACATGGCCTGAGCTTGCCCTTCACGCCTTGGAGGTGCTGGCCTGCCCTGCAGCCAGTGTATTATCTGAACATGTATTTAGCATGGCAGGGGGCGTTATCACAGACAAGCGCAGCCACTTGTCCAGAGCCAATGTGGACAAGCTCACGTTCATTAAAATGAAGCAAGCATGGATCCCACAGGACTTGTCCATACCTTGTGCAGAATAGACATGCATACCGGCCTTACCCAGCCATTGTTGTATTTTTGATCTTTCTCACTCTTTTGGGGTGTACCCTAATTTAAAAAAAAAAAATGTAAAAACAAAAACCAGTGTTGGCTACCTTGTCCTCCTCCACCGCCGCTTCCACCTACACCGTCACATCCACCGCCACCTCAACCTCCTACTCCATATGGACCTTGTCCTCCTAGGTCAAGATTATTATTTTTTATTTTTATGTATTTTATGTTATTTTAAGTTATTTCCCTATCCACATTTGTTTGCAGAGCACTTACCATGCTCCTACCAACATTTTGCTGCCATTTGCAGCCCTCTATCCCTTTCCATTACTTTTTTAGAGCCATTTTAGTCCTCAAAAGTTCGGGTTCCCATTGACTTCAATCGGGTTCAGGGTCAAGTTCGGGTCAAGTTCCGGTCCCGAACTCGAACTTTTTTGCGAAGTTCGGCCAAACCCGTCGAACCTGAACATCCAGGTGTCCGCTCAACTCTAGCGCTTATTAATTCATATGTGACATGCATAGATGTAAACCTAGTCTAAATATTTTTAAAAAGCACTCTCTCTGTAGCTGTCTTTTACACAGTACAGTAATCTTGCTGGTACAGATAAATAATTGAGATATATACGGTTATTCTTAATTTTACATTTATTTTCACCAAGGAATGGAGTTAAACTTAGTCCCAGTATTATCTATAGTACAGTGGGGATCGAAAGTTTGGGCACCCCAGGTAAAAATGTGTATTAATGTGCATAACGAAGCCAAGGAAAGATGGAAAAATCTCCAAATGGCATCAAATTACAGATTAGACATTCTTATAATATGTCAAAAAAAGTTAGATTTTGTTTCCATCATTTACACTTTCAAAATTACAGAAAACAAAAAAATGGCGTCTGCAAAAGTTTGGGCACCCTGCAGAGTTAATATCTTGTACTGCCCCCTTTGGCAAGTATCACAGCTTGTAAACGCTTTTTGTAGCCAGCCAAGAGTCTTTCAATTCTTGTTTGAGGTATCTTTGCTCATTCTTCCTTACAAAAGTCTTCCAGTTCTTTGAGATTTCTGGGCTGTCTGTCACGCACTGCTCTTTTAAGGTCTATCCATAGATTTTCAATAATGTTGAGGTCAGGAGATTGTGAAGGCCATGGCAAAACCTTCAGTTTACGCCTCTTGATGTAATCCCTCGTGGATTTTGAGGTGTGTTTAGGATCATTATCCATTTGTAGAAGCCATCCTCTCTTTAACTTCAGCTTTTTCACAGATGGCATCAAGTTAACATCCAAAATTTGCTGAGATTTTATTGAATCCATTTTTCCTTCTACTCGTGAAATGTTCCCTGTGCCACTGGCTGCAATACAACCCCAAAGCATGATTGATCCACCCCCATGCTTAACAGTTGGACAGAGGTTCTTTTCATTAAATTCTGTGCCCTTTCTTCTCCAAACGTACCTTTGCTCATTCCGGCCAAAAAGTTATGTTTTAACCTCATCGGTCCACAGAATTTGTTTCCAAAATGCCTCCGGCTTGTCTATTATGTTCATTTGCAAAGTTCAAACGCAGATTTTTGTGGTGAGGACGTAGAAGAGGTTTTCTTCTGATGACTCTTCCATGAAGACCATATTTATACAAGTATCTCTTTATAGTGGAATAGTGTACCACAACTCCAGTTTCTGCCAGATCTTTCTGGAGGGATCGTGCAGTCAAACGTGGGTTTTGAATTGCTTTTCTCACAATCCTGCGAGCTGTTCTGTCTGATATTTTTCTTGGTCTTCCAGATCTTGCTTTAACTTCCACTGTTCCTGATGACTGCCATTTCTTAATTACATTCCGAACAGAGGATATTGACATCTGAAAACGCTTTGCTATCTTCTTATAGCCTTCTCCAGCTTTGTGAGCGTCAACTATTTTCAGTTTCAGTTTTCTAGACAACTGCTTAGAAGAACCCATGGTGCTGATTGTTGGGGCAAGGTCAGATGAGTCTGGCCATTTAAAACCTTTGAGATTGACATCACCTGGTCTTCCCAGACGATGATTGAGAACAATCCATGACACTGGCAGGTCTCAGCTTTGCAAAGGGGCAGTGCATGCTATAAATTCTGCAGGGTGCCTAAACTTTTGCAGACGCCATTTTTTTGTTTTCTGTAATTTTGAAAGTGTAAATGATGGAAATAAAATCTAACTTTTTTTGACATATTATAAGAATGTCTAATCTGTAATTTGATGCCATTTGGAGATTTTTCCATCTTTCCTTGGCTTCGTTATGCACATTAATACACATTTTTACCTGGGGTGCCCAAATTTTTGATCCCCACTGTACATAATGAATATGAATATTATTTCTGTATGAAATATTATTTTATCTGCAAAAAGCTAACAGAGAATTTGCCTTATCCCAGAGTGGTAGCAATGTGCAGAATGTCTGTGTCAATTTGTGTGAAAACTATAATTTCGTGTACCTATATATTGTAGGTGGAAACACGAATAAATCATTGTACTGAAAAGTACAAGGCTAATGCCATCTGGTTAGATTTTAACTGTCATCTTTCATGAAATTTTTCACAAGGAAATAATAACAGATTGGCCAATGGTGCTATTTTTTTCTTGAACCAGTCTTTGGAATCTTTAGAATGAACCTAATTGGGCATATTGCAGTATATGATATTTTATACAAAATTAAATAGACTTTCAAAGCAAATTACATATTTTTTGTATAAAATCCGACTAGCCAAAATTTTTAATTTTAGTTTTTGATGGTGGGGAACAGTAAAAAAAAATGTGTCTGGTTTTGATTTCTGTCTGTGACACCATTGGGGAGATTTTCTCTTACACCCTGTTTATCTGACACCCATGCAAGAAATGGGGGAAGTGGCTGCTACCAAGACAGAAAAGAACAGCAACAAAAACATTGTCAGATGTTCTAACCCTTCCTTGCTCTACTAAAAATATGTTCTTGTCTGAGCTATTGTTGGAGAGATTTTCCATCAATTCCTGTTACTGTCCTTCAAATATGGTATATACCAGTAGCACTAAACCCTTCCCCACCCTGCACAAAGCTAAATAAAATGTTTTGGCTGAAGATATGCTTGAACAGTGTGTACATTTCTAAATACCCAACTTTATTTTATATGTTAGTCGACTGTCTATTTGGGATTTTTAAAGCATTTGTAAACCATTAAAAAATGGTACAAAGCTACATAAATTGTTAGTGCTTTTAATCACAGAAAACAGATGAGAGCACCCACTGTTTTTTCACACTTTTTGTCAGTTTGTAAATAACTTGTACAGAATTGGCATTACTAAAAGTTCACTAGAATTTAAATATTATCTTTTAATTAAACAATGGCAGTAATTTCATATACCGTATATACTCGAGTATAAGCCAACCCGAATATAAGCCGAGGCACCTAATTTTACCACAAAAAATGGGGAAAACGTATTGACTCGAGTATAAGCCTAGGGTGAGAAATGTGCAGCTACTGTAAGTGGAAAAGAGGGTCAACAATGCCCATTTGCAGCCTAACTGTGCCCATTTGCATGCCTCACTGTGTCAATTTGCAGCCATAGGTCCCCCAAACTTTAAACTTGGTAGTTAAGGGTTCCTAAATGCCCCCTAGCTGCAGCCAAATGGGGGTCTCTGGACCCAAAGGGTCCCAAAATGACATTGCTGCAGATGGACACAGTTGACCGACTTTGGGGCCCCCGTATCTCGGGGTCACTTGGTGCTAGGAACCCCATTTTGGTTTGGTATGCAAACTGGGTGGAACTAGCACCACAACATATCTAAATTTAGTGTTTCTATCACCAAGTAGTCCCGAGATAGGGGGCCCCAAAGTCGGGTCGGAAAATGTTAAGCACTTTTCTGCAGTAGAGAATGACATTTCCCGACCCAACTTTGGGCCCCGTATCTCGTGGCCACTTGGTGCTAGGAACCCCAAATTTGGTATGCAAACCCAGGGTATCACTACAACATATTCAAATTTGGTCTTCCTATCTTCAAGTGGCCCGAGATACGGGGCCCCAAATTCGGGTCGGAAAATCTCATTCTCTGTGCTTGACTCAAGTATAAGCTGAGGGGGGTATTTTCAGCACAAAAAAATGTGCTGAAAAACTCGGCTTATACTCGAGTATATATGGTACATGTTTTTGTTATAACACACTTACCTAACCTACAGTGGCCTAAGGTAAGTGTCATTACCATAACTATTTAAACAGTGCTAGATATCAACTGACTAAAAACACATATTTTTTAAGGTTTTCAACTGGAAGTGTGTGTTGTGACTTTATTATGTAGTTTGGCTTTAGAACTTGTAGCTCTTGATTGATATAGTAATTTGTGTAAATGAGTAAACCAATAATTAAAATGGTTACTGGGAGGATGCGAGTTTATACATCCACTGCAAAATGGAATTAAATCAATTGAATTAAATTTTGTGTGATTACGTTCTTTTTACTATGCTAGTATAAAGCATGCATTTTCCCCTGCAAAGTAACATCAATTCAACTCTGAAACTGTTTTTAGATACAAGGCTAAATTGTTTGGCAATTTTATTTGTATTTTAAAGCTTTACCTTTAGTAATTGAAACCTTCAACACTTGCAGCTCATAAAGTATAGGGCATTGACTAAACCTATCTTTAAACGTGGACTTTAAGTTTTTATTGCCACACATACAGTAACAAGAGAGAATGGCCAGATTTATTTCCAGTAACATGCTCTCTGAACCTTTTATTTTTCATTGCTTCAGCAAAGGATTATGGGTATGTTATCTTTAATGAAATCCTCATTTAATTTCAGCTGAATTTCATGCTTTGGTGGAAAGCTGCAGTTTGGCTTTTTTTTTTAATGAATAATGTATTTTTATCCAACTAATAACCATGGGCTAATTTTGAACAATAGTGTTTGATGATAGAATTCAAAAGAAAAAGATGGAACCTTAAAATATTTCAGTAGAAAAAATAAAATAAAACATTCACAGTGTTGTGGAATCTCACTTATTTGTTTTCTTATGGACTTATTTCGAAAATGAAGGCAAGGTTTAGTAACAGCAAAACCAAAGATCTAAATGGTTGAATTACAATTTAGAAAAGATAATTACTGGCCCTGTAACTATGCTTGGAACCGAATTTTAAACACAAACATGACAGCAGATACTTTATATTGTATATTGAATGCTAGAAATATGGCTGCAGCTCAAATTTGTAAGATATGTACAAACACCGTGATCATAAAAATAGAAAAAAAAGCTGCGCACAAAATTAAACTAAAATATACAGTGACAGAAATAGTTGCACCAGATGATCACTATAATGAACATTAAATCATAATAATAAATAAATATGCAATACGTGATGAATAACCAATCCTCAAGTACAGGAGGATTTAAAAAAAAAAAATTATATATAAAAGTCCAGTGAATTAAGTGAAAGTGATGACTTAATCAAATCCTTCTGTGCAGATAAAACACGGGTACTTGTGAACCTCCACCACACAACCTATGCGCTTACCAGAAGGCAAGCTGTGTAAAGCCTGTAGTATTAGATCAGCATCCAGATGGAGGAGATAGATTGCTTCCAGGTGCCCACCTTTCCCCCACGAGATGCAACCTCTGACCGTGATCGCTGCTTGCTGGTCTGCCTATTGAGTTGGGATCCTCTGGCTTGTCCTCAGTGTATTCACAGCTGATTTATGCAATTTTCGATTTGATGTCTGGATGCTGATCTAATACTACAGGCTTTACACTGCTTGCCTTCTGGTAAGCACATAGGTTGTTGGTGGAGGCCATTATCAATACCTCGTAATGCCATTTGGCCTTTGCAACGCTCCGGCAGTTTTTCAGGATTTATTAACAATGTCCTCTGAGATTTGTTGCAGCTATGTGTAGTGGTTTATCTCGATGATATCCTCATTTTTTTCCAAGTCCCTAGAGAGCCACCACACAGATGTCTGTCGTGTGCTTCAGAAGCTGAGAGATAACAATCTCTATATTGGAGAAGTGTGAGTTCCATCGTGAACAGGTTAAATTCCTTGGTTATGTAATTTCCACTGCCGGTTTTTCAATGGACCCAGAGAAACTTTCAGCAGTCCTACAGTGTTCTCGACCCGTGGGTATACATCCTCTGCAATGTTTTCTTGGCTTTGCCAATTATTATTGAAAGTTTATTCATAACTACTCATCTCTGGTCAAGCCCCTGACTGATATGACCAGAAAGGACGGTAACCCACAGAGTTGGTCTTCGAAGTCCATTAAGGCCTTTGAGAGTCTCAAGGCTGCCTTTGTTTCTGCTCCTGTGTTGGCACATTCTGATCCTACGTTACCCTTTAACCTTGAGGTCGATGCTTCTGAGACTGGAGTAGTAGTAATAGGAGTAGTAGTAGCCCTTCTGTCTCAACGTCCTACCTCTGAGAGCGCTATGAATCCTTGTGGCTACTTTTCCAAGAAATTGTCACCTGCGGAATGCAATTACAAGATTGGGGACAGAGATTTGTTAGCAATCATTTTAGATCTTAAAGAATGGACGCATCTCCTCGAAGGCACCACTGTGCCGGTTCTCATTCTTACTGACCATAAGAATCTCACATTCTTGTCTGAGGCTAAACGCCTCTCTCCCAGAAGGGCGTGATGGGCTATTTTCTTGTTACGTTTCAATTACATGAAAATTACACTGGCAGTCAAGGGGTTAACAGTAGGGGGCGATGAAGGAGCCTGGCGGACAAGATGGGCGAACTAGAGATACTGTTGTACAAGGAGGATTTTGTGGGAGATTCAGAGACCTGGTTCAACAGATCTCATGATTGGCAACCATTCAAGGGTATACCCTTTATCGCAGGGATAGAGAGGGTAAATAAGGGGAAGGGGTATGCCTATAAATCTCTTTCATGTCCCTGTCAGAATAGGAATCCACCTTATTTGCAAAGGCAGAAATCAATTTGGCGGCGCTCGATTTCCCACTGTCGCGCCTGGGTGAGCAAACATACAGCTACGGCGACGGCGGCTCTGCAGCTAGTGATTACATTTCCCTGCCCCCACATACACGTACATAAGAACATAGATGCCACCATTTTTTTTTTATCCAAGGTCTTTTAAAAAACATATATAATGTTTGGGGGGTTAACTAATGTTCAGGCCTAAAATGAGCATTTTGACATGTATGCAAAAGCTGAAGAAAATGACTTTGGCAAAGCTGGCAAAGCTGTCAAATGCTAGCTTCTATGCATAGAACTACAAAACATAGTTACATAGTTGGTAAGGTTGTAAAAAAAAAACATCAGTCCATCCAGTTCAACCTGAGTGTGCGTGTGTCCCTGTATGTTGTGATCATTAAGGTAAACATAGCTGTTCTCCTATGGTATTTTTTTTTCAAACTGATTTTTATTGAAAAGTATACAAGGAATGGGTTACAGCAGTACAACAATTGAATCGAAGCCTAATGTAACAGTATCCAATAGTAATAGTAGCAAGTTAGTGGAACATGAGTTTAAGAACGTAGATAATGGACATAATCAGACATCTCAAAGAAAGTGTTTATGTATATCAATACAAAATGAGTAA
Organism: Lithobates sylvaticus; assembly: GCA_028564925.1. NCBI lineage: Eukaryota > Metazoa > Chordata > Amphibia > Anura > Ranidae > Lithobates > Lithobates sylvaticus. Next base: position 120,659,557 of record CM053032.1, on the reverse strand, counting down.
TCAGTTTCTTATAACCGCATATAATTGCTTCAGAATGATTAACACCAGATTAATAAGAGCAGATGTTGTCTATATGTTGTGCTTGATGTGTGGTATCTTTTCAGAGCATTGGTCCTATGGGCTTCTTTTCTGAGAGACCTAACCTTGTCCCTAGGGAGTGGAAGGTTGATACTTTTTGGGCTTGTGAGGTTGTATGATAGAAGGTGCGTTGGTTGAATAAGTAAATACTCAGGCCAATGGAGTCCTCTTAAAGTTATTGTAAGGGCTTGTTTAAAAAAATAAAAAATAAATAACAAACATGTTATACTTGCCTCCTCTGTGCAGTGGGTTTTGCACAGAGCAGCCCAGATCCTCCTCTTCTCGGGTCCTTCTTTGCTACTTCTGACCCCTCAGTCCTATTGAGTTTCCCCACAGTCAGCAGCTTCCTATGGGGGCACTCGAGCTAAGTCACAGCTTTGTGTGTCCATTCAGACATGGAGCCTCAACCCGGTCCCGCCCCATCTCTCCCCTGATTTTCTGACTGATTTTGATTGACAGCCGTGGGCGCCAATAATGCCACTGATGTGTCTCAGACAATCAGGAGGAGTGTCCCAGATGGCTTAGACACTCGTGGACATCGCTGGGGAGAGATGGACCTCAGGTAAGTAATTAGGGGGTGCTGGGGAGGCTGCTACACACAAAAGGCTTTTTATCTAAGATAAAAAACCTTCTGCTTAAAACTCTTTTGACCACTTGCCGACCACCCGCTGCAGTTATACTGCGGCAAGGTGGCTCGGCTGCGTGAATCGGCGAACATGTACAGCGGCTCGTTTTTTTTTATTTATTGGGTGTGTTTTATAGCAGAAAATAAAAAATATTGTTATTTTTTTCAAAATTGGCAGTCTTTTTTTGTTTATAGTGCAAAAAATAAAAACCGCAGAGGTGATCGAATACCACGACCACGCTATTGTCAGTTAAAGTAGCGCAGTGCTGTATTGCAAAAAATAGCCTGGTCATTAAGGTGCAAATCTTTCGGGTTGCAGTGGTTAATTATTGACGGGTTTGGGGACTGACTGAGGTCTATTCAGACTTGGTTGCAGATTGGATTAGGTGGGGAGAGGGGAGAAGAAAAAGAACAACAACAAAAACAAAGGGAGGGGAAGGAAGGGGGGTGGGGGGGGGGGTTAATGCATTCCAAATTATTCCATCGAAGCAAAGCTAAATTTGTTGAAGAGATTAGCAATAGTATTGTGAAAGAGGTTTGGGAGTTTAGGTGTAATTAATGTAACATCAGATGATATTCATGTATCTCGTTGAGTGCGGTTGTGGGAGGTTATTCTGCTTTCTTGAAGGTATCAGTTTGTTGATTTAAAATGAAGCCAACAGACCCATAGGTGCGTGAATTTGAAAGATGTGTCTTTTGCAATGGCAATACGTTCTTCCATGTCAGCTATCTTGTTTATTCTGTTATACCATTCACCCTCCTAAGGTTTTAGCATAACATTTTTTACTGGACTTACTTTTTTTTGTCTGCATCCGGCATACAGGGTTAATTTCTGTATATTGTAGAAGTTCAGAGGGCAATAAATATACACTGCTAAGGCAATTAAGCATATGTTTCTAACTGCACAGAGGGATGATACTGAATTCTGATTTCAGCCCTTCTCTACTGGAAACTCAGTTTATTTGAACTAACAGCCTCCCTCAATGGCGGTAGATATTGTTACACTAATGGCTTTAACTGTTTAATCAGTGTTATACATTTGCTTAAAGGACTTTTTAAAATGCATTCAACATTACTAAAAAAGGGTGCATTAAGGTTAAAATGTTCAAAATATGCTGTAAAAAAAAAGTACTGAACTAATTTTAGGGGTCATTCATACCACAACGCATATGATAAAGCAATCGCAGTAACATGCTGGTTTTGTTGTCATTCATTCTTAATTTCACTTCAATACATATATATAGTGGCCTATAGTGTATCAAAACAATTTCCATGTGTTGAGGCATGGTAAAGGTCTATTCAGAATGATTGAGCTGGCTTAACACAACCTGTGTCAAAGCATAATAATACATGCATTTACACATGCACATCTTGATTTAGACAAGCACATTTCCACAACCCATTTCCATATGTACGAAATTAAACTACTTTCTGCTAGCAATTTGTGAATAGACAATTTGTGGTTTATTGAATTTGGTAGGCTGATGTAATGGATGTGTAATGAGGAAACTATTAGCTAATTTTGCTGTAAGGTTTATGTACCACAAATCTTCATTGTGTCTAGTTTAAATATGTTTGAATATGCAATAGTCATTTGATAAAACAGAGCTACTATTCTCAGTAACAGTGCAGAGGCATAAATAAAACTATGTATTGAAGACGTTTTTACATGCTTTTTCAGTGAACTTTCTATCTTTTGCAGTTTCAAAGACCCAATGACTTTTCCCCAGCTTTTCGATTTGGCACTGTTCCTAATGGCAGCACTGAAAGAAACATCCGCAATAACTACCTCGAAATGCATACATACATGGTGAAATTTAACCAAAAATCTGTACAAGATGCTCTGCTATCTTTAAAAACTGGGTAAGCCAAGGGCAAGAAAATAACGGGGGGCTTGGCAGGATGGTTACTGTCTGAATCCTTTGTACAATTTCATAAATATGCAACAATGCAGAGGCTGCAAAATCATACATCTTATATTAGCAAATGTAAGTAAAATATAATATTATTATCAGCTATCCTTACCCTCTCTCTGATCACTACCTTATTAACTTCACTCTCTCCCTCCACCTCTGCCCCCTCACCCTCCATACACGGTTACCCGTAGAAACATTTGCCATCTTAACACTTCTCTTCTCTACTCTGCGACTGACCACCTCTATGACAAAATTGCACCTCTGTCCTGCACCAACCTAGCCACTTCTGTCTACAACACTTCACTTCTAGCCTCACTGGACACACTGGCCCCCCTCACTACACATAGAATCAGGCCCTGCCTCCTTCAACCCTGGCAAATGGATGATACTAAATGTCTGTAAAAACACAGCCATGATCTCGAGCGCCTGTGGCGTAAGACTAATGCCACGTACACATGATCGGAAATTCTGCCAGAAAAAGTCTGATGAGAGCTTTTGGTTGGAAAATGCGACCATGTGTATGCTCCATCGGACTTTTGCTGGCGGAATTCCAGCCAGCAAAAGATTGAGAGCAGGTTCTCAATTTTTCGGTCGGAAAAAGTTCTGATCGGAAATTCCAATCGTCTGTAGCAATTCCGACGTGCAAAACTCCTACGCATGCTCAGAAACAATTCGACACATGCTCGGAAGCATTGAACTTCATTTTCTCGGCTCGTCGTAGTGTTGTACGTCACCGCGTTCTTGGCGGTCGAAAGTTCAGCAAACTTTTGTGTGACCGTGTGTGTGCAAGCCAAGCTTGAGCAGAATTTCGTCGGAAAAACCATCCAAGATTTTTCCGACGGAAAATCCGCTCGTGTGTATGCGGCATAAGTCCCAGAAAGATTTCAGCCAGTTTAAATCTGCCCTCCAAAAATACAATTACAGCCTCCTCACTGCCAAGCAGACCTATTTCATCACTCTCATTAAAAACGTATCATCCCGTCCCCGTCAACTCTTCTCTACCTTCAACTCTCTACTTCGCCCTCCACTGCCTCCACCCACTAACTCGCTCACCCAAAGAATTAAATTGAAAATACTAACAACTACCTACAAAGCAAGCCACAACTCTGCCCCCAGCTACATCACTGACTTGGTCTCAAAATACCAACCTAATCGTTCTCTTCGTTCTTCTCAAGACCTCCTTCTCTCTAGCTCACTCATCACCTCCTCCCATGCTCATCTCCAGGACTTTTCCAGAGCCTCTCAAAGCCTATGGAACTTCTTACCCCAATCTGTCAGTCTATATCCCACTCTATTGGCTTTTAGACTATCCCTGAAAACCCTCCTCTTCGGAGATACCTATCCCACCCACATCTAACAACTGTATTTTCATTTTGTCCATCTGATCATCCCCCACAGCTACTACCCTTTGTTCCACTTAACCCTCCCTTCTAGATTGTATGCTCTAATGAGCAAGGCCCTCTAATCCTTCCTGTATTGAATTGTATTGTAATTGTACTGTCTTCCCCGATGTTGTAAAGCGCTGCGCAAACTGTTGGCGCTATATAAATCCTGTATAATAATAATAATAATAATAATCATATATTATTAAAGCAGAGGTCCGCCCAAAAAAAATAAAAAAATTAAAAACCAGCAGCTACACATACTGCAGCTGCTGGCTTTTAATAATAGGACACTTAGGCTCCATATACATGGGACGTTCAGGCAAAGTTCTCTGAGCTTTTTTATTTGAAAGCTTGAAAGGCCCGTTTAGCCACGTTTGCGTCTAGAAGCATTTAGTAAGTATAATATCATAAGACCCTCCCCAAGCTCAAAAAAAGGTTTTATTTAACTTTTTCAGCCATTTTGTGAGATCAGAGTGAGTAGCAGCAGCAAAGAAAGCAGCAGTGTCCTTGTATTTGTCCCCATTTCTGTGCTTTTTTTTACAATGGATCCCAGAATGAGCATATGTGAGGAAATGCTCCTGACGTTGCTCTTGATGAAGCTAAAATGACTCCAAAAATTGTGTGCGAGGACCAGAGTTCGTCGCTACTGGACCCATCCATTGATCGCGCAGCGCATGTCAGTAGGATATTTTACTAACATTTCCGTACAGCTGCGTACCTACCCCGATACATTTTTTAATTTTACACGCATGTCCATTGCCTCATTTGACATTCTACTAGAAAAAGTTCGGCCCAGTCTGACACGCTTGGACATCAACATGAGGAAGAGTGTGCCACCAGAGGAACGTCTGTTGGTGACTATCAAATTTCATGAAACTATGTTTGATCACGTCGGTGATCAGGCTCAATGGTGGGGTCATCTTTTTCATATCTACCAACATATGGGTCAAATTACAATTATACTTTGTAAAACAACATTTCTAGTGGTGTATTGGATTGGATCAAGGGCTATATATGGTCTATGAATCATTGCAAGTAATTACCATTTTTTTATTTTTTTTATGTTTTCTCATCGTTTTCCATAATTTTTTTGTGTTTTAATGTCCAAAAAATTGTGTACCTTTAAAAACGCTTATAAACGAAAATGCGGCTAAATGCCGGTACTGCGTTAAGCCACGTTTGGCGTCTGAAACATGGAAATCTTCAGCGTCTGAACTAATTTTTTTGCCTTCAAAGAAAGGCTGTTAAACATACGTGTACATGGTCACATACGATAACATTGAATGAGTTCAGGGGCAGTTGAAAAAAGCGCCCAACTGCCTCTAAACATGCATTTAGCAGCAGCAGTGTACATGGGGCCTTACCTGTTCTGGAATCCATCGATGTCTGCACCGCAGCTGATGTTTCCATCAGATGTTGAATGCTGCCACTACCCTACTGCGCATACGCAAGGCCCGCTCCTCTCTTCTACTGGCCCGGCGACAGGGGAAGGAGGAGGGAGAGGAGGGAGCCTCAGCCGTGATGTCAATCCGGAAGTGGGAAAGGATACCTGTCAAAGACAGGTATACTGTCCCCCCTCCCCCTCTTAAAGGTGCCAATTGTGGCACCGGAGGGGGGGGGGATTCAGATGAGCGGAAGTTTCACTTTTGGGTGGAACTCCACTTTAATATTAAATTATATAAAGACACAAGTCCATCTAGTTGAACCAATATATAGAACATGTAGTTCAGAAGTGCTCTTTTTAAGTTAAAGCGGAGCTCCACCCTAAAGTGGAACTTCCGCTTATCGGATTTCCCCCCCTCCGGTGCCACAATTGGCACCTTTCAGGGGGGAGGGGGGTGCAGATACCTGTATAATACAGGTATCTGCACCCACTTCCGGGACTAGCTGCCCCGCCCCTATCCGAGGATGCCCGCCCATATCCGAGGGTTCCCGTTGTGTCTTGGGAAACACACAGTTCCCATGACACAGCGGGGACCAATAAAGACGCGCAGCGTGACTCGCGCATGCGCAGTAGGGAACCGGGCAGTGAAGCTGCAAGCTTCACTTCCTGATTCCCTGACAGAGGATGGCGGCGTGGCAGCCGAGAGATGAGCGATCGCTCGTCGTCTTCTGCCGACATCGCTGGAACCTGGAACAGGTAAGTGTCCATTTATTAAAAGTCAGCAGCTGCAGTATTTGTAGCTGCTGACTTTAAAAAAAAAAAAAAAAATCGGGTGGACCTCCTCTTTAATCATATCTAGGTAAGGATTGGTGGAATTGTCAGAAACTGGTTAGAGCTGAAACCAGCAAAAGATTTGCAAATTATGCTTTAGAGAATAAGCCTATTTTACACTTCCCAGAAACCATCAGGCTGCTGTTGCTTTACTGTACCTCCCAAAATGAAGGTGGTTTACCAAGAGAAATATTAAGGTCAATAATCAACTTTTTACCTTTTATTTATTTGTAAAGCAAGGTAAACCAGCACTGAATATTTTGTCATTTTAGTTCTTTAGAACTGAAGACAATTCTACTTTTGCTAACCTATCAGTGTCTTGATGGATTTTCATTTATTCAGTCCAATTGCAGTCGGTGCCTGCACTTTTCCCAGCAGTTTTGGCAATCAGTAAATTCAGTTGGGTTGATTTGCCAAAGGCAAATAGGCTGTTCACTTTGCGAGAGATGTTTCATTTTGCAAGGAAATTTTTCCATAACTTGATGAATGAGAAGAAGCACTGCTGACTCCCATCGTCCACACACGTGCAATCAAAAATGCTGTTTTTTTTTTTTTATTTTCCTTGGAAATGATTGGATATTTTTTGCGAGGCAAATTTGTACCACATTCACTAAGCTAAGCTAAAATATCCTTGCAAATTAAATATTCCCTTGCAAAGGGAACATCCTATTTACTCTCAACCCCAAAAGCATCAACCATGCTAACTGTAATGCTTTCCCAAAGAAGTTTATACCATCAAGCTAAATACAAATATCAATTTTAAATGTAGTATACAGTAAATGTACCTTACTAAATTTACAATTTTATTATTAAAACTTTAAGTACAGTATTTATATATACTTATGGCTTGTTGTTTCTTTTATTGTAGAAAACTGGATGCCTTTATCTATGATGCTGCTGTGCTAAACTACATGGCAGGGAGGGATGAAGGTTGTAAGTTAGTGACTATTGGCAGTGGCAAAGTCTTTGCATCCACTGGTTATGGAATTGCTATACAGAAGGACTCTGGATGGAAAAGACAGATTGATCTTGCAATTTTGCAGTTGTTTGGTGACGGTAAGTAAAGTCTGAATGCTGACTATTAAGAGGCATAGGTATATAACAAGTGCAACACTCACAAACCCAAACTAAAATCATAAACTTAAATAGTAATGAAAAATACTGCTACTAAGCATGTGCAAAGGAACGGTGACCATCTTTGATGCTGGAATTCTGTGTTGCTGTACCCTGTGATACGCTGTTACTTCTGGATGTTTGTAAGTGCTTAAACTTAATAAATTCTTTTTTATGGGGGATTTTTCTTTTATTATATGAGCATTGGTCCTGCTGAGCTAATTCCCAGGGGTGCAGCGGTTTCCTGCAAGTTATGGATGTATATGATGACAACTGACAGCAAAATTCCTGGTGTCTCTGTGGATGAGTGGAGGATGGAGAGAGGGCCCTTTCCCTGGGGGAATTGCACTATGCACATGTGACCACTCTTATATGGAGGGTCGCATTATTTGGTAAGCGTTGTGTGTGACCCATGACACCTGGGAGACCTTTCAAGTGTTTGATGATGACGGCCTGAGGAGCTCATTCTATTTTCTCATCATGGCTTGTGGGGCTGTTTTTATTCTGTCCTAGTGTATTTTCTGTTGTATATGCCTCTGTATGATTTCTTCGATTTAAGCATTTTGTTGATTTATGATTTTGTATATTACCACAATATCATGGTTTATGTAAAGCCTTTTGATTACACATATTGCTGTTAACAATAGACATTTGGGGAAAGGCCTATGGCTACACCACCCTAAATGTGCCTGACCTCATCTGATCTTGAAAGCTAAGCAGGGTTGGGCCTGGTTAGTACTTGGATAGGATACATTGGGAGTAAGATCTCAGTGATTCATAGGTTTATTTTTCATTACTATTTAATTTTTATCATTTTAGTTTAGGGTTTGTGAGCGCTGCACTTGTTATAAACCTACTGTTGTCCTGAGTATCTAGGCATAGTGTCAACGGCTAATATATGCATGGATTCACCTGAGCGCAGATACTTCACTTCTATTTCTATAAAAAAGCATAGATAGGATAGACAAGAGGAGTTGTTGGCTTAATTTTAGTAATACCGTTAAATATGCCACATTCAAGTGCTTTTACATCAAGAATAACTGTTCATAAAGCAATAATTTATACTTGGCAACATAATATACAGTATCTAATTAACAAATTCAATATATACAGTGGCCACTTTCTGCACACCTATGTAGTATCAGGTAGGACCACCTGTTATTATCAGAACAACTGGAATTTCATGTGACTGGGATTCAAGAAGATAATGGAAGCATTCAATAAGTGTATATCCAGACAAAAAGTATTAGTTTTGGATAGAGTGGAAAAGAGTTAGAACCCCTGTTTGATTTTTATTGCTATCTGGGGCTCTATTAAATAAATGATCCCTCACTTTCTGGCTTGCTGACAAAGTTTTACCAACCAGGAAGTGAGAAGAACTATCCAACAGTGAGAGTTTTTTTTTAGACAAGGTTTATAAGGTTTAAAAAAAAAGACACAAAAAAAAGACACAAGTCCATCCAGTTCAACTTATGTGTTTTTGTATGATTTTAATTCTCTACATTTCTATTCTCTACTTTGCAGATCCCTACCTTTTGTTATTCTGAAGGAATAGCTGTTTGTTTGTCTGTGTCCATGTTCTGAGTGAATCTGCATGGGAGTGACTTTATAATTATTAATCAGTTGCTGCACCTGCAGGGCTCTAATGAGGAAATTGGCAAAGTCTGAATCCTTTTAGATGTGATGTCCCTTCGGGAGTATGCCACCAAAAATGACATTTTTGTTGCAGGGGATTCTCAAAATATGATTTGTATCTTAGTGCAGATTTCTGGGAAAACCAGAAATCCAATCGCTCAAGCAGGAAATTATATATCTAGGGTTGTTCTGTACTCCATTTGTGTACAGAACTCCTCCAGGTAGCCATATTGCATTGCATTTTACAGAGTATTACAGCACTGCAGACTGAAAAGGAAAGGTCATTTTTAATAACATTTGTTTACAATATAACTTGTATTGCAATTGTATAACCTATAATATTTTTTTTTAATCTGCTAATTTTTTCTCCATGAAAGTGAGGTTATCCTTTAAGTCTGTGATCCACAAGCACCCCAGTTCCTCTTCCATCATTGATGATTGATGTAATAAACATCATCTGCCATGTAGCTGCCCAACCCCCTATTTTGTCAAGGTCTTCCTGTAATAATGCTATATCCTGTGCAGAAGTTATTTTGTAATTTGGTATCATCAACAAACACTGAAACTGAGCTCTTAATTCTAACTTCTATATCATTATAAACAAACAACTCACAACATTAGACCATTCACAGAATTCATAATTTATCATTACCCTTTGGAACTGTTAATGTAACCAGTTTCCTATCTATGTACAAAAATTTAATTAAAGTGGTTGTAAACTCCAATCTTTGACTTGTACCTATAGGTAAGCCTATTATAAGGCTTTCCTATAGGTACTGTAAATATTTTCCAAACATGCACCTGTAGGAGATATTTACTATATATGCAGCCGATGATGTCATTGGCGCATTTGCTCTGAAGGAACGGCCACTCGGGCTGTTCTTTCAGAATCCTGTGCCGTAAACAGCGGCTCCCCTGCGCATGAGTGACATCATTGCAGCTCTGGCCAGTCACACAGTCTGAGCCCATGGACCTGGAAGGAAGACGGGTGAAGATGGAAACAGCCTCCAGAGATGACAGGGCATCACTGGAAGGCTTAGATTCAGGTAAGTTTGACATAATGTGCTAGTATGTGATGCATTATTATGGCACATTATGGCTTTACCTTGAAGGTCAGAAAAAAAAGTAACCTGGTGGTTTACTACCGCTTTAACACCAACAGGCCTTATTTTGTAAATAAAAATTATTTTGTAGATTAACATTTCTGTCCCTGTTGCAGATTTGTCTTCACTTCCTTTCTGGTGAATCCATTGTCACCAGAACAAAATGTCTGGTGACAATGGACAGAAGTCAGTCAGTCTCTCCAAAGGAACCTTGGATAACAGTTAAAACTTGAGAGAAGATCTTATGCCTGCTGACTCTATCCAACAATTTAAAAATTGTTTTTAGCTTAATATACACTTAGGGGATTTTGGTTTAATCCCAAGTTATTTATAATATGCATGCCAAATGTCATTTCTACCATCTGCATGCCATAGACATGACATAGTTACATAGTTAGTCAGGTTGAAAAAAGACACAAGTCCATCTAGTTCAACCAAAATAAAATAATAATAATAATAATGCAATCCCATATACACAATCCTTCACCCACAGTTGATCCAGAGGAAGGCAAAAAACCCCAGCAAAGCATTCTCCAATTTGCTACAGCAGGGGCAAAAAAATCCTTCCTGATCCCCTGAGAGGCAGATCAGATTTTCCCTGGATCAACCTTACCTAATATATGTTAGTACCCAGTTATATTCTGTACATTTAGGAAATAATCCAAGCCTTTTTTAATGCAATCTACTGAACTTGCCAGAACCACCTTTGGAGGGAGTCTATTCCACATTTTCACTCTTACTGTGAAGAAACCTTTCCATATTTGGAGATTAAATCTTTTTTACTCTAGATGTAGACACTCATTAAACCAGTCATTATTTTCCAGTCTTCTGCTGTCCAGTTTTTGTGATTTCATGCCCAATGTAAACAAATTTTCCTGTGCTTAGCAGACAGTTGTTGAAACCCATAGCTCATTTTCTTCAAGGTTTAATGTATTTTGCATTAAGGTGCCCTTCTCCATGCCACTGTTTTTAAGGGTTATTTTAACAGTTAGAACAAAAATAGTGTCACAGGATTGGAGTAGGGGGATTAATTATGTGCCTCTCAAAAACAGACAACCTTGACAACCTTATAAAATACAATTTTATTAGTGCATTTAAAATATACAAATATTACAAAAACATTCCATATCCTTTCTATATCAAATATTCAATAGCATAATGTATGTTGAAAAAGGCTTGGTGGATCAAAATGTTTCACACATAAAATTGCATCATCGGATCCACTTGCCATAGTTAAAGAAGGATATGGTACATGGTACAATATCTATCATGGAAAATAACAAATGCATAATATGAATAACATTTACATACTTAAAGCCATGTACATGAATCAGTCATCATCAGTATACATTTCTTTAGACTCAGTATCACAGGAGAAAATGGACAAAAAAAAAGTATATATATACAGTGGTGTGAAAAAGTGTTTGCCCCCTTCCTAATTTCCTGTTCCTTTGCATGTTTGTCACACTTAAGTGTTTCGGAACATCAAACCAATTTAAACAATAGTCAAGGACAACACAAGTAAACACAAAATGCAATTTGTAAATGAAGGTGTTTATTATTAAAGGTGAAAAAAAATCCAAACCATCATGGCCCTGTGTGAAAAAGTGATTGCCCCCTAAACCTAATAACTGGTTGGGCCACCCTTAGCAGCAACAACTGCAACCAAGCGTTTGCGATAACGTGCAATGAGGCTTTTACAGCGTCCTGGAGGAATTTTGGCCCACTCATCTTTGCAGAATTGTCCTAATTCAGTTACATTAGAGGGTTTTCGAGCATGAACGGCCTTTTTAAGGTCATACCACAACATCTCAATAGGATTCAGGTCAGGACTTTGGCTAGGCCACTCCAAAGTCTTCATTTTGTTTTTCTTCAGCCATTCGGTGGTGGACTTGCTGGTGTGTTTAGGATCATTGTCCTGCTGCAGAACCCAAGTTTGTTTCAGCTTGAGTACACGAACAGATGGTCGGACATTCTCTTTCAGGATCTCTTGGTAGACAGCAGAATTCATAGTTCCTTTTATCACGGCAAGTCTTCCAGGTCCTGAAGCAGCAAAACAGCCCCAGACCATCACACTACCACCACCATATTTTACTGTTAGTATAATGTTCTTTTTCTGAAATGCAGTGTTCCTTCTACGCCAGATATACTTGGACACACACCTTCCAAAGAGTTCCACTTTTGTCTCATCGGTCCACAGAATGTTGTCCCAAAAGTCTTGGGGATCATCAAGATGTGTTGTGGAGAAATTGAGACGAGCTGATGTTCTTTTTGCTCAGCAGTGGTTTTCTCCTTGGAACTCTGCCATGCAGGCCATTTTTGCCCAGTCTTTTCCTGATGGTGGAGGCATGAACGCTGACCTTAACTGAGGCAAGTGAGGCCTGCAGTTCCTTGGACGTTGTTGTGGGGTCTTTTGTGACCTCTTGGATGAGTCGTCGCTGCGCTCTTGGGGTAATTTTGGGCGGCCGGCCACTCCTGGGAGGTTCACCACTGTTCCATGTCTTCGCCATTTGTGGATAATGGCTCTCACTGTGGTTCGCTGGATTCCCAAAGCTTTGGAAATGGCTTTATAACCCTTTCCAGACTGATAGATCTCAATTACTTTCTTTCTCAATTGTTCCTGAATTTCTTTGGGTCTCGGCATGATGTGTAGCTTTTAAGGATCTTCTGGTGGACCTTACTGTGTCAAGCAGCTCCTATTTAAGTGATGCCTTGATTGTGAACAGGTGTGGCAATAATCAGGCCTGGGTGTAGCTAGAGAAATTGAACTCAGGTGTGGACAACCACAGTTATAGTATGTTTTAACAAGGGGGGCAATCACTTTTTCACACAGGGCCATGATGGTTTGGATTTTTTTTCACCTTTAATAATAAACACCTTCATTTACAAATTGCATTTTGTGTTTACTTGTGTTGTCCTTGACTATTGTTTAAATTGGTTTGATGTTCCGAAACACTTAAGTGTGACAAACATGCAAAGGAACAGGAAATGAGGAAGGGGGCAAACACTTTTTCACACCACTGTATATATATATATATATATATATATATATATATATATATATATATATATGTATGAAGGCTGGCCTGTATTTGTATTTAAGCCTCCTCCTCCGTCAGGGCCAGGGTCGTCGGCTTTCTGGGTTACGCCCACTACTGGCGTAACCCAGAAAGCGGCGGTCGGCTGTTGCAGTGGGGGTACTACCGAGGAGTCCGCCCGCCACCTTCCCATCACTCTGACCACCCCCCCGTGTTCCGCCGGGGGGGGGGGGTGATTCGCCCGCCTGGGTTTCCATCGGTCATGGAGGCCACCCGGCCCGTTTCTCCCTCACAGCCCATCACACAGGTCCGCTCATGCCGGGTGGGGGGGCGTCTTTCCACCCTCCACCTCGCCACTCTCCCCTCAGCTCCACCTGGCCAGTTGCAACCCCCCCCACCCCCGCTCTCCCGGCGGCCATGCCAGGGGGAGCGGGGGGCCGTCCGTCTGTCCTCCCTGCCATCCTCCACCAGCCACTCTTCCCACGGCGTGCAGCAGCCCGCCCTCCCGGTGCGCACGCGGGAGGGGGCGTCCGTCCATCCATGCTGTCTGGCCGGGCTGTCGCCCGCCCGCTTGCCTGGTGCGGGGGGGGTTCGGCCGCCGACTCCTCTCTCCCCATTAATATCCATGTGAGCAATGCCTGCTTGGGGGGGGCAGTGTTCGGCCGCCGCCGACTCCTCTCCCCATCCATATCCACATGGGCATGTCTGCTTGGGGGGGATTGTGTTCGGCCGATTGACTTCCGATGTACACCAAGTAGGGGGTGTCATGCAGCAATACCGCAATTTCTGAAGTGTACTTCAGTTTTCGGTATTTCCCTGCAGGCAGCCTGTAGGCTGCTTCAGACAGGTCTTTGAAAGTGCACTTCACTGCAGCATGTGTTCAAAGACACTTTCCATATACATCCTTCTCCATGGGGGGCCGCCCTATTCCGCCGGGGGGAGGTGTATTGGCCGCCGCCAGCTCCTTTCCCCTTGTCATAGCGTTTCTGCCCGGCATTCTGGCATAGCGTTTTCTGCCCGGCATTTCTGTCACAGCGTTTTCTGCCCGGCATTTCTGTCATAGCGTTTTATGCCCAGCATTTCTGTCATAGCGTTTTCTGCCCGGCATTTCTGTCATAGCGTTTTCTGCCCGGAATTTCTGTCATAGCGTTTTCTGCCCGGCATTTCTGTCATAGAGTTCTCTGCCCGGCATTTCTGTCATAGCGTTTTCTGCCCAGAATTTCTGTCATAGCGTTTTCTGCCCGGAATTTCTTTCATAGCATTTTGCCTGGCATTTCTGTCATAGCGTTCTGCTGTCATATCGTTTCTGCCCCAGCATTTCTGTCATTGGGTTCCGCCCCTGCATTTCTGTCATTGCGTTCCGCCCCTGCATTTCTGTCATATCGTTTCTGCCCCTGCATTTCTGTCATATCGTTTCTGCCCCTGCATTTCTGTCATATCGTTTCTACCCCAGCATTTCTGTCATCGTTTCTGCCCCTGCATTTCTGTCATTGCGTTCCGCCCCTGCATTTCTGTCATTGCGTTTCTGTCCCTGGATTGCTGTCATTGCGTTTCTGCCCCCTGGATTCGTGTCATTGCGTTTCTGCCCCCTGGATTCGTGTCATTGCGTTTCTGCCCCCTGGATTCGTGTCATTGCGTTCTGCTCCTGGATTTCTGTCATGGCGTTCTGCTCCTGGATTTCTGTCATTGCGTTCTGCTCCTGGATTTCTGTCATTGCGTTCTGCTCCTGAATTTCTGTCATTGCGTTCTGCTCCTGGATTTCTGTCATTGCGTTCTGCTCCTGGATTTCTGTCATTGCCTTCGGCTCCTGGATTTCTGTCATTGCCTTCGGCTCCTGGATTTCTGTCATTGCCTTCGGCTCCTGGATTTCTGTCATTGCGTTTGGTTCCTGGATTCTGTCTTTGCCTTCGGCTCCTGGATTTCTGTCATTGCCTTCGGCTCCTGGATTTCTGTCATGTCTTTGCGTTTCGGCCCCTGGATTCATGTCTTTGCGTTTCTGCCCCCTGGATTCATGTCTTTGCGTTTCTGCCCCTGGATTCATGTCTTTGCGTTTCTGCCCCCTGGATTCATGTCTTTGCGTTTCTGCCCCCTGGATTCATGTCGTTGCGTTTCTGCCCCCTGGATTCATGTCATTGCGTTTTGCCCCTGGATTCATTTCATTGCGTTTTGCCCCTAGATTCATGTCATTGCGTTTTGCCCCTGGATTGTGTCATTGCGTTTCTGCCTCAACATTCAGCTTCAGCGTTCTGTCACAGCGTTTGCTGTCATCACGTTTCTGCCTCAGCAGTTCTGTCATCACGTTTCTGCCTCAGCAGTTCTGTCATCACGGTTCTGCCTCACCAGTTCTGCCATCACGGTTCTGCCTCACCAGTTCCGTCATTTCGTTTGCGTCATTTCGTTTCCGTCATTTCGTTTCCGGCATTTCACTTCCGCCCTTGCATTTCCGCCCTTGCATTTCTGCCCCAGCATTTCAGCCTCAGCGTTTCTCAGAGGGGCGTTGTTGTTCACCCATGGCACACTCCGGTAGCTGTTTTGTTCGTTGGTTGTCATGTCTCATCGTATCTGTGTTCATGTTGTACCTGGGTCAGTTAGTTAGGGCTTACGTCAGGATCTGTCACGTCTACAGATCCACACAGGCTGAGGTTTCGTTTGTTAATTGATTGTTGTCCACAATCTTCTCGCCCGCATACCATACGTCATACGATGCATGTTCATTCACTACACTCATACGACTACCCACCACGGTCCGTGGGTACACCAGCCCTGAGTTTCATGTCATTGCGTTTCTGCCCCTGGATTCATGTCATTGCGTTTCTGCCCCTGGATTCATGTCATTGCGTTTCTGCCCCTGGATTTATGTCATTGCGTTTCTGCCCCTGGATTCATGTCATTGCGTTCCTGCCCCTGGATTCATGTCATTGCGTTCCTGCCCCTGGATTCATGTCATTGCGTTCCTGCCTCAACAGTCAGCTTCAGCGTTCTGTCATAGCGTTTGCTGTCATCACGTTTCTGCCGCAGCATTTCTGTCATCACGTTTCTGCCGCATCATTTCTGTCATCACGTTTCTGCCATCACGTGTCTGCCTCACCAGTTCCGTCATTTCGTTTCCGTCATTTCATTTCCGCCCTTGCATTTCTGTCATTGTGTTTCAGCCTCAGCGTTTCTCAGAGGGGCAGTGTTGTTCACAAATGGCATACTCCGGTAGCTGTTTCGTTCGTTGGTTGTCATGTCTCATCGTATCTGTGTTCATGTTGTACCTGGGTCAGTTAGTTAGGGCTTACGTCAGGATCTGTCACGTCTACAGATCCATACGGGCTGAGGTTTC
This sequence comes from Lithobates sylvaticus, assembly GCA_028564925.1. Classification (NCBI taxonomy): domain Eukaryota; kingdom Metazoa; phylum Chordata; class Amphibia; order Anura; family Ranidae; genus Lithobates; species Lithobates sylvaticus. The sequence continues at coordinate 120,643,124 of CM053032.1, read as the reverse complement.
GTTGTTAATTGATTGTTGTCCACAATCTTCTCGCCTGCATACCATACGTCATACGATGCATGTTCATTCACCACACTCATACTACTACCCACCACAGTCTGTGGGTACACCTGCCCTGAGTTTTCAGTCAATTACCTGTCTCTGCGCTGCAGGTTACTCTGGCTCAATTACCACTCACACGAGGGTGGGGGGTTCTGTCGTTAGGGTCATCACGCGCAGTGGTTTTGACATTTCTGCTCATGTTCTCATTCTTAGGTAGGCACAGAGGGGCGGGGGTTGTTGTTCTCATGTCTGGTTGTCTGTCATTTCTCTAGTTTGTGTTCTCAGGTTGGGGCCGTCTTGGCATCCATACCTCCTTTTTCGGTTCAGGATTCAGACTCGGTAGTTGGGTCTCTGGCTGAAGCACGTACCGATCTCATCAGGTAGGTCCAGTGTCCTGTGTCTGGCATGGTTCTCCATGTTGATAATGCTTATTGCCATGGCGCATGGGCCTTATCTACTTACTCCATCACTTTCATCAGGTATCCAGCATTTCACACTCCTACCAGTGGTCCTTTTTTTGCCCTCTCACTTCCCCATAGGATTTTGATCGTCCCGGCCATCATTCGCAGGGGTTCCTCGGGCCAGGCCTTGCTCCCTTCCCCCTCGTATCCTCTCATTCGCAAGCAAGTTATTCTCATGTTCAAGTTGTCTCGGGCACCAGGCCCAATCCAATCTAGCACGGGACGTTCTGTTGGTTCTGGGTAGCTTTGCAGGTTCCACAGGGGGTTCCTTTCTCATCACCAAGTCAGGAGTCGGTGGGTTTCTCCTGTCACCGCGGATACTTACTGTTGCCTTCTGGGCGCATGCCAACATACGTGTTGGATCATCACCTTACCTTCTTCACCTAAATTTGCATCTTTTTGCCCTCTTCTCAGGCATACCGACCAGCTAGGCCAAGGCACACCTCAGGCCTTGGTTCTTAGGAATATCGCATTTCCCGCTTGAAGACTCTGACTACAAGTATGAAGGCTGTATTTGTAGGAGGAGCCTGAGAGGAATATTTAAGCCTCCTCCTCCGTCAGGGCCAGGGTCGTCGGCTTTCTGGGTTCCCACCCACCCGTTTCCCCCAGCCTTTCATACATACTCGTAGTACTTCTATTCTTCCATTCTTACAGTCTTACATTCAGGGTATGCCCTCTTCTCAGGCATACCGACCAGCTAGGCCAAGGCACACCTTCCTTCTTAGGAATATCGCATTTCCCGCTTGAAGACTCTGACTACAAATATATATATACTTAACTTGCCTACACAGAGTCCTGCCCTCAACCCGATAGAACACCTTTGGGATGAATTAGAGAGGAAACTGCGAGCCAGGACTTCTTGTCCAACATCAGTGCCTGACCTTACAAATACGCTTCTGGAAGAATGGTCAAACATTCCCATAGACACACTTTTAAACCTTATGGACAGCCTTCCCAGAAGCGTTGAAGCTGTTATAGCTGCAAAGGGTGGGCCAACTCAATATTGAACCCTACAGACCAAGACTGTGATGCCATTAAAATTCACGTGCATGTAAAGGCAGGTGTCCCAATACTTTTGGTATATAGTGTGTATACTGTGTGTGTATATATATATATATATATATATATATATATATATATATATATATATATATATATATATATATATACAGTGGGCAAAATAAGTATTGAACATGTCACCATTTTCTAGGTAAATATATTTCTAAAGGTGCTATTGACATGAAATTTCCACCACATGTAGGTAATAACCCATGCAATTGATGAATACAAAGAAACCAAAACAAATAAGTTCAGAAATTAAGTTATGTGTAATAAAATAGAATGACACAGGGAAAAGACTATTGAACACATGAAGAAAGGGAGGTGCAAATAGGCATGGAAAGCCAAGACACCAGCTGAAATCTATCAGTACCTAGAAATAAATCCTGCCCCTTGTCGGTGCAAATTAATATCAGCTGGTTCTGCCTCAACTGATGGCCTATAAACAGGTGTCTTATTACCAAGGTGTCACACAAGAAACATCTCATGATGGGTAAAAGCAAAGAGCTCTCTCAAGACCTTTGCGACCTTATTGTTGCAAAACATTCTGATGGCATTGGTTACAGAAGGATTTCTAAACATCTGAATGTTTAATCCGGAAGTGGAAAGAACATCATTATACCATAAACCGACTATGACCAAGTGCTCCTCGCAAGATTTCTGGAAGAGGAGCAAAATAATTAGAGTTGTCCAAGAGCCAAGGACTACTTGTGGAGAGCTTCAGAAAGACCTGGAATTAGCAGGTACAATTGTTGCAAAGAAAACAATAAGTAATGCACTCAACTGCATGACCTGTATGCACGCTCACCACACAAGACTCCACTGCTGAAGAAAATGCATGTTGAAGCTTGTTTAAAGTTTGCTGCACAATATTTAGATAAGCCAGTGAAAAAGTGGGAGAATATCGTATGGTCAGATGAGACCAAAATTGAACTCTTTGAATGACATAATACACACCATGTTTGGAGGTCTAATGGCACTGCACATCGCCCCAAAAACACCCCCATACCAACAGTGAAGTTTGGAGGTGACAACATCATGCTGTGGGGCTGTTTTTCAGCATACGGTACTAGCAAACTTTATGTCATTGAAGTCAGGATGAATGGAAAAATGTACCAAGACATTCTTAATAAAAATCAGCTGCCATCTACCAGGATGATGAAGATGAAATGAGAGTGGACATTTCAGCAAGACAATGATCCCAAACACAAGCCAAAGAAACTCTCAATTGGTTTCAAAGAAAGAAAATAAAGCTGATAGAATGGCCCAGCCAATCAGCTGACTTGAATCCAATAGAAAATCTATGGAAAGAACTTAAGATCAGAGTTCATAGAAGAGACCCAAGATTTGAAGACTTTTTGTGTGGAAGAATGGGCCAAAATCACACCTGAGCACTACAGGCGACTAGTTTTTCCATACATGGGGCGTCTTGAAGCTGTCATTACCAACAAAGGATTTTGTACCAAGTATTAAATAAATTTCAGTTAGCATGTACTCAATAGTTTTTCCCTGTGTCATTACCTTTTATTACACATAACTTAATTTCTGAACGTATTTGTTTTGGTTTCTTTGTATGTATGGATTGCATGGGTTGTTACAGACGTGTGGTGAAAATTGCATGTCAATAGCACCTTTAGGCTGGGTTCACACTACTGCAAATCGAATGTGGATTTCCCTGCATCCAATTTGCATGTCAGGAGATTATGACCGGCTCTCTATGGAGCTGATTCACACATCTCTGGAGCGGCTCCGGTGCAAATTGCACAGGAGTCCTGTGCGTCTTCTGGTCCATTTCAGGTCCAAATTCAGCCAAACATTCAGACTGAAATCAGACATGAAATGGTGAACAGGGACGCACCGGCCACTGATGTGAGCTGCTCTGTGCTTCAGTGTGGACCCAGCCTTATAAATAGATTTGCCTAGAAAAATGGTGACGTGTTGAATACTTTCCCACTGTATATACAGTGTGTATATATATATATATATATATACACAGTAAATGTATGTGTGTGTATGTGTATATACACACACATATGTATATATATAGATATATATATTAATAATTATGTATCCCTTAAGTCTCCAGGAGCAAAAATAGTCCTATTATTACACAGGTGTTTGCTGTTACAAGCTGATTGCACTCTTCCATGCTGCTGTTCTGCCTCTCTAGTCTGAGCTGGAAATATTATCCTCCCACTGTCAGGCAGGAGATCACTCCATCTGACACTGCCACGAAGATCCACCTTAGGGACAGTCCTGTTATATTTAAATGCTTAAGTCTATATTTCATGGTGAGGTGTGTTGCCTTAAAGCAGAATTTCACTCTCTCAGTCAACATTGACTACTTTTAATACTTATGCTGCTGGCATTAGCAAATATATAGGAAAGTATTTTATATATATTTTTTTTTTTACTTTTAATTCTTTCAGTTATTTCCTGGTTTCCAGGCCTAAGCAAATGGTTTCATATATCCCAGGAGTCTGCGGGAGGGGAGGAGGTTTTCAAAGCTAAGCGCACCCTCCTGCATTCATGCCTGAGCTAAGAGCAGATGAATTCCAGAAAGTAAATGCTACATGAATCATTTGCCCTTACTTAAGATGGCCATGGCCCGAAATGCAAGGAGGTGTTTTTCAAAGTGATTTCTCAGCAAAATAAAGCATAGAGCTATGCTGTAGATGGATGGATGAGCTTGCTTTGAATATTAAAAATAAATTAGTGTAGTTCTGCAGTGTAGCCACACTTTCATGCTGCATTCCCAGTGCAAACACTTTAATCTTTCTCAGAAGGAAGAATGCAGATTGGATCTTTATTAATATTATATCAGATAAGAAAATCTACAGGACAGAATATGATTTTTTAATTCCTTTTTTTTTCAAAACATTGTTTAGTTTTGGGTGATATCCATATGATAAATGTTCTTGCTATCCCATTAGCTGAATGTGACAAGAATCTGTTTATTTTTGTAGGGGAAATGGAAGAATTAGAAGCTCTCTGGCTAACTGGCATCTGCCACAATGAAAAAAATGAAGTGATGAGTAGTCAGCTAGACATTGATAATATGGCTGGAGTCTTCTACATGCTGGGTGCAGCCATGGCACTAAGCCTCATCACATTCATAATGGAGCACCTCTTCTTCTGGCAGTTCCGACACTGCTTTATGGGTGTCTGTTCTGGGAAACCTGGCCTGGTGTTCTCTATTAGCAGGGTAAGTTATTCAGCAGTCATAAATAATGATAATTTAATATTCATATGTACAGTAAGTATTGTCAATAGACTTGGTACCATAAATTTGTTTTTGGAGGTAAATTGCAAATCAAGGTTAGTTTGAGATAACATTAGATACCAAGGAAAAATGGACATATAATTGCCACAGTTTTATTACTATAATATTTTCACAGTCCATTTTAACTAAGGAAAAAAATGTAGTTCTTTTTCCCCTTGTAAACTTAATTCACTACTAGGTTGTATATATTCTCTGTACCTTAATTTTGGTGATGGGCAATGGACTTTTTGTTTGCATAAGATGAGTTTTGCATTCTAATGCCACGTACACACGATCGGAATTCTCGTTGAAAAAAGCTCTGATGGTTTTCCCGTCGGAATTCCAACGGAATTCCGCTCAAACTGTCTTGCCTACACACGGTCACACCAAATTACATAGTTAGTTAGGTTGAAAAAAGACACAAGTCCATTCAGTTCAACCACAAATTCAACAAAAACCACAGTTCAACAAAAATTCTGACGGTCAATAACACCGTGACATACAACACGTTCGACGGCACTATAAAAATATATTCCGAGCATGCGTCGAATTGTTTCCGAGCATGCGTCGTAATTTTGCGTGTCGGAATTGCATACACATGATCGGAATTTCCGATAGAAAGTTTTTCCGTCGGGAAAAATTAAGAACAGGCTCTCAATCTAAAGTCCGTCGGAAATGCCGACAGAAAAAGACCGATGGGCATACACACGGTCGGAAAATCCGATTAAAAGCTCCCATCGGACTGTTTCCATCGGAAATTCCAGCCGTCTGTACGCGGCATAAGAGAATGCAAAATCCACTTGAGCAGGTCAAATGTAGGTCATAAGGCGATCAACTCCTGATCAATTTAACCTGTTAATGATTTCTGAATGATTCCACAAGCATCTCAAACTAATGTCAAACTCATGCCATCGATACAAGACCATAGCCCGTTGACATGGCCTAGAGTATTGTGCTTGTGGCTTATGTATACACTGTTAGGCTCATAAATATTAAGGAAACAATTGGTATAGCAAACACTATCTTACTTATCTCGTCAATCAGCCTGGGGGTGGAGGACCATGCTAATTAGTGAGTTCTCTTCTATGCAATCCCTGTCAGAACCTAGGTGTAGAAGAGGATTTAAATGTTCACGTCATCTGTTGGGGAATGGGGGAATGATTGCAGTGAGAATAGAATGGTGAAATTTCTGGCTTTGACAAAACTTAAAGGTTGTATCAGAGATATAGAGGGGCTTATTGTTGTGCTTTTTTAAGGAAAGTTTCCCGCACATTTTTATTAAGTAATTTTTAACGAAGATATTTTTAAGATACAAGATCAATCTATACGACACAGTCTATATATGCGAAACTTGTTCACGGAGACGAGTGATCATACTTAATAGTCACATTTATTGGTTGACAGAAAACAAATATTTACATGAAATTAAAATACAGATTGCATTATTCTAACATTTGACAATTAATGGAAATACCCTCAAAATGGGCGTAGTACCTTGGACACAATATCACCATGATAACTTCTTCAGTAGAATCAATAACCTTATACTTGACAATTTAACATAATGTCTGTATTTCACACACCCAGCCGTTACTATGCTGCAGGTAAGTAACGTTGAACAATGCGAAACAAATTAGACAATTGTTTGTCAATAAAAAGCAACTATGCAAAAAGTAATATATAATAAAAATTGAATATTAGAGGAAAAAATCTAAAAGACGGTTATTGATTCTGGAGAATGATTACCAATATTAGAATATTCAATACATCAATAATTAAGAGAACATACAAGATAAAATCAACATGGCATATTTACCCATTCCAAAATGGCTATTAGTCTGGATTTAAGATAGCTACCGGGTTCAGGAATCTCCTTGGAGGTTTAAAGTATATTTCCAGGCATGGCTGTCAGTCTATCTGGGAAGATGTTTCTCTCCCAGTGTCCCTTCCCCAGGGTGGGTCCCTGAGCTCTCAGGTCCCCCTGAGCTGTCCCCTCTCACTATCTATCTAGCTTCTTAAATACCATCTCACACAATAAGATCATAAAATTTGTAATATGTTCAGCCCACAAGATATGTGTCTCTTTCCTATAGGCCTAACTGTTGTAAATGTAATTGCGCCTTCAACCACCAGGGGTCTCACATGTGTTTTGGGGCTGCTCTGTAAAGTAATATATTTTATTTTATACTGTATATTTTACTTTAGTGGAAATATTTATATCTTTAATATTTGGGAATTCTACTAACCCCATACTATCAAATATGCTTAGCATAATTATTAATCTAGCACTTTGCATAAAAATTGTGATATATATGCATATCATTGTATATCTGTAAACATTTAGTCCATTTAAAAAGGACACAAGTTATATGTATATATATATATATATATATATATATTAATCAACATCACAGACAGTTCTTATCTATCTGGATACCTGTATAATTTGGGTATCCAATCAATATTCGTTTATCTAGCATAGTTAAATTCTAATATATTCATAGCATAATCATATATATATCTTAATACTAATTTGTTCCTAAAACAATTCTATTAATAATCACCCTTTATTTATTATGTTTTCTTTATAACCGATTTCATCAATTCATCGGATACTTATACAGATATCATATATACTATGAATTGACGACTGGTAACGTCATGTTTTGAGATGAACTTTAGACATTCGGGTGAACAATCTCATGTTTATTCTCATTATTTGTCCTGTTGAAAAACAAACCTCACTTGGTATCCTAGTCATTGTCTTATGAGAAGTGAGGACTCCTTAGCTCCTTAGCTTTATTTATCTCTCACTTTCTGAGACAATGGGATGTTTGTTCTGGTCATTCAGGTTTAATGTTGGTCATAGGTACATTCTCTGTCGAGCCCATACCTTGCCATATATATTTGCATGTCCTTCCTTATTCATTCAAAGAGATAAGATAAAAGTTTTTCTGGTGTCTGTGACAAAAAGATCCTTTTGTTCCGGCAACACCTTGTTTCAATACAGGCTTGTACAATGTATGTATTTGAGACTCGTAAAAGAGGCCACCAGTTCATCTGCTTTTCAGGAGCAAAAGTTCATTTCAATTTTTTTTTTTTTCTTTACTGAATCTCCCATCTCTGCCAGCGAATATTAGATATATTTCTTTATAAATTCACAACAAAGCCCCCCTTGGAAATTTGTCGGTTGCCGGAAGTCATCTGACAGATTTTCCCAATGCAACTTGTTGAAGAAATATGGCTTCGTTTGGGCCTTGTAAGTCGAGTTGTGAAAATGGATCCGGATTGTGGATATATTTAAAAGGTATAGACAACTGCAGATAGATGTAATTTTTTTGTAAAACAAAACTGGGTTTGTGATCGATGTGTGCATCTCAGGGCCGTCATCCGTTCTTTGGCGGGAAATGGATCACTCCGGGCACCTTTTGGTTCTTGGCTGTCCTGGTGGGTTTTGTCCCTGTAGACTGGCCATCAATGATGTCCCTGGATTCCACATACGGTTCCTTCTCTGGATGTTTCACACATGTTGGACTCTCGGTTCTGTTGACCGGCTCATGGACATATTGGTTCTGTAAAGGAAAATAGATTCCATGAGAAAAACATATATGTCCTTTTTCTTTTTATATGATTTTGAGGTATCCATGTCAAGCAGGTATCCTGGGATTCCTCGGAGCCCCCCTCTTTCCCATTGTGTTATCAGTCCTTTAACTAAACACCTTGGATATAAAGATAATGTATGACACATTTGCTATGGGAGACCAAGCTCCAGGGCTCATTATCATGAGGACATTTATTAATAGCTGTGGATACCAGACATTTATGACTGACTTATGTTCTTCAGAACCATTTTTTTTTTTTTTAGCTTAATTGGTTCTGGAGTAACAATAAAAGCATTTCAGTTTGACATGTAAGTGACAACTCACTGTCAGAAATAAGATATTTGGCATTATAGTCAACCTTCTACTTGTGAGGAATAAAACAAATAAATTCTCCCCCCTTTGGGGTGTCAATATAACTCATTTGAGGCAATCAAACTACCTTAGGCGGGTGACTCCTCATCTTTTACCAAAATATCAAACCATTTAGGCCTCCTGATATTAATGTCTTTAGGATTCGGTCTTCCTCTGGAATTACCGTCTTCGTCGACTTCTTGAAATTAGACTGTTTGGAGCGACCTGTTTATGTCAGAGGAATGAAGTGACCACTGAAAAATAGGAGAATAATTAATATCTAACAACCACAATCCCCCGGTAGGGATTTCAGGATCCTCATTACTGTGACCTGGGGAGAAACATGGTGTTAGAACCTCTGCTTCCTATATCTTTATTCAGTGCATTCCTCTGATTTATTTTAAACATAGGCGCTTAAAAGGTTCTGTGGCCCTTGGCTGGCCACAGGATTTGCCCCTTGAAGAATTTCTATTCCTGTTCATTTTAGCAATGAAACCATTGATACACTCGTGGTTTTTAATCTATTCAATTAATTAAGTCAATCTATTTATTTATTTCACAAATTGGCACAACACACTGAACTAAAGTAACCAACTGTTACACCATTTGCCGGTGTACTATAGAAAGTTCAACATTTTAGATCCTATATATCTGTTCCTAATTTTACCAAGCTTCGGTTTGCACGGATTATCAAACCATATATTGTATGAGGTTTATGCGCACTGCAGCCATCTATACCTCAGCAAATTCACCTTTTGAAGGAAGTTTTAATACACTTAACACTGTTTTATTTATTTTATCACGTATTCATATATCACATATTATTCACGTTTTTGCGCAGAGGTCTCCTAAATAACTTATTTTAAACAATCTATTGAGTTTTAAGGTTGATTTAAACGCACCTATTACACAAAAATGTGTACTTGTCATTAACTTATTTTACGTGTGGGAACACTATTATATGGGTTGCAGCTACATCATTTGGTTATCTTAAATATCGGTTGCATCTCTGATTTTAAATTCATAGTAGCGCTTGAGCACATGCATTCAGTACTTATTCAAACCGTGTAACATATCCGTAATTTTGTCTATTTTGGTTTCTGTATTGCTTATGCACTGATCAGAATTGGGTTGTGGGACCCGGTTTCTGTACTTTCTGGGGACTACTGGCTCAGTTTGATCAGACATATCACCATCAGAAACATTGTCTTGATTTTAGGATAGTTGTCTGGGCCTTAGTTGTTCCCTATTGTTCTGGGGATTTTGAGGTGTCCTACCCTGTAGTTTCTTCCTATTTACCCGTGTAGGCCCCCGAAGCCAATTACACCGGTAAAGGTGAGGGTGTCTACCCTTAGGTTTAAATCTGACCCGTTGGAGATATACCCTATAGTTTCTCCTAAATCTCGGGTCTGGATCCTTTGGATGAGACTCCTGAGGTGGTCTTTGAACTCCCCCTCTAAAGGGTACTCTCTGCTCCCCCCTTCTGATGGGTGGGGACATTGGTCTCCCACTGGGGAAACTCGGTAGCATCTCTCCTCTGACTATATCAGCGTATCTCTTTTTCTTGGTTTTGGACTGTAATGATTGAGGAGATACATAAAATTCATCCACAAATTTCATTATAGGGCTTTCAGGCCTTCCATTGTTTTCACCAGTCTGTTGGATAGAGTACAAATTGTTACTCTCTTTTACCAAAGACTCCAGTGAACACCCCCCTTTGTAATCTTTCGCTAAATTTACTTTTACGTGGGTAGGCGGGGCCTCGAAGAACATGGGTTTGAACCCAGGTTTATCATAACCTGGCTCCTTTTCTGCTAAGTGGTCATCACTTTTGAGCACAGCCATAAATTCGGTGGGGCTTTGATTATTGGTACATGTGATATTGTGTATATCCGCGCTAGCCGCATTAACATTTTTGTGCGGGACAAATCCTAGATGACAGCCGTTTTTAATTTCTTGCCAGGCAGTACCCAACAGACTTTTTAAATCTTCGCAAAATGGACGGTGTTTGGTTTCAAATACCCACGGTAAGAAATTAATCCTAGATTGGTCATCCTTTAGGCCTAAAGCTGATAAAGCATTTTCATAGGCCTCAATGTGGTCAATAATGCACACAGATCCCTCTTCCTTAAACACTGGGACAGCATCTTTTAAAAATGTTATTATTTCTGAGGCGTCCTGTTTAGGGGTGCCTGTAGTTTTCTCTGATCCCAAAGAAAACTGATTAGACCTATTTTCATGTGGTGGTTCAATTTTTACCCCCCTTTGCTCTACAGTTGGCTTGGGGTAGAACATGGTTGTTTTTTCTAATTCCTCTTCATTATGTAACTCCCAAACTTTAGGTTGAGAGTCAAATTTTGGAATATTATCAAATTCTATACTTTCAGGGTTAAGCATCTGAGCATTATCCTGGGGCATAAACTTCCCTTGTTCTTTTAATTCTTCTTGTTGCTTAATTAGGGATTCCTGTCCTGACCTAAGCTGATTTGTTTCTTCTTTTAAATTTCCACTGCTTATTACTCGGCAACTTTCTAAATTTCCACTGCCTATTACTCGGCAACTTTTTAAATTTCCACTGCCTATTACTCGGCAACTTTCTAAATTTCCACTGCCTATTACTCTGCCACTTTCGTCAGGAGACTCGTTTTCCTGCAGAAAACTCTCCTTCTCTCTTAATTTTTTACACTCTTTATTTAATTGGTGACATTCTTCCAGCATTGTTATTGCATTATTTTGCATCTGTTTTATTTCATATTTCATCATTGTCACTGTAGATTCATCATAACAATCTGCCTTGTCATTAATTTCATTTAGGTTTTTAGTGGGCTCATATTCCCCTTCTATTAAATGGGACTGGGGTTCTAAGATATCACTCTCCTGTTGGGTATATTGACTTTTAAACTCACTATAAAGATACATCAGGTTATCGCTTAATTCAAAATGCATGGGATCAGGCCTTTCTATTTCCTTTGTCTCAGAGGAGCTGTCTGTGAGTTCATAGCTTTGACCTTCCACGTTCCACACGTCTTTTATTAACTGACGGGCGTGGTTTATAAGGTCTTCAATGCCTGCTTCTAGACTAGTCTCGTTAGACAAACTTTTTTCGGCATGATTTGTCATGTTAATTTTTGAAAACATATCCAACATTTCCTGTACTTGTATCAAATTTGTCTGAGTACTCATATTACCACTAAGGACTGACTCTTGATAATCCCCATCAACATAAAATTCACTTTGACCAGACATTTTTCTTGGCAAAAATATTTTTTTTAAAAAATTAATAATTAATAATTTCATGCAAAATATTATTTCTGTCACCACCGTAACTATGACTGATCCTGTACAAAATATCGACGTTATCTCACGCAGTGCCTCCATTTAATATGTAGTGCTTTTTTAAGGAAAGTTTCCCGCACATTTTTATTAAGTAATTTTTAACGAAGATATTTTTAAGATACAAGATCAATCTATACGACACAGTCTATATATGCGAAACTTGTTCACGGAGACGAGTGATCATACTTAATAGTCACATTTATTGGTTGACAGAAAACAAATATTTACATGAAATTAAAATACAGATTGCATTATTCTAACATTTGACAATTAATGGAAATACCCTCAAAATGGGCGTAGTACCTTGGACACAATATCACCATGATAACTTCTTCAGTAGAATCAATAACCTTATACTTGACAATTTAACATAATGTCTGTATTTCACACACCCAGCCGTTACTATGCTGCAGGTAAGTAACGTTGAACAATGCGAAACAAATTAGACAATTGTTTGTCAATAAAAAGCAACTATGCAAAAAGTAATATATAATAAAAATTGAATATTAGAGGAAAAAATCTAAAAGACGGTTATTGATTCTGGAGAATGATTACCAATATTAGAATATTCAATACATCAATAATTAAGAGAACATACAAGATAAAATCAACATGGCATATTTACCCATTCCAAAATGGCTATTAGTCTGGATTTAAGATAGCTACCGGGTTCAGGAATCTCCTTGGAGGTTTAAAGTATATTTCCAGGCATGGCTGTCAGTCTATCTGGGAAGATGTTTCTCTCCCAGTGTCCCTTCCCCAGGGTGGGTCCCTGAGCTCTCAGGTCCCCCTGAGCTGTCCCCCTCTCACTATCTATCTAGCTTCTTAAATACCATCTCACACAATAAGATCATAAAATTTGTAATATGTTCAGCCCACAAGATATGTGTCTCTTTCCTATAGGCCTAACTGTTGTAAATGTAATTGCGCCTTCAACCACCAGGGGTCTCACATGTGTTTTGGGGCTGCTCTGTAAAGTAATATATTTTATTTTATACTGTATATTTTACTTTAGTGGAAATATTTATATCTTTAATATTTGGGAATTCTACTAACCCCATACTATCAAATATGCTTAGCATAATTATTAATCTAGCACTTTGCATAAAAATTGTGATATATATGCATATCATTGTATATCTGTAAACATTTAGTCCATTTAAAAAGGACACAAGTTATATGTATATATATATATATATATATATTAATCAACATCACAGACAGTTCTTATCTATCTGGATACCTGTATAATTTGGGTATCCAATCAATATTCGTTTATCTAGCATAGTTAAATTCTAATATATTCATAGCATAATCATATATATATCTTAATACTAATTTGTTCCTAAAACAATTCTATTAATAATCACCCTTTATTTATTATGTTTTCTTTATAACCGATTTCATCAATTCATCGGATACTTATACAGATATCATATATACTATGAATTGACGACTGGTAACGTCATGTTTTGAGATGAACTTTAGACATTCGGGTGAACAATCTCATGTTTATTCTCATTATTTGTCCTGTTGAAAAACAAACCTCACTTGGTATCCTAGTCATTGTCTTATGAGAAGTGAGGACTCCTTAGCTCCTTAGCTTTATTTATCTCTCACTTTCTGAGACAATGGGATGTTTGTTCTGGTCATTCAGGTTTAATGTTGGTCATAGGTACATTCTCTGTCGAGCCCATACCTTGCCATATATATTTGCATGTCCTTCCTTATTCATTCAAAGAGATAAGATAAAAGTTTTTCTGGTGTCTGTGACAAAAAGATCCTTTTGTTCCGGCAACACCTTGTTTCAATACAGGCTTGTACAATGTATGTATTTGAGACTCGTAAAAGAGGCCACCAGTTCATCTGCTTTTCAGGAGCAAAAGTTCATTTCAATTTTTTTTTTTTCTTTACTGAATCTCCCATCTCTGCCAGCGAATATTAGATATATTTCTTTATAAATTCACAACATTATAAAGCACATGGGCATTGGATAAAGACAATGAAACGTTAACCTCCCTGGCGGTATGATTATTTCAGATTTTAGGTGCTGAAAGTGGTACCATTATTTTGCATGGAAATTTGATGTTTTATATTGTAGGCCTGTAATTCTTAAGCCCCATACACACGGTCGGACAATCCGCGGACCAGGTCCGTCGGATCATGTCCGTCGTACTTTGTCCGATGTTGGTTTTGCGTACACACGGTCGGACAAAGTTGTCGGAAAATCCGATCATTCTGAACGTGGTGACGTTTGTTGCCTACGACGGGACAACGTAGAGGCTAGTAGCCAATAGCTTTGGTCTTGTAATGTGATCTGAGCATGCGTAGCACTTTGTCCGGTCGGACAACCGTACACACGATCGGGTTTGGTGTGATCGGACCGGGTTGACGGCAAATCTTTCCAGCAGGAGATAAGACTTTGTCCGTCGGACAAACCGACGAACACTGTCCGATGGTGCATACACACGGTCTGATTTTTCAACAACATTGTCCGATCGGACAGAATCCATGAAAAAGTCCGACCGTGTGTATGGGGCTTAAGAAATAATTCCCTCCAAACAAGAGTCTAATAGACATCCCGGGTATGATAAAGTTTGAAATACGAAATCATAAATTATAATATAATATTATATATATAATAATTATAACAAATAATAATATAATGATAAAAAAAAATTATTCAATAATGTAATCAAATCAAAAACACTGAAATTTGCTCAGTTGCAGAATTGTCGCTTTTATTTCTTTTATTATTTGATGATGAATTTCCCCACAAATCGCTATCGCTCAATTCTGCAAGTGATTCTAATTTATTATCCCTGTTTTCTAGCTGGTCCTAAAGCACTTTTGACGTAAACTGACATTTTTTGGTTGCTATGGACAATCTCCAGTTTCCTGGCATAAAGAATAGTATGTATAATATAAAACTGCATGCAGGACACTGGACAAATCACTAGGGACAAAGGGGAGGTGTAATTATTTGATACAGTACTGTAATCTGTAAGATTACAGTATACTGTATCTATACTGTGTTTTTAACTTTTTAAATTTGGTGCCGAACTCCGTCCCCGTGCGTTGCAACGTCGCAGGGAACGGGGCACTGTGAATCGAGCGAGACGCGGCGGGTCTCGCAGATCACAGTGGTGAGACATCGCAGGATCCAGGGGACAAGCTAAGTAAACTTCTACATGGATCCTGCGATGCAATCCTGAGTCTGGCTCGGGAATACCGCTTTTGGTACTGAAATCTCACCCCGAGCCAGACTCGGGAATACCACCAGGTAGGTTAATCAGATAGAAGCGGGTAGCACAGAAAAAATACTTATGTTGCATGTAGCAATCGGAAATGGCTTTCATTTTCTTACCTGTAACATAACATTTTATGCTACTGAATAGCTCATAACTGGGGCTGGAATCATGCTGGTTCCCGCATTGCACTAGTGTGAACCCAGGGTAAATGCCTCAAAAGTGAGTCAGCTATCTGTAGCAGAGTAGCGAGATAATATATATTTTTTATAAATACAAGCACAAGGATTTATAACTAAGAAAGTCATGTTTGGGGTTTGATAGTCCATGCCTACTTACAAATGCTTGTATTTGAAGGTGGTGAAATGGGTATTTAGAACATTTCGTTTTATAAGTCTATCTTTGCATTTATCCCACAAGATCCAACTTTTCTGTCCTTTAGCCCCAAATGCAAGATCACATTGTGGTATAAAGCCAGGTTTTATATTGTGGAGCCTAGCCACAGATGTCACAGTTTATGTGCCATGGTAAAGTCAAAACTTTCCATAGACCATAATGACACTTTACCAGTGCATATAGTGGTATATGAATGACTGTCATTATGGTCTATAGAAATCCTTGTCTTCGCCCTCATGCATTAGCTATTTTTTTGCTCTTTCTTCAAATTAGGAAGCTCCATTTATTAACTTCACAGCACTGTACAATGCAGTAAAATCATATTGACTTACAGTACTAACTTACAATAGGACGAAAAGTGTGTTTTCTATAACAGTCTAAATGTAGAGCAACACACTTTAAATTGGTATACCCAACCACCATAAAACTACAATCACATATAAATGGTGCTTTAAATAATCTTTAACAATTTGCAGATACACCAAAGTGGAATCCCAAATCTATACATTTTTCCAAAAGTAGGTTCCTCGGATCCACATAATAGTGTGCTGACACTCCACTTGACAACACGCTGAGCAACTTACCAATGGTTGAGACAGCTAGGTAATAGAAGGTCAAATTAAGCTTTTATGCAGTTATGACCATGCTGATGGTTAAGTCCAAACTTTCATCAACATATCTTTATCTTATTTAGGATCATACAATTGTTCTTTTACCCTTATCAGTTTATCTTTAGTAGGTGATATCCCCCAATAAAAGCTTTTTTAGGAACAACATCCAGTAAAGATTCCTACTTCATTCCTGCTGGCTCCGCCCAACATGTTTTGGCCTTTGGTTACCATAATGGGATGCAGTGTGACGTTAAAAATAGAATTATACAAGGCATAATTTCTCCCCCCGTTATGGCCATTTCCATCCTGCTTCAAACATCATCTTGGCCTATTTCTATGACCTGTATCAACCAGCCACAGGGACTGGTCAGCATTACATGGCTATTGATATACCTAGACCACCCCTCTGTATACAGCATACTGAGGCATACCTGTTACCAAAATTAGACAGCCTCCCAGAACAACCAGAATCATGTGGCTAAATGATGTATTCAGGCCAATCCTTCTTATGTCATGACCCATGATCTGAATAGTAGCTAAACAACCACCAAACCGTTGTCAGCTATTGACTGCAAATGCACACAGTGCACATAAATAAGGAAATATGCCCTATAGTAGAATAAAGCTAAATCGAATATATAGAAATCTGTATATCTAATATAGAACATTTTATTAATAATAATAATAATAATAATACCAACAGGACTTGCAGTACTAGTCCATCTTCTCCAAGTTTGCATTGTAGTGTGCATAGTATTACAGGAGGCTAAAATAAAGGCAGATTTGGGTAATGCCTAATATACAGATAAGTGTTTAAAAATAAAAACATAACTGGATTAAAGAGGGCTTTTTATATATGTTTACTTTACACTTTAAAGTTTTTGTTACCCTAAACAAATGGATCCTGTTTGTTAAAGCATGTTATACAGCACAGTGCTTGTGTTGTGTAATTTGGCCCCCTGTATGACCTGAAATACATGGTTGATCCTTCCTGGTTTATCATGGCTGCTGAGCCCTGACACCATGGTCAGTTTACGTGCATCCGTCATCTGTAGCTCTCCTCTGACCTCCTCTGTCCTCCTCTCCTCCCTCCATCCCTGCCTGTCAGCTCTTACCAGTGCCACTCTGCTCCCCTCCCCGCTGCTATAAAACGATGTGATGTTAATACAATAGCCTCTGTTAGATAACTACATGTGCCCCAGTCTATCTGTGCTCTATAAAAAAATATGACGATCTCTACCTTATTTTAAAGCGCCGCTCAGCGCGCACGTCACTGCTTGGCTCTCTCCTCCTCATCTCCCCTGCTCCCGTCAGACGTCAGCAGGAGTTCTCGGCCCCTCCCACTGTAGCTGTCAGATTGGGAGAGGAGAGAGCTGAGCAGTCAGGTGAGCACCTGGAGACACTCTGAAATAAGGTAGAAATAGTCATATTTTTTATAAAGCATGGACACTGGGGCACATGTTGTTATCTAACAGAGGGGATTGTATTAACATCACATAGTGGCTTTACAACCACTTTAAGACAATATCCAGTTCCCAGCCATGTTGCCTTTTTTGCATTGTACAAATCGCAATGCAAATTAAAGAGATGCTGGAGCGAGTGATTACATTTGTGAAATGCTCCAATGATTTATAGCCAAGGACCTGCTGATGTGATTTACACAAACAACCCTCAACAAAGTAATTGCTGCAAAGACTATTTGGTCTAGGAATTCATGGCAGGATGTATGCTTAAAGTATTCCTTTCATTTTAATAAAATAAAAATGTTTCAACTGTTTAACTGTCACAGATTTGGATTTTGGTAGAGGCAATTGGGTTGATTTACTAAAACGACAGAAAGCAAAATCTGGTGCAGCTCTGTATAGAAATCAATTAGCTTCCAGTTTTTTTTTTATAAAAGCTTAATTTACCAAGCTAAAGTTAGGAGCCGATTGGCTATCATGCACAGCTGTACCAGCTTTTGCACTCTTCAATTTCAGTAAATCAACCCCACAGACATCAGAAATTATAGCTAACTCTGTATATAGGGCTACAAGTAAATAGGATGATTCCCAGCATGAATATAATATGTTTAACAGTTCAAGGCTTCTAAAACTGTTTGTGTATATAGACCATGCTACCAAAATGAGAATCAAAATTACTAAACTGTGAGCCACATGTAAATGTGCACACAATGAATAAACACCAGAAAATACAACAAATGTATCAACAATTCCCATTCAAATAATAATTGCTTAAAGAACAAAAGGTAGATGAACAGGTGCTGTTGCCATTAGTAAACATGTGACCACTTTCAGGTACCCCACATGGATGTACACTCACCACACTGGATGGACCTTCTATAACTAGATAGGTCTCACTGTTCTTTTTTTGGTCGGGCCCCCTTTGTATCTTGTCACCAATTTGACTATTCACATGTACCAGGATGCGATTCCTTCCAATACCATACACCACCACTCAAAAATCAGTATCAGGAAAAAGGTTAATTGCGCAAAGCACCCAACTTTATTGAACCATGTAAAACCTTACGATTACATCACACACACATGTATGTAAGCCTATAGACCAGCACCAGGTAACTACAGCACTTTCTAATAAAGCCACGAGACTGGAAACTAACTTGCGCTCCAGGGATGTGACATCACCAGAAGTGACATATCAGCTAGAGGATTTTGTTTTTTAAGTGGCAGTGTATTGCATTGGAAGCAATTGCATCCTGTGAATGGTCAAGTTGGTGACAAGATACACAGTGGGTCCACCAAAAAAAGCCCAGCGAGACCTATCAAGTAATGGCAGCAGCACCTGTTCACCTACCTTTTGTTTTTGTTTTCGTCTGTGGCCCATAGTTTTAACACAGCTAAACTAAAAAAAAACCTTACAAAACACCAAAAAAGAAAGCAAGCAGACTAGATGTTAACAGATAACACAGGAATCCAAATGAACCGCCCCTATTCGGACACCTTCCACCGCGCTCAGGTGATACAAGCCCTAAACTATAGCTGCCACTTAAACATAAATTATATAGGTGAATTTGTGTGAAAAAATCTTAAATTAAAAAGACTTATAACAAATAGCGGCGCTGTAATATATATCACACTTCTAAACACACAATATTCCAGTGAGAAAATATAAATATAATAAACTCAACATATATGTGTATAATAACTTAACACACCTAATATGTGCCCAATGTTATATATAAAAATAAAACATATACAAAAATTAATGAATATATGTGTAAGATGATTGGCAGCAGCCAATCAAACCCAAGCACAAAAATATATATATATATAAATAAAGTTCAAATATATATAAATAAAGTTCAAATAACCGCTGGTGGTTAGTGCAAAAATTCAAAATGAATACTTGAAGTGAAATAAATCAATCAAATAAAATCTTCTGTGCTCTTCCACCACACCACAGTGACTTGTGCCTCCTCCCCAAAAGAAACGCACTCACCACAAAGGTATGCCCACACTTTCGTGAAGGGCCACTGCGCATAAAGGTCCCTCCAAGGGGGGTCAATCGAATTCCCACAGATCAAATGATATGATTGGTTAATTGGTTGGCTGGTTAGGCTCCACATATGAAATAAAAGAGGAAGCTTTCCATAGTGTGAATCAGTAAAACAATTTTAATGCAAAATTTTAAAAAGCACTTCAAAAGTTCCACTCACATTTATCACATTTAAAACCAGCATAGAAAATGACACACAGCACCGCACTGCACTGCAAATCCAAATCCAATTCCAAACACTGTCTGTTATGTGGTCACGGCGGACCCAAGGTGTACCAGGCTCAGCCTGTATATCTCTCACCCCCGTCTCTTTGGCCGGACCTCCAAATTAGACAAAACTCCACTCCTTCCTGGGCTCCCTGCGCTATGGTATCTCTCTTGTTAGTTGCCGCTTAGCCACGCCCCCGACATGTTTCGTCATAGGTTAGACTTAATCATGGGGTAACTGGCCCATAGTTTTAACACAGCTAAACTAAAAAAAAACCTTACAAAACACCAAAAAAGAAAGCAAGCAGACTAGCTGTTAAGGCTTGCTTTAAACTCTAATGCCACGTACACGTGATCGGAATTCTCGTCGGAAAAAGCTCTGATGGTTTTCCCGATGGACGTACAACACTACAACGAGCCGAGTTCAATGCTTCCGAGCATGCGTTGAATTGTTTCCGAGCATGCATAGGAATTTTGCGCGTCAGAATTGCTACAGACGATCGGAATTTCCGATAGAAACCTTTTCCATCAGAAAAATTGAGAACATGCTCTCAATTTTTTGCTGTCGGAAATTTGGCCAGCAAAATTCCCATGGAGCCTACACACGATCGCATTTTTAGATGAAAAGCTCTCATCGGTCTTTTTCTGTCCGGAATTCTGATCGCGTGTACGCGGCATTAGGCTGGGTTCACACTTGAGAATGCAGTGGCTCACAGCAGGAGCCCTGTGCATCTCCATTCACTGTTTCACCTCCAATTTCAGCCCGAATTTTGGGCTGAATTCAGACCTGAAACGGACCAAAAGACGCACAAGCTCCTGTGCAATTCGTACCGG
The DNA here is from genome assembly GCA_028564925.1 of Lithobates sylvaticus. NCBI lineage: Eukaryota > Metazoa > Chordata > Amphibia > Anura > Ranidae > Lithobates > Lithobates sylvaticus. The sequence goes on along the minus strand of CM053032.1, from coordinate 120,622,199 downwards.
AGCCGTTGCGGAGATGTGAGAGCCGGTCACAATCTCCTACTATGCGAATTGGATGCGGGGAAAGCAGCATCCAATTTGCAATAGTGTGAACCCAGCCTTACACATATTTTATCTTTTATTTGTTAGTTGAGGCCTTTTATGGCACTAAATGTGTGCTGATTAGCAATCAGGGAAAAAAGTCCCTGATTGCAAAAACAAAATTATCTGTCAGTTAATTTAGGTGGAAATACCCAGTTTTCCACAGGTTCGTCTTCTGCCATTTCAATGGACAGACTCAGTGAATCTTGTGTTGTACTAGTGTCACCCTAACCCCCTGTACACACGAGCAGAAATTCCGTCAGCAAAAGTCCGATGAGAGCTTTTGGTCCGAAAATGCGACCGTGTGTATGCTCCATTGGACTTTTGCTTGCGTGTTCTCAATTTTTCGGTCGGAAAAGGTTCTGATCGGAAATTCCGATCGTCTGTACAAATTCCTACGCATGCTCGGAAACAATTTGAGCATGCTCAGAAGCATTGAACTTAATTTTCTCGGCTTGTCGTAGTGTGGTACGTGTGTATGCAAGCCAAGCTTAAGACGGAAATTCCGCTCGTGTGTACATGGCATTAGAATATCTGCTTCTTTAACACAATACATTGTTTATGGTCATTTTCCAGTTTGACAACTTTTACTGTGCTCTTTGTCCAGCTCTCTGTGCAGTTCAAACTAAAGAATTCACCTGAGTTGCATATGGGAGAACATAATTTTTGTCTGTTGAAAATTTGATCTATTAGACACCATCTAAACAGAGAGAACAAGTGTGCATATATTATGGCTTTATTGCAGTGTCCTATTCCTGGGGAAGCTCTGCATTTATCACAGGCTTTTTAAATAGATGTACTTTTGATTTCCTGGCTATAGCTACTGTGGTATTGCTTCAAGTATCTGTCAGTTACATTTTCTTACATTATTTCTGATTTCCCTATCTATCCATTTCAGATTTTCAATACTGCAGTTTTACTACTATTTTTTTCTTAATCCTTTGTGAAACCATGTAAATACTAAATTGAAATGAACAAATACAATTTTCTTTTGTAAACAGAGCGACCATAAACATTAAACAATGTGGTTGCTGAGCGGTGATTTAGGATTGGTGGGCCATTTATCCTATGAATGGTGACTTTGTGCTAGCTTTATATTGATATATATTCCACTAAAAGTATGACCAGAGCTTGTCTTGCATTTATAATGCATATATATTCTTTGACCAGTAAATAAATCTTAAATCATTCAGGATAAGGGCTTAACTAGGAATTTTAATGTTTAACATTGTATGACAGACTTTTTCTGCCATAGTAAATTTCAAGGACAAAACATTGAACTTTGGTATAGTCCATCTAATTTGGTACATTTATAATTATCTTAATTAAAATGATTTTAATATATTATACATTTGTAAAAGGCTATTAGTATATTAAATGAGTGATTCACATAAACATAACATTAAAAGATGAGCAGGATAAAAAAAAAAAATTAAAAGGCACATTAAAGGCCAGCTTGCCTTGTGCAGCAAAGAGCCTTGTCATTAATGTGCACTTAATGCCAAAATAATGTATTAAGGTATTAGAGTTGGTTTTCATCTTATTACTATAAATGGAGGTTTAAAGCAGAGCACTGAGTATTCCTTTTGTAACATTTTATCTAACACATTCAGTAATAGATGTGTGCCTTAAGAGATTTCTAATGTAGATTTTATAATTAAGATAATGAAATGCACTAAAAATCATTCTTTAAGCAAAGCTAGACTGGACAATGTATGCTAGTATGCATCAAACTATTGCATTCAGGCACTAGACATATCTCAGCACATAAGCACTTGTTTTTTTTGTGTCACACCATATGGTAGTAGCAACCATTTCTGGGACTTGAAATAAGAGAAAGAAACCAGTCAGATCTAACATGCACATGGAGTTTAGGAATTTAGCTCAAACTTAAAGTAACCCAGTCTTCTGATCTCAAGATTGTCTCAAATTGATGTGAAAAGCATGCAGTATTTTCCCATAAACCTGTCAACGCAGGCCCTAAAAACTTCATTTAATGGCTGAGTTTGTTTTATTATTTTCAGCAACAGAGTGAATTTAAACCTTTTTTACACAAAAAAATAAATAATTGTATATATTTTTATTGTAGCTCATTAAAAGTGTTAGCATGTTTTAGACCCCTTTCACACTGCAGGCGTTTTTCAGGCGCAACATCGCTAAAAATAGCGCCTGCATAGCGCCTGAAAAAAGCAGCTCGATTCACTCCAGTGTGAAAGCCCGAGGGCTTTCACACTGGAGTGGTGTGCTGGCAGGACGTCAGAAAAAGTCCTGCCAGCAGCTTCTTTGGAGCGATGAAGGAGCGGTAAACTCACCGCTCCTCCACTGCTCCTCCCCATTAATTGAAATTAATGGGGCAGCGCTGCTATACCACCGGCAAAACGCAGCTGTGGCGGCATTTTTCTGGTGGATTTAACCCCTTTTCGACCGCTAGCGGGGGGTTAAAACCGCTTTGCTAGCGGCCGAATAGTGCCGCTAAAATGGCGATAAAGCGGCGCTAAATTAGCCGGTGGCAGCTCGGTGTGAAGGGGGTCTTAGATGTTACTTGTACAAACACTTGTGGATCTTAGGCATAGGAGACATGTCATAAAAAAATTAACAAAATTTCTAGAGTGTATCTCCTAGGCACTGCTCCTTTTCCATTGACTACGTATTTCAACGCAGGAATTGCTGTCAAGATTGTATTTACTATTTCATTCATATGTAGATCAAAAGTGCATATAACATTAAAATAGGTTTCTTGTACTCACCTTAAAATCTTTTTCTTTAAGTGCATTGAGAGATATGTGAATATAGTAATTTATTTACTACAGGTACTTATATAGCACTGTGAATTTATACAGCGCTTTGAATACTTTATATTTTGTACATTCACATCAGTCCCATCAGTCCCTGCCCTCAAAGAGCTTACAATCTAAGGTCCCTACCTCACATTCATATAGATACTAGGGTCAATTTCGACAGGAGCCAATCAACTTTCACCATGTCTTTGGTGTGTGGGAGGAAATCGGAGTACCCAGAGGAAACCCATGCAGGCACAGGGAGAACATGCAAACTCCAGACAGGTTGAACCGTGGTTGGGATTCAAAACGATGACCCTAGTGCCAGTGCTTGCCACTAGTAATCTTTAGATATTTGGGTTATACTGCTTACAGAAGGTTGGGACACTGGCAAACATAAAATATTAAACCAGCCCCTGTTTAAAGAGGAAGTAAAATTCTATTTTTAAATTATATAATATAAGGCTATAATAAGGCTTACCTATAGGTAGTGCAAATATCTCCTAAACCTGCACTGTTTAGGAGATATTTACTGTACATGCAGCCAGTGAAATCACTGGCGCATGTGCTCTGAATGAGCGGCCACCCATGCTGTTTCTTCAGAGCCTGCGGGAGTGACATCATCCCGGCTCCAGACAGTCACAGAGCTGGAGTCTGCGAACCTGAAAGCAAGACGGATGCAGATCTCCAGCAATGACATCACATCACTGGAAGGCTTAGTTTTGAGGTAAGTTTCACATAATGTGCTAGTGTGTGAGGCATACTAGCACATTATGCCTTTGCCTTACAGGTAAGAAAAAAAGTGCAGTTGTTTACAACCGCTTTAACCCCTGTGCCAACTGTCATGCCTCAGTTTTGTGAGCAGGCATCACATAAGACCAAGAGCACAATGGGGCAGCACCTGTGTTTCTCAGAGGATTTCAAGAAAAAAAATGTATGTTAGGTGCACAAATCTTAGGAGGAGGATTAACCTTTTGCTCCAGATCAAACCTTCCTGACCAATTATGAAATATATGATTCTAGGAATCCTCCGGATTTAGGGGTGGAAATTTGGTATATGGTGCCACCCCTAGCAACAATGGAGGAGTATTGGCTGAAGTTGACTGTCCTCTGTGTGTCTTTCAGGTTGCACTGTGTAAGAGAAAAAAACTAGGCCACACACCTGAGCAGCTGATGTGGAAGAGGGTCACAGGTGACCGGAGGTCACTGTAGGCAGGCAGTGGAATGAGACCAGAGAGCAGTTGATGCACTAAGTGCTTTAGAAGCATGAACAGCAGAAGGAAGTTGTTTTCCTTTAGGCTGAATCGAAGGAGAAGGAGTGCACCACATCTAGCAGATGACATGAAGCATTTGGTTCCCTCAGCCTTAACTGTTATCTCTGTAAGTTGACTGTGGCAGGATTTAAAAAACTGTACCAACTGTGAGGTAGCTCCCAGTGCTTCAGCTGGATTGGCCTTATTTACCGCATAAATGTTCAGAGATTTATACCAAAGGCTGTGCCTCAGCTCTGGATCTGGAGAGTGCTCTGTGGCTAAATTACCCAGTACACACAAGTCTAGAAAGCACCACAATGCAGAGCTTAGTGTCTGAAAGTCACATTCCAGGCTAACCCTGCATTTTCCAATCCAGCGGGGTCCTGTTATGGCATCCAAAGCTGTTACTGAGGATACGCTGCTGTGTGTAGACTAGCTCAAGCATTGTTTTTAAAGTCTTAACTGAAGGCACTGAAGAAAAATATATTTACCTTGTTATCTTCACTGAACAAAACATAAAATAAAATAAAGAAATTGTGAAATGGCTAGCAAAAGTTATCCTAAGTGGATGCTAGAAAAGTTTTTCTCAGCAGAGCTCAGGAAAAGGCACCAAGCTTCCTAGGACACTAGCAAGCAACTAAGGCATAATTGTGTTATAAAGGGTCAGGCATAATGTTTTTTACTTTCAATGATTTTTATTGAAAATTTTAAATGAGACAGAGAGAAAAGCACATTAGTCATTTTGACAACCAGAGCCCTGGTACAAGATTCATAAACAGCAAAAATTAAACATTCTTCAAATTGCAAAGCCATATAAAGGAAGACTAATGCCTCGTACACACGCTCGGACTTTCCCACGAGAATGTCCACCGGACCTTCCAGTGGGGCTTCGCCGGACTTTCCGAGCGTGTGACTTGCCCACACACGCCCGGACTTCTCCGGCGGACAATCCGCGGGAAAAAGTCTGCGGGACTTTTGAAAATGAACGGACTTGCCCACACACGGAGCAAAGTCCGTTCATTTAGAATGTGACTTCAGGTAGACGGGGCTAGCGAAGGCAGTGACTGCCGCCGCGCTAGCCCCGTCACCTGACATGGATTTAAAGGGAATCCCCACGCCGAAAAAACGGCGTGGGGGTCCCCCCCAAATCCATCTCAGACCCTTATCCGAGCACGCAGCCCGGCGGGCCAGGAAAGGGGTGTGGACGAGCGAGCGCCCCCCTTCCTGAGCCGTACCAGGCCGCGTGCCCTCAACATGGAGGGTGCCCTGGGGAAAGGGGGGCCGTGCGGCCCCCATACCCCAAAGCACCTTGTCCCCATGTTGATGAGGACAAGGGCCTCTTCCCGACAACCCTGGCCGTTGGTTGTCGGGGTCTGCGGGCGGGGGGCTTATCGGAATCCGGGAGCCCCCTTTAATAAGGGGGCCCCCAGATCCCGGCCCCCCACCCTATGTGAATTAGTATGGGGTACGATGTACCCCTACCCATTCACCTAAGGTGTAAAGTGTAAATAAAAAAAACACACAATTTTTTTAAAAATATTTTATTGCACAGCTCCGGGGGCCTTCTTCCGTCTTGGGGGGTCTTCTCGCCAGACTCCTCCGATATTTTACCTAGCTCTTTTACCCGAGCAGAGGAGCCTAGCTACCTTCTTCGTCGTCGCCGCCGTCGTCTGAGGGTCTCGATCCGCCTTCGGGGGGTCTTCCGGGGTCTCTTCTGTTCTTGCCGCTGTTGTCGCTTTCTGCGGCACCGCCGCCGCCTTCTTCTTCTTCTTCCTCTTCTTCTTCTTCTTCTTCTTCCGATGTTGACTCGTCGCTGTCTCTGGCTGGAATGGCAGAGCCGCGCTGTGTTGTGACTTATATAGGGACAAGGGGGCAGGGTCACATGCTCATGTCACATGGTGACCCCGCCCCCCTATGATGTCACAGTCCCAGCATCCTCCGGGAAATATTCCAGGAACTCTAACTATGGCAAAGAAGATAATGTACAACATGAAGTGCATAGGGAGTGGGTCCAAGCTAGCCACCTCCCCTAGAGCTTCACATGTACATAGTCAGCCCAAGGGCTCCAGATAGTTTTAAAATGCTTAGTAGTGTCATTGACCACACTAGTAAATTGTTCATTGAGCATAATCCAGGATACCTTTCTTCTGTATAATGACATGCACACAAAAGTCTTCTTCCATGAGTGAGTGGACTATAGTGAGCTTTGTTGCTAACAACATAAAAAAAAAAAAATAGTCGTTGTTTACATCGAGGTAGGTTTTCAACCAGTTAATTTAATAGAGCAATTTGAGGTTGTTGGGGGACCGGAATCCCTGAAATTTTCTGTATCAGAGAAAAAAACTTGTTCCAGAAACCCCTCAACCCCTGGCATTCCCACCATATATGATACATGATACCAAGTGAATTAGGTACATTCTCGAAAGCATAGGGGTGAAGAAGATGGATATACCCTCGACAAACAGAGGGGAACCATATCCCAGCTAGTCATAACCTTGACATTGGCCTCTATCAGAGAGACATTCAATATGCCTTTATAAGCGAGGAGTGCCATTGTTCCACCTCCCTTTCAGAGGCAAGATCCAAATCCCACACCCACATGTAAAGGAATGTGTCGGGAGAGTCCAGCAGCAGTATGTATTAATAGAAATGGTATAATGTTTTTGTGTTTACCAGTGTCCTAACCTCATGCAGACAGCAGTATATCCCAAGTGTCTAAGAATTACTATATTCACTAAATGGATGATAAGAAAATATATTTTTGAACAATTTGTATTCCTATAAAACCCCTTATTAACCCACGATTAACCATATTCAGTCCTAAAATTACACCTTCCACCTCTTCTACCACTGTTCTGCTATTTAAATTTTTTACCATAATGTTTAAACTTTTTTGTTTGCATTCATGTTGTTTACTTTGTATAAAAAATGTGATAAAATTAAAAAGAAGCACCTTTTTTTCATTAGCAAATACCTTTCCCGTGCTTTGTGCCAGAAATATCATTAATGTAAGGACAAACTTTACAATAAAATGTGTACTTTTATATACATACATTAATCCAATTTTTTGGTTATGTTTTTTTTTTTTTTTTTTTTTAAATGGTAAAAATTAAAAAAATGCATTCTTACATTTATTTACATCTTTTTGTCTGAAGAGTACATAGAAAATAAAATAATCTTCGAAGAACAATGTATATTTTACTTTGTTATCCTAAGTAATGCTAACATTTTCACCAAATAAACAGGCCCATAGCAGAAGTATGAAAACTGCTCAAGTTCATAAGGGGTATAAAGATATGAAAGCTGAAATGGTTAAACTCAATATAAAACTACAGCATCATTCACACAAATAGTTACATGCATGTGATAATATGCATTTCTATGGGTTATAGAACATTTGTAAATGCTTATAAATGTGTAAAATTACTTTTAAATGGTATAAGTCACACTGTGTGTTTACTTGCATTCAGCTTTTTTTGTTTTAAACATGTTTTATTTAGTTGAGAGCCTCCCCAGAATAAATAGAAACAGTCATCTATCACAAAATACAAAGTAAAGAGCCAAATTGACAACATTTCACCTTGTACACTTGAAGGTACAAAACAGCTGGCCATGTTACATAGTATAATCATACATAAGGCTATGGCATGCAAAAACAGTAACAAATACTGTAATACCATCCCAAATAAAATGTAAACGGAAAGATACCAACATTAATATACACATGCAGATATTAATATTCGTCTAAAATCATACATGTAAAGTGCTATCCTCAGTATTCACAAACATCAAACATCAACCATAGGTAATGTTTCTTTAAATCTACAATACGCCACATGTAATTTATGTTTGAAATAAAGTCCCAAGAAAAGGTATTTTATATATTCAAAAGTGATAAAATGTACACAAAAGTGCTTGTGAAAACAAAAGATCCAAACTCGCTTGTGCCAGGATCTGAGGAACCAATCCAGCCACTCCCACCTAAAAAGAAAGCTAAACTCCTTACCCAGTAATATGTGTTATAGGGATAAAACTTGCGCGCTACTATGTGTAATTTAAGATAAAAATAAAAACAAACCTTCAAACTCCAGTAAATATAGTGAAAATACGGAATCAAAATAAACTCAAAAAGAACAAAAGTATAATAAATGTATAATAACTGTGAAATAGCTGCAACCACTTAGTAGTGTACTCAAAAACACTATGTAAACAAATGCAAAAGAGAAAAGGGAGAGGGAGCGCTTATTTAATATAACGAGCCATAAAATAAACTAAACTAAACTAAAAATGCAAACAAAAGTCAAAGTAAAGCCCAATGGTAGGACTCAGTTTATATAGAGATGGATATCTCATAGAAATAACTTAATAGGAGACAAAACAAAGTATCTATCCAACATCGACTGTAAAATTTATAGATTGGCTGCTCACCTCCAACAATGACCAAAAGGTCAAACAAGGCTGGCTCATCAGGCAGCAAATGGGGAATCCTGCTGGTGGATCTGTGAAGAGATTCAGGTCCTAAGCGAAGACGAAATGCTGCATGGAATCTTAGCATCAACACATCCTGCACTCATCAATGGGTAATTCCATATATAGAGAAAAAGCTTGCTCCAAAGGATAAATACTTCTCGTGTGAATGGCAATCAAAGGAAACAAAGAACAACCATGCAACCGTGCAATATTGCCAGATAAAATAAACTTGTTTAATAAAAGAAGCTGCTTACATCAAGTAAGAACAAAAACCGCAGCATAAAATGGGAGTAGTTACTCACTCGTCTCCTCACAAGGTTCCACCAAAATGTGATGTCCATGGGTGGAGCCTTGTGACGTCACTTCCCGTGCCAATTACGGAAGTGCGGTGAGGAGGCGAGTGTGTCACTACTCCCATTTTATACTGCAGTTTTTGTGTAATGTAAAGGAGTCCAGAGGTTCAGGGTGCTGTGTAATGTAAAAGGGTCCAGAGGTGCAGGGTGCTGTGTAATGTAAAGGAGTCCTGAGATGCAGGGTGCTGTGTAATGTAAAGGAGTCCAGAGGTGCAGGGTGCTGTGTAATGTGCAGGGGTCCAGAGCTGCAGGGGGGCTGTGTAATGTGCAGGGGTCCAGAGTTGCGGGGAGGGGGGGGGGTGTAAGGGAGTCCAGTTGTGGAGAGGGGGTACAAAGTAGTGACAAATAGATATTGGGTGATTCAGAGGTATGCAGGGGGCACAGTGGGGTGTTTTTACATTTTAAAGTTGGGGGGGGGGTGCCAGATATAAGATCTGCCCCAGTGGCCAAGTGCTCTAGGTATGCCCCTGCCTATATCTGATCTGAGAAGAGAAGAAGCGCCTGTTATACCACCATCGCAGGCTCCATCCTGCTCCAGACCCACTCAGATGTCATTCCCAGGATCTCATGGACAACTCACAGGGCCCATATGGATAAATTTCAGGGCATACATCCTACACCACAGGAACATGGGATTGCAGGTATTCAGCCACTGAAACTGCTACACCTCTTCCCACATGGAACATATAATTAAAAACGAAACACACTACACATAGCATGATACTGTTTAAAAACTGCTATTTAATCTTAGTGTATACGCTATCAAAAAAAGTAAAAAAAAATAATTTGTGCATGCATTTTCTATATCTCAAGTATTATTTAATGTTTGCTGATTTTGCATGCAAACTTTTTTGGGACTTTATTTCATAATTGCACGTGGTGTATTGTAGATTTAAAGGGACATTACCTATGTTTGATGTTTGTGAACACTGAGGATAGCACGTTACATGTATGATTTTAGATCATTATTAATATCTGTATGTGTGCATTTATGTTGGCAGCTTTAAGTTTACATTTTATTTAATGCTGAGTTGTGATTTATAACACATTTTTACACATTGTTGGTAGGTTTTTGTGTTTATTAGCACAGTTTTTTTTTTTTTAGTTTAGTAAAATTTAATAGGAGAACAGTTGGCATATAATGTCCAGTGAAACATCCTATAATTAAAAAATTAGCAGGGAAGAACCCCTGAAGCATAAGTCTGTATGCTCCAGCTAGAGGAGATACAGAAAATAGAGTGCTGAAGAAAAAGAAAAAAAAAAGGGGGGAGGGTTAACTTAAAATAACTTAGACACACGCCAATATGTTCCTGAAGCTAAGGCTGACCATAGACAGGTCAAAATTCCATCGGTCTAGCAGAAACCAACCAAATTTTGATCCATCTTTATGGGCAAACTAGTTGTACTGAAGGCGATCTATCGTTCGATTTCAGTCCAAACAGCCTGTCAGGTTTTTCTTGTGTGATCACTCCCGGTGGCTATAGCCACTAGCAGTGATTATTGTATCCATCACAACACATTAGCTCAGCGGGAGGAATTCCCCCATAAACAGCCGTGGTTGAAGGAAAGAAATTGCATACTCAGGCGAAGGTACATTTCCGCCCCCCCCCACCCCAATCGTCCTCCCCCTCCACAATAGCAGTGTGCAAAAAGGTGGGGTATTCATTCCCTGCCTCCCATTTGCCTCACCTGCAGGTGGCAGCTGAGGCAAACTAAAACTTCCACACTGTGCCCGGTAGGCCAGATGGTGCAGTGTTAGTTAACATAGGACAGATATTTTAAACCACTTAAGTCCCGAGCTATTCTTTACATTTTTTACTTTTTGTTTGTCTGCATGTTTTAAAAATAATTTTAGGCCTGAAGATTACTTAAAACTGCCAAAACATAAAATATTTTCTGAAAGCAAACACTAGAGAATAAAATGCTGGTACTTCCAATTTTTTATGTTAAATGATATAAGTGCAAAAATTAGGTCAATAATAAACTAAAGCAAATTTTAGGGCACATATATGCAATAAATTAACCCAGTTTTTGTACAATTATAAAAGATAAGGTTGAGCTGAATAAATATATACCCAGCATGTCAAACCTTAAAAAAAACAAAACAAAAGCAGTTTAGAGCCCCACACACACACATACGAAAATGCATGTGTTGGGGTACCTACATACAGAAACAGAAAAATTCTAGCATCAGAACCCCTGCATAACACTAAACTGATGACTTGTAGGTGCTTTGTATGTTTGCGTGAAAAATGGCAGTACCCTATATTTTTTCAGGCAATGCTTTAAATGCCCCTACAGGTCATCAGTTTAGTATTATGCAGGGGTTTGTTCTCACTCCGGCATATGTGGTGATCTATGACAAAGTGCATGCATTTTTGTATGCTTGTGTGTTTGTGTGGGGGGGGGGGGCTCACGTTGGTTTGTTTTTACATTTTAAATGTGTCCCTTTAAATTTTTTAAAACATTTATTTTATATTTTTGCTATTTTTATTCTCTATGATTTTTTTTACATAACATTTATTGTTATCACATAGGGGACCAATAGCCCCTATGTGATAGCATATAGGTGACAGGTACTCTTTATTAGACATTCGGGGTCTATTAGACCCTGAATGTCTTCTCTACTCTGCTACAGCTGATAGAGCACATATCGTATTCCATCAGCTGCTTCTCTGAGCACAGCTCCTGTAGAATGGCATTTTACTACCCCATCCCCGAGCCTTAAGGCAGCTGCTTAAGCGGTGCTCGTGCCAGCCCTGGCCAAGGCTGTGCCTGAGGCGGCAGTGTGCCCTAGGTGAATGCCCAGTTTGCCTAGCGGTAGCGCTGGCCCTGCTCACAAGTCTCTGACACCACTTACAGGACCCATGCTCTTTGTACTTCATCCACCGATCCCTACTGCTTCTGGGATCTGTCACTTCCCCTTCTAGTTCCACTTCCAAAGACAATGAAGCCACACATCACAAAACCAAAGTTTGTGGTAAAATACCGGGAGCTTGTAGTGTTTTTTAAATGATTTTTAGCAATTAAAAAAAAAAAAAAACGCTCCTAAAATACCTCATGCAGTATTTCATCGAAATATGTGGTATTTATCTCATGTGCTATCCAGTGGGATGGATACAGTGGAGAAGAATCTGTTTTATTGCTAATAAAGATGTAAAATGGTTTAAACCGTACAAAAATGCCAACTCACTAAATCAGTGCAATCCTTGTAGCATATGTATTAATACAAAAGAAAAGAGGTGACTAGAATACCAGTCAAAGGGAAATACAACATTGTCTTTTTTTTATTGGTGGAAGAAGGATATTTGTATGTGTGTAATTTTTGATACTATTTTCCCCTGGCAACCTCTGGAAAAAACCTTAGGATTCTATGGAACCTTGGTTGACAAAGCCTGTTTTAGGCTCCATTCACACTAATGCATTTTTTTCATGCTTTTTACTTTTTGCAGAAGCGTAGGACATTATTTTTAACATGGGTTCCTATGGAACACGTTCACATCAATGCATTTTTGTGCCTCTGCATTTTTGGAAAGGACCAGGGACTTTTTTTCCCATAGCATGCAGCGTTTTGCATGTAATAAACTTAAATGGACCTGTATCCAAAACGCAAGTACTGCGTTTTTTACCGTGATTTTACTGCGATTTTGCTGCAATTTACGTTTTTGTTTCGTTTTTTTGCTTTACATTCACTGTATATAGCTGGTTGCTAAGAAGCAGGCCAGGAAGCTGGCTGCCGCGTCCTTAACAACCGATGAGTAACCAGTTGCCAGCAGGACACCCCACTGACTGCTGAATGTAAAAAAAAAAATTGCCGGGAAAAGAAAAAAAATTGTGAAAAAAATGGCATGGGATCCTCTCCAGGTCCATACCAGAGTCCTTCTGGTCTGGTATGGATTTGGAGGTGACACCATCCCTCAATGTAAAAAAAAAATGGCATGGGACCCCCCAAAATCCATACCAGACCCTTATCCGAGCATGCAGCCCGGCAGGTCAGGAAAGGGAGGGGTTACTCCCCCCCCCATCTCCTGAATGATACCAGGCTGCATGCCCTTAACATGGAGGGTGCTTTGGGACGGGAAGGGTCTCTTCCCGACAACCCTTGGCAGTGGTTGTGGGGGTCTGCGGGCAAGGGGCTTAACGAAATCTGGCCCCCTTTAACAAGGGGACTCAAAAATACCACCCCCCATGTGAATGAGTATGGGGTACATTGTATCCCTACCCATTCACCAAAAAAAAGTGTAGTGTTCAAAAATGCAAGAGACGGTTTTTGACAACTCCTTTATTAACCACTTCAGCACCGGGCCATTTTACACCCTTCCTTACCAGAGCACTTTTTGCGATTCGGCACTGTGTCGCTTTAACTAACAATTGCGCGGTCGTGCGACATTACACCCAAACAAAATTGACGTCCTTTTTTTCCCACAAATAGAGCTTTCTTTTGGTGGTATTTGATCGCCCCTGCGGTTTTTATTTTTTGCACTATAAACAAAAGAAGAACGACAATTTTGAAAAAAAACACAATATTTTTTACTTTTTGCTATAATAAATATCCAATTTTTAAAAAAAAAACGATTTTTTTACTCAGTTTAGGCCGATACGTATTCTTCTACATATTTTTGGTAAAAAAAATCGCAATAAGCGTATATTGATCGGTTTGCGCAAAAGTTATAGCGTCTACAAAATAGGGGATAGATTTATTGCATTTTTTTTTTTTTTACTAGTAATGGCGGCAATCTGCGATTTTTTTTTCGTGACTGCGACATTGCGGCGGACACTTCGGACACTTTTGACACATTTTTGGAACCATTCACATTTACACAGCGATCGGTGCTATAAAATGGCATTGATTACTGTGTAAATGTGACTGGCAGGGAAGGGGTTAACACTAGGGGGCGCTGCAGGGGTTAATGTGTTCCCTATAGGAGTGATTCTAACTGTGGGGGGAGTAGACTCACAAGGGGAGGAGACCGATCATGTGTTCCTCCGTACTGAGATCACATGATCGGTCTCCTCTCCGCTGACAGGACGTGGAGCTGTGTGTTTACACACACAGCTCCACGGTCCAGCACGGTCCCGTTGTTTTAACGGGCAATCGCGGGTGCACGGCGGACATCGCGGCCGCCGGGCACTCGCACCGGGTCCCGAGCGCCGCCACGCGCCACCCAGGCGGCCGGGAATGGGAGGACGTCATATGACGCCGACCCAGGATGGGAGATCCACCTTGTGGGCGTCATATGACAATACGCGGGTAGGGAAGTGGTTAAGAATCATGTCTTCTCCCTCTGCTGTCTTCTCCCTCCAGTCTTCCTTCTCCCTCCTCTCTCTTCGGTGGTTTCTGCTCCCTCCGCTGTCTTCTCCCTTCGGTGGCTTCTTCTCCCTCTTTGCTATCTGGTGATATCTTCTTTGTCCACTTCCCATAAAAATAAAAACACGATCTTCCTCCAATGCTGGCAGCTTCCGTTGTGTCGGCTCCTGCTGTCTGACATTTCTTATATAGCCATGACCATCCAGTGAGGTCCCCTGGAGAGAGCGCCCCTTTTGATGTCACGTGACACCACCAGAGAGAGAGAAGCCAGGATCTGGGGGTCCCTTTGGTAAAGCGAGCTTTCAGATTCCGATAAGTCCCCTGCCCACAGACCCCCACAACCACCGCCCAGGGTTGTCGGGAAGAGACCCTTTTCCCCATCAACATGGGGACAAGGTGTTTTGGTATGGGGGGGCAGAGCCCTCCTCCTGCCTCAAAGCACCCACCCATGTTAAGGGAATGCAGCCTGGTATGGTTCAGGAGGAGGGCGCTCGCTTGTCCCCTCCCTTTCCTGACCTGCCGGGCTGCATGCTTGGATAAGGGTCTGGTATGGATTTTGGATGCAATTTTTTTTGGTCACTGAAATGTTAGCTTACATACTCTGGAGACTCAAAACTGAGGACTTTCTACACTTTTTTTGAGACTGTCAATTGAAGGGTTTGCTACCTTATACCAGAGACTCAGCACTGAGGGACAAACACGCATTTGCTCAGGATTGTTTTTTGAGGAAATAATGCCTATGTGCTGGAGACACATGTTAACAAATGTGCAGTGAAGACTGGCCCATGATGGTTTAACCCATGTGTGACCTAAAGTCATGGATACCTACATTTCAAGACCAAATTTAGCAGCTTGGAAATTGGGAACCATTGTGAGTGAGGGCAGGAGTTGTCATTTGCAGCCTGGTCTGACAGCTAACAACCAGGCACAGTGATGGCTGCTAGCTATCAGGGTGGTAACTTAGGCATTGTGCAAAGGAATATTATTCTGCATATTGTAGATGCCAAGGGGTCAACACACATGTGAAACTGGCCCCTGAGGGGGTAATGTACCTAGGCTAGAGCCTGGCCACTGAGGGTTTAATGCTCATAGACTGAAGACTAATCACTGATAAGTTAATGCACATATGCTCTAGAGAGACACTAAGAGTTTAATGTATATTTTCTGGGAATGAGCTGTAATTCACACATCCGGCAGACTTACCCCTAAGAGGTACAGTAAATGCACATACCTTGGGGGGGGTGACAAATAGCTAGTAAGTTCTTTATGCTAGAGGCACATCTCCTTGTTGGCATTGACACTGGTAAGAGAGAAAAGGACCAATGTGTGTTCTGGTGGTAGAACCCCACTGATAGGACATGCCCAGCTCAGCTAAATTCAGGACTTAAAGTGGCTGTCAAGCCACTATGTTATGTTTATACCATCCCCTCTGTTAGATAACAACATGTGTCTTAGTGTCTGTGCTTTATAAAAAAAATGTAGACTTCTGCCTGATTTCACAGCACCTCCCAGCGCTCACGTGACTCCTAGCCTCTCTCCTCTCCCCATCTGACAGCTGCAGTGGGCGGAGCTGAGAACTCCTGTTGACGTCAGCCGGGAGGAGGGGAGGAGAGGAGTAGAGAGCCGAGGCGTCACAAGAGCGCTGGGAGGTGCTGTGAAATAAGGTAGAAATCTGAATTTTTAAAATAAAACACTAGGACTTGTTATCTAACAGAGGGGATGGTATAAACATAACATAGTTTTGTAACAGCGGGAAGGGGAGCAGAGCGATGCTGGTACAAGCTGATAGGCAAGAAGGGGAAGGGGGAGAGGACTGAGGAGAGGACAGAGGAGGAAAGGAGAGCTGCAAATGACAGAGGCACGTAATCTGACCTCTGTCTGGGCTCAGCAGCCATGATAAACCGTGGTAAGTTTACAGGGGGACGGAAGAACCAGGCAGGATCAGTCAGGTATTTCAGGTGATACAGGGGTTCAAATTACACAGCACAAGCACTATGCTGTATAACATGCTTTAACCACTTAAGCCCCGGACCATTTGGCTGGCCAAAGACCAGAGCACTTTTTGCGATTCAGCCCTGCGTCGCTTTAACTGACAATTGCGCGGTCATGCGACGTGGCTCCCAAACAAAATTTACGTATTTTTTTCACACAAATAGAGCTTTCTTTTGGTGGTATTTGATCACTTTTGCGTTTTTTATATTTTGTGCTATAAACAAAAAAATAGCGGCAATTTTGAAAAAAACACATTATTTTTTGCTATAATAAATATCCCCCAAAAAATATAAAAAAATATTTTTTTCCTCAGTTTAGGCTGATACGTCTTCTTCTACATATTTTTGGTAAAAAAAAATTGCAATAAGCGTTTATTGATTGGTTTGCGCAAAAGTTATAGCATTTACAATATAGGGATAGTTTTATGGCATTTTTATTAATATTTTTTTTTTACTAGTAATGGCAGCGATCAGCGATTTTTATTGTGACTGCAACATTATGGTGGACAGATCGGACACTTTTGGCGCGATTTTGGGACCATTCACATTTATACAGCGATCAGTGCAATTAAAAATGCATTGATTACTGTGTAAATGTAACTGGAAGTGAAGGGGTTAACCACTAGGTGGTGCTGTAGGGGTTAAGTGTGTCCTAGGGAGCGATTCTAACTGTGGGGGGGGGGGCTGTGTGTGACACAACACTGATCACCGCTCCCGATTACAGGGAGCTGTGATCAGTGACAGTGTCACTAAGCAGAACAGGGAAATGCCATGAGACGATCGTGGGTATCCCCGTGGACATTGAGTCTGCGCGACCCGCAATCGCGCTCATGAAGCTTCCGAGGGGCGTGCGCGCCCTCAACCGGCCTCTTAAAGGGCAACGTATAGGTACGTGATTCTGCCTGTACGTGCCCTTCTGCCGACGTATATCGGCGTGATGCGGTGGGCCAACTCAGTACTGAACCCTACAGACTAAGACTGGGATATCATTAAAGTTCATGCAAAGGCAGGTGTCCCAATACGTTTGGCAATATAGTGTATTTAAATAATCTATGTAGATGCACCTACACACATATACATCTTTATGGTTCACAAAATGCTATGTATCTCCAGCAGGATTAAATGAAGAACTGAAAAACATTGGTTTAATAAAGGCTTGCATTAACCACTTTCCGAACACCCGCTGTAGTTTTACTATGGCAAGTCGGCTCAGCTGCGCAATTCTCCATAGGTATATGTTGTTTAATGCACTAGCCCGTGTGGGTGCACGTGCCGATTGGCCAGTGGGGGAGCCAATCAGCGGGTCTGGCAGACGCGATGTCTGCTGGCCGCCCACCATCATTCCCCACAGAGACAGAACGGGGATCTGCAAAAGTAAACAAGGCAGATCTCCGTTCTGACAGGGGATGACACAGGATCTTGTCTTCTTGCTATGCAGAAAGACAGTTCTCTGTGTTGTCCCAGTCAGACTGTCCCTCATACAGTTAGTAAACACATCCAGGGACCACAATTAACCCCTCGGTCATCCCTGATGTTAACCTCTTTCCTGCTAGTGTCATTTATACAGTGATCAGTGAATATTTTTAGCACTGATCACTGGTATAATGTCACTTGGCCCCAAAACAATGTCAAAAGTTATTCGATCACTCCGCCGCAATGTCACAGTCCCACAAAAAATTGCTGATCACCGCAATTACTAGTAAAAAAAAAGTTTATAAAAATGCCAGAAATCTATCCCCTATTTTGTACACGCTATAACTTTTGCGCAAACCAATAAATATACACTTATTGGGATTTTTTTTATCAAAAATATGTAGCAGAATATATATTGGCCTAAACTGATGAAGAAATTAGATTTTTTTTACATTTTTTATTGGGTATGTTTTATAGCAGAAAGTAATAAATATTGTCAGCCTTTTTTTTAGTTTATAGCGCAAAAAATAAAAACTGCAGAGTTAATCACATACCACCAAAAGAAAGCTCTATTTGTGGGCAAAAAAGGACATTTTATTTGGGTACAGAGTCACACGACTGCGCAATTGTCAGTTAAAATAACGCAGTGCCGTATAGCAAAAAATGGCATGGTCATTAAGGGGGCAAATCCTTCCGGTCCTTAAGTGGTTAATATACTACACTAGAGCAGTTTCACTGTATTTCCCTTCCCCATGGTTGACAGCAGCATGCCTTCAGAGATAGTTGTTTATGTCTAGCCCAGGGCTGCCCCTCAATCATTCTTTGGTGCTTACTTTGGTGTTTACTTTGTAGCTCATTTCTTTTGAGTTGCTTGCACTTTGTGTCTCTTTGTTATCTTGTGCAGTAGAATATTAACATTGATCGTGTTCCCCTGTTTGTCTTATTTTAGAGGAAGCATTTGAGAGAGTTGCCATCCTTTGGCGTTTAGGTTATTTTGTTGTCTTCTTTACAATGCCAATAACACAGAGGGGGTGGGGTGGGAAAATTTTACGACACATGCAAAAATCTCTGTTCCTTTATTTTTCATTGAGGGGCACAGAAATTTGGGAATTATTAACAGTTGAGATGTCCAAATGCCGCCCAACTGAGGGGTAGACAACAGTCCCTAAGGCTACTTTCACACTGGAGCGGCGGGGGCGCTGGCGGTAAAGCGGCGCTATATTTAGCGCCGCTTTACCGGCGTTTTAGCGGCGCATTGCGGCCGCTCGCGGGGTGTTTTTACCCCCCGCGAGTAGCCGAAAAAGGGTCAATACCGCCCGCAAACCGCCGCTGTAGCGGCGTTTTGCGGGCGGGTTTGGCGCGCTCCCCCATTGTTTTCAATGGGACCGGGCGCTATAGGAGCGGTATATTTATAGCCAAAGATGCGGCTTGCAGGACATTTTTGAGCGTCCTGCAAGTGCACCGCTTCAGTGTGAAAGCCCTCGGGCTTTCACACTAAAGGAACAGCAACAGCTGTTTCGGGTCGGTTTGCAGGCGCTATTCTTAGCGCAATAGCGCTTGCAAACCGCCCCAGTGTGAAAGGGGCCTAAGAGATCCCAAAGATGTGGATATTATTCTACAAAGAGTATATGAAAAAAACAACTCCTAAACAAGGCTAAGTAAAAAAAGTGCCAAGCAAAGTAGGAATATTGCCCCAACAATGGAGAGGGCACTGAGGATCAGTGTAGTGCTCCAGACCAGGACAAATACTCACTTGTAAGAGGAACTTGACAAGCACAAAAATCACTTGACCAGCAAAAGCAGAGGTCCAACCAATTATCCACCAAGAAAAAAAGATAAAACAAAAAAACACTTGTCAAACAGGTGAAAACCAGACTAAGATAATCAACAAAAAAATATGTCCCCTGGACCAATTCACAAAAACAGACCCCTGAGGGTAAGCTTAACCACTTCAGCCCCGGACCAATTGGCAGCCAAAGGACCAGGCCCCTTTTTGCGATTCGGCACTGCGTCGCTTTAACTGACAATTGCGCGGTCGTGCGACGTGGCTCCCAAACAAAATTGGCGTCCTTTTTTTCCCTCAAATAGAGCTTTCTTTTGGTGGTATTTGATTGCCCCTGCGGTTTTTATTTTTTGCGCTATAAACAAAAATAGAGCGACAATTTTGAAAAAAATGCAATATTTTTTACTTTTTGCTATAATAACTATCCCCAAAAAAATATATAAAAAAAAAACTTTTTTTTTCCTCAGTTTAGGCCGATACGTATTCTTCTACATATTTTTGGTAAAAAAAATCGCAATTAGCGATTATTGATTAGTTTGCGCAAAGGTTATAGCGTTTACAAAATAGGGGATAGTTTTATAGCATTTTTATTAATATTTTTTTTTTTACTAGTAATGGCGGCGATCAGCGATTTTTATTGTGACTGCGACATTATGGCGGACACATCGGACATTTTTGACACATTTTTGGGACATTTGTCATTTATACAGAAATCAGTGCTATTTAAATAGCACTGATTCCTATGTAAATGACAGTTGTAGTGAAAGAGTTAACCACTAGGGGGCGGGGAGGAGTCAGTGTGACGTGTTGTGTTTTTTTTTTATAGTAGGGGGCGTGGCTGTACGTCTGACGTCATTGATCAGCTTTCCCGATGACAGGGAACAGCCGATCAATGACAGGCAGAGTAGGAAGCGCGGTGAGAGGTTTGTTTACTCAAACCTCTCCCCGTTCTTCAGCTCCGTAACCCGATCGTGGGATACCAGCGGCGATCGGGTCCGCTGGTCCCGCGGCCGTGGTCACGGAGCTCCCGACCGGGTCGTGCCATTCTGTAGACGTATATCTACATGAGGCGGTCGGGAAGCGGTTAAGGAGACATACCATGTCCAACAGAAAGACTATTTAATCAACTGCAGAAAAGATCTTAAGCCTAGCATATCTAACCCTGAACTTTAGTGGAAGGGATTTTATATACAATATGTCCAAAAGAGAGACTTTCAAGAGAAGGAGGCTTAAGTCTAACATTTCAAACCCTTTACTTTTGGGAAAAATTACGTTACCTGATTAGACATTAGATCTTCTATAGAGATAGCCATGGGTGTGAAAATCCTCACAGTATAAAATCAGAATGGATAAAAAGGAAAGACTTTTAAGCTGGAAAAAAAATAAGGCTACTAATCCTGAATCCCCATTAAGGATGAGTAGCGTGAACAACAATATCCGCATACATGGAAGGGAAGGGATGAGGGAAGGCCATAACCCAGGCTGGTGTGTAAGAACATCAGGACCAAAAGGAAAAGAAAAGTTCCTTTCAATCAACACCAGAGGTGTTCCTGGGGTGTGATCGTAACACTGTAAACATCCCAACCACTTATCATCTATATGGTTCAAGAATAACCCAACCTACTTCTGAAAAGAGCAGCATCCTGCACCAATGAACACAGGGGAGGAATCTTAATGCTATTACTAGGAGAGTTCACTTAAAAGAGGATAGGAAACAGAAAGGATTTAAGTAGACTTCCCCAGAAGACCTAATTTCGACCACAGTAATTGGACATTAACATTATCTCTCATTGATTAGGTCCCATGAAGGCCTTCAGACTTATACTATTCTTCTTAGGAGTAAATGTGCATCAGTATCTCATCGTGTTTGTCTACTTGGGCAACAGCACGTACATTTGTTGTGGAAGGACATGCCATCCATGGATTCCGAGTGATCCCAAGGGATGGTGTTACTTGGCCTCATTGGTTTCAATAATGGGAATTCTCGGGGACAGTGAGGGACGTCACTTGCTCAAGGCTGGTGTTCATCATAAATGCCCCCTCAAACACCGTTATGCCAGGTCATTGTTTTTGGAAAAGGACATGAACTGGGCATGGTTCCCCTCGGGAACCAGAGGGGGTATTGACATGATGAAAAGGCTAAATAATTACTTGGGAACACCCTTGGTAACGTGGGATGGTTTTGGTTTCAATGGAGCATTATACTGGATCAAGGATATTGCTCTGTGTATTATAATGACTTTACTTCTGGCATTATTTCTGTGTGCCTGCTTTGAGTTTGTTATGTGTGTGTCACAATGCGGAGAAGTCAGTCACCTTCGTGACCTTTCATGTCTGAAAGAGGGGATTGTAGTAATATGACTGAACAGAAGTGACTCAATTTTTTGCGGCAATAAAGTCATATAAATTCATATATCTTAACTTGTATCTTCAGACTCAAGTTAAGTCAACTAGTTCTGTTTTTCAGCTTTTTACCAGGTTTTCTGTAAGGCACACATATAATAAAATATAGCTTGCGTAAGCAATTTTTTTTGTACCGTCTAAATAAAGAATTGTGGCTCAATATGTCTAGGCCACCTTTCCTGTGTAATGAGACATGAAACAGGGAAGCAGGACTCATGACTATGAGTCATGAAAGCAGATGGCATAAGTTAAGCCCCATACACACGGTCGGAAAATCCGACCACCAAATCCATCGGATTTGGTCCGACGGATTTAGTCCGACACTGGTGTTGCATACACACGGTCGGACAAAGTTGTCGGAAAATCCGATCATTCTGAACGTGGTGACGTTTGTTGCGTACGACGGGACTACGTAGAGGCTAGTAGCCAATAGCTTTGGTCTTGTAATGTGATCTGAGCATGAGTGGCACTTTGTCCGGTCGGAATTCGCTACACACGATCGGAATTGGTATGATCGGACTTTGTTGTCGGAAAATCTATCCAGCAGGAGATAGAACTTTGTCCGTCGGACAATCCGATGGAAACTGTCCGATGGTGCCTACACACGGTCGGAATTTCCGACAACATTGTCCGATAGGACAGAATCCATCGGAAAATCCGACCGTGTGTATGGGGCTTTACTCTAGTGACCTATGTCAGCCATTTTGTGAAAGATTAATCATCTGACTATTAATAATATGTAATGATATGAAATGTTCACACCTGTACTAACCACTCCTCTTTTCCCTATTATTATTGGTTAATGATAACCATATATAAATTGTATATCTGCCCAGAAAAAAATCAGATAGCTTTGGACAACCTCTGCATCATCTCTTTTTGTGTTCACCAAGAAGCTATCTCCTCAGTACTGAGAGGGTCTTGTGAGTGTGGTAATTGCTGTGATTATACCTAGCTGGTCTTGTCAGGTATACAGAAATACCGTTTTATTCTCTTCAACCGCCCAAGGGAGTACAGTGCTCTCCAACAATGGACACTTTTAGGGACACTCAACTGCTGAACTCTGCTGAACGTAGGAAGCAGATCAGCCTACTTATCGTAGGGAGATTTTCCTTAGCTTTCAGAAGGTAAATGCACTGCTTCATTCAGGTGATGTCCAGCAGAGGTCAGGACAGAAGAGTGACCCACAGAAGATCCCCCCCCCCCACAGCTTGGGCAATGTCTGTTCTGTAGAACAAGCCTCATTTGCCAGGATAGAAGATACACCCATTGGAGTGGTCCTTCCAGTGTGGGAGAAAGGAAACATCCTATACCTCACCATATAACTAAACAACCACCTCGCATACTTCCCTGGTGTGATATCTAATGTGTGGCTGCCAGCATAAACATGTGTCCCCACATCAAATGATTTAACAAAAATACAGGCAATGTGGCGCTACTC
The DNA here is from genome assembly GCA_028564925.1 of Lithobates sylvaticus. Classification (NCBI taxonomy): domain Eukaryota; kingdom Metazoa; phylum Chordata; class Amphibia; order Anura; family Ranidae; genus Lithobates; species Lithobates sylvaticus. The sequence goes on along the minus strand of CM053032.1, from coordinate 120,598,929 downwards.
TGAACCAATAAAGTGACCATAAAGTATTAGTGTAACACACCCTATACAAAATTATTACATAAAGTGGGCAAAAATAGTATAAGTGTGAATACAATGTGTAAAAAACACACAACTCAAAAACTGCCTAGAGAGACCAAATATTAAAAAAATATTATAAATACCCCCCTAGGGGTTCAATATGCTGTAAACCAGTGTATGTGATATGTGTAATACTGGTGTCATCCTCCAAGGATACTATAGAGATATACAGCCAAAATGTGTAACAACCCCCCCCCCCCCAAAAAAACACAGGAGTGTGCACAATAAAATGCAATATAACAATAATGGTGTCACCCTCTGCAAATTATTGAAGTCAACCATAAAATGCAATGGAAAAATGCAAACCAAAATGCATAAAAGTATTACAGTATTATGAAGGAAAACCTCCTAAATACATACATACATACAGTGGTGTGAAAAAGTGTTTGCCCCCTTCCTCATTTCCTGTTCCTTTGCATGTTTGTCACACTTAAGTGTTTCGGAACATCAAACCAATTTAAACAATAGTCAAGGACAACACAAGTAAACACAAAATGCAATTTGTAAATGAAGGTGTTTATTATTAAAGGTGAAAAAAAATCCAAACCATCATCGCCCTGTGTGAAAAAGTGATTGCCCCCCTTGTTAAAACATACTATAACTGTGGTTGTCCACACCTGAGTTCAATTTCTCTAGCCACACCCAGGCCTGATTATTGCCACACCTGTTCACAATCAAGGCATCACTTAAATAGGAGCTGCTTGACACAGTAAGGTCCACCAGAAGATCCTTAAAAGCTACACATCATGCCGAGACCCAAAGAAATTCAGGAACAATTGAGAAAGAAAGTAATTGAGATCTATCAGTCTGGAAAGGGTTATAAAGCCATTTCCAAAGCTTTGGGAATCCAGCGAACCACAGTGAGAGCCATTATCCACAAATGGCGAAGACATGGAACAGTGGTGAACCTTCCCAGGAGTGGCCGGCCGCCCAAAATTACCTTAAAAAGGCCGTTCATGCTCGAAAACCCTCTAATGTAACTGAATTAGGACAATTCTGCAAAGATGAGTGGGCCAAAATTCCTCCAGGACGCTGTAAAAGCCTCATTGCACGTTATCGCAAACGCTTGGTTGCAGTTGTTGCTGCTAAGGGTGGCCCAACCAGTTATTAGGTTTAGGGGGCAATCACTTTTTCACACAGGGCCATGATGGTTTGGATTTTTTTTCACCTTTAATAATAAACACCTTCATTTACAAATTGCATTTTGTGTTTACTTGTGTTGTCCTTGACTATTGTTTAAATTGGTTTGATGTTCCGAAACACTTAAGTGTGACAAACATGCAAAGGAACAGGAAATGAGGAAGGGGGCAAACACTTTTTCACACCACTGTATATATATATACATTGGTATTGCAAAAATTGTGTAAAAATGTAAGTTACACCCTTCTGGTTGTTAGCAAAACTCAAAGTAAATATAATAAATGTTAATACATACATCTTGTAAATCTGTGCAATAGTTCACATATAAAGTGTGTACTTGATACAGTGCACTTCTCGTTTAAAACACATGCAGTGACTGGATGCTGATCATAACACCACGTGAATCCTTCACCAGTTAGGATGGCAGCTCACCTTAAAGATTGGACCTAATACATATAGGTCTAATGCACATTGCCCTTTTTGAGTTGGGGCCAACTCATATCCTGATATTCCTCCACTGATTACTTCACTAGGATGAGGGTTGGAAGGTCAGCTGGTGTAAATAAATCCACTCCTTAAAAGTTACATGCCTGTGCTCAAAGAAACAAGAAAGGAACCATCATCACGCAAGACAACCATAAAAACTTGCAAAAGATTTATGAAAAGCTTCTTAAAATACATTTACATTAAAAAAATCACCATGCACTTCCTGGATTGATGATGTCATTGGCTCCGCCTGACATGTTTCATATCAAATCACATGACGAAACATGTCGGGGCAGAGCCAATGACATCATCCACGATCCAGGAAGTGCATGCCAATGTTTTATGCTCCTTAAGGGGCCAGAGTCCACCTGCCCATGCTTTTATTTGTGTGCACCATTTTGTGCACACTTAAACATGAGTGTATTTTAAGAAGCTTTTAATAAATCGGTTGTCTTGCGCAATGATGGTTCCTTTCTTGTTCCTTTGAGCACATGTACCTAACCTTTAGGGAGTGGATTTATATACACCAGCTGACCTTCTGAACCTCATCCTAGTGAAGTAACCAGTGGAGGAATATCAGGATATGAGTTGGTCCCAACTCAAAAAGGGCGATGCACATTAGACCTTTATGTATTCGGTCCAATCTTTGAGGTCAGCTGCCATCCTTACTGTTGAAGGATTCATGTGATGTTATAAACAGCATCCAGTCACTGCATTTTATGGTTGACTTCAATAATTTGCAGAGGGTGACACCATTATTGTTATATTGCATTTTTTGTGCACACAGCTGCGTTTTAGGGTTTTTGCTACACATTTAGCCTGTATATCTTTATAGTATCCATAGAGGGTGACAATAGTATTGCACATATCACATAAACTGGTTTGCAGCGTATTTAACTCCTAGGGGTATATTTATAATATTTTTTAAATATTTGTTTGGTCTCACTGGACAGTTATTGTGTTATTTACACGTTGTATTGACACATACTATTTTTTTCCCACCTTATGTAATAATGTAATGTAATAATTTTGTATAGAGTGTTTTGCATAATACTTTATAGTAACTTTATTAGTTCAGAGTAAAGCCGCATTGCCTTTATTTTTGTTAATTTCCCTCATCATAGACTGATGGAAAGCCTCTGGGATGTCCTGGTTTAATGAAAACATCTTGGTGTCTTGCCTAAGTTTCATACTTCCTAAGATAGGAGAAAATACTGAAACAGACTAATGCCTCGTACACACGATCGGACTTTGTCCGCCGGACCCAGTCTGGCGGACAAACCGCCGGACTTTCCAGCGCGGCTTCGCCAGACTTTCCGAGCGTGTGACTTGCCCACACACGCCCGGACTTCTCTGGCGGACAATCCGCGGGAAAAAGTCTGCGGACTTTTGAAAATGAACGGACTTGCCCACACACGGAGCAGTCCGTTCATTTAGAACGTAACTGCAGGTATACGGGGCTAGCGAAGGCAGTGAATGCCGCCGTGCTAGTCCCATCACCTGGTATGGATTTAAAGGGAATCCCCCCCCAAATCCATCTCAGACCCTTATCCGAGCACGCAGCCCGGCCGGCCAGGAAAGGGGTGGGGACGAGCGAGCGCCCCCCCTCCTGAGCCGTACCAGGCCACGTGCCCTCAACATGGGGGGTGCCCTGGGGAAAGGGGGGCCGTGCGGCCCCCCCACCCCAAAGCACCTTGTCCCCATGTTGATGAGGACAAGGTCCTCTTCCCGACAACCCTGGCCGTTGGTTGTCGGGGTCTGTGGGCGGGGGGCTTATTGAAATCCGGGAGCCCCCTTTAATAAGGGGGCCCCCAGATCCCGGCCCCCCACCCTATGTGAATGAGTATGGGGTACGATGTACCCCTACCCATTCACCTAAGGTGTAAAGTGTAAATAAAAAAACACACAATTTTTTAAAAATATTTTGCTTCTTCCGTCTTGGGGGTCTTCTCGCCGGACTCCTTCGCTATTTTACCTAGCTCTTTTACCGAGCAGAGGAACCCGGCTACCTTCTTTGTCGTCGCTGCCGTCGTCTGGGGGTCTCGATCCGCCTTCGGGGGTCTTCCGGGGTCTTCCGTTCTTGCCGCTGTCGTCGCTTTCTGTGCCGCCGCCTTCTTCTTCCTCTTCTTTGCTCTCTCTGGCCGGAATGGCAGAGCCGCGCTGTGCTGGTACTTATATAGGGACAAGGGGACAGGGTCACATGCTCATGTCACATGGTGACCCCGCCCCCCTATGATGTCACAGTCCCGGAGGATGCTGGGACTGTGACATCATAGGGGGGCGGGGTCACCATGTGACATGAGCATGTGACCCTGCCCCCTTGTCCCTATATAAGTCACAACCCAGCGCAACTCTGCCATTCCGGCCAGAGAGAGCGACGAGTCAACATCGGAAGAAGAAGAAGAAGAATAAGAAGAAGAAGAAGAAGAAGGCGGCGGCGCTGCAGAAAGCGACGACAGCAGCAAGAACAGAAGAGACCCCGGAAGACCCCCGAAGGCAGATCGAGACCCCCAGATGACAGCGGCGACGACGAAGAAGGTAGCCGGGCTCCTCTGCTCGGTAAAAGAGCTAGGTAAAATAGCGGAGGAGTCCGGCGAGAAGACCCCCCAAGACGGAAGAAGACCCCCGGAGCAGTGCAATAAAATATTTTTAAAAAATTGTGTTTTTTTTATTTACACTTTACACCTTAGGTGAATGGGTAGGGGTACATCGTACCCCATACTCATTCACATAGGGTGGGGGGCCGGGATCTGGGGGCCCCCTTATTAAAGGGGGCTCCCGGATTCCGATAAGCCCCCCGCCCGCAGACCCCGACAACCAAAGGCCAGGGTTGTCGGGAAGAGGCCCTTGTCCTCATCAACAAGTTCAGCGGACAATTTTAAAACAAAACTTAAAACCTAGTCCGCCGGACTTTTAGTGCCAAAAAGTCCGCCGGCGCCCACACACGGGGGGATTGTCCGGTGAACTTCAGTCCGGCGGACATTCCCGCGGGAAAGTCCGCTCGTGTGTACGCAGCATAAGAGATCACATGAGAAGGGAAGACCACAATAAAATGGAGGTGGGGAGTCTGTTGCAAATAAGAAAGGGGCCAAAGGTAAAGGCACTAGAGTTAGGTGCTGTGAGCAAGATCCTTAACCACTTACAGACCAGAAGATTTGCCCCCTTAATGACCAGGCCATTTTTGCGATACGGCACTGCGTCGTTTTAACTATGGCACGTGCAACGTTGTACCCAAACAAGATTGACGTCCTTTTTTTCCCACAAATAGAGCTTTATTTTGGTTGTATTTGATCATCTCTGCTTTTCTTATTTTTTGCGCTATAAACAATAAAAGAGCGACAATTTTGAAAATAAAAATCAACATTTTTGACTTTTTGCTATAATAAATATCCCCAAAAATGTTTTTAAAAAACTAATTTCTTCATCAGTTTAGGCCAATATGTATTCTTCTACATATTTTTGGTAAAAAAATAGCAATAAGCATATATTGATTGGTTTGCGTAAAAGTTATAGCGTCTACAAACTATGGGAAAGATTTACGGCATTTTTATGAAATTTTTATTATTTTAATTTTTACTAGTAATGGCGGCGATCTGCAATTTTTAGTGGTACTGTGACATTGCGGCAGACAGATTGGACACTTGTGACACATTTTTGGGAACGTTGACATTTATACAGCGATCAGTGCTATAAAAATGCACCGATTACTGTGTAAATGTCATTGGCAGGGAAGGGTTTAATACTAGGGGCGATCAAGGGGTTAAATGTGTTTCCTCGTTAGTGTTTCTTACTGTGGGGGGGTGGGACTGACTAAGGGAGGAGACATATCGCTGTTCGTAATTACTACAAACAGCAGATGTGTGTCTTCTCTCCTGTCAGAACAGGGATTTGTGTGTTTGTGTGTTGTTCTGGCTCGTCCCCCAACCGTGCACTGGGTGTGCGCACCTGCTATGGCTGTGGTATGTTGTTTTGCGGTAACGAACCACTTTGCCGATGGTCTGCAAGTGGTTAATGATGTCCTGGTTGAAAGCTACAGCTGAAGGAGGTGTCTGAGTTGGAGGCTGCAGGGGTAGACCTGAGCAACCAAATGCCAGGAAGATAAACTACCAGAGGACCCAGTGGGATGAATAAACAGCCTCCCACTTGCAGAAGCAGGGGTGCACCTTCATGCAAAACACAGAGCAGATGAGTTAGGTTCTGGGTTCAAGTCCTGTGGCTGGAGTGGGAGGTAGGCTCTGAATGCCTACAGTGTACTACTGATTTAGTAGATGAAGGAGAAGGGTGTGGTTCCTTTATCCCACCCACAGACCTCTTGCTTTAAGGCAGGAGTACACTGGACCACCAGTGACATTGCTAATTTCAGTGTCAAGAGTAGGTCCAAAGCCATAACTTCTCTGGAAGGACAAACAAGTCAGATGTTTCTTGGTTGTTACACTGGCATCCCAGGCATTTAGCCAGTGTCCTATGCATACAAAAGTACATCATCTCCACATAAAGGCAAGCCATCACAACTAAAGCACCAATCTCCATACTTTTGTTCAAATGTTCCTTGACACAAGGACATACCCCTCTATTGTAAAAAACTGGGTCTAAGTAGGGAATGTAACTGCCTGTCAGTAAAATCCCTAAAGGTGAGTACACTCTTGCCCTGTTTGGTGGTATGCCTGTTAAAGGGGATCACTGAAGCATCTTCAGTAGGCCAGGAACAGTTAAGCAATACATTTACTTATTCTGTCACATTCTCATTTGCCCAGGATCCTACAGGTTGTTTCCAGGTCCTCATAGAGAAATGTCTTAAATACTTGGTGCAGAAGAAAGGTATTTTACCTGTAGGCATTCTAGAAAACCCTAGAAGTAGAACAGCAGGCTGATATTCTAAATGCAGGGTTGTACACACTGCATCGATCTGGCTAGAAACAGCCCTTTGTAAATCTGAGTCATCTGCAGGTGACTCAAAAACAGACACTCCAGAAGTAGACTGTGAGGACCTTAAATCTGAATCAAGGATGATAATGGGGGCCTCAGGCATGCTTTGAGATGGAGGCACAATGGGTCGGAGCAAGACTTTGTTGCGGATGGGATGAGTGGATGGGATGAGTGTACCAAAACCTCTGCAAGCAGATTTCTCCAGTAATTGAGCAGAACTGGCAGAACATCTGAAGTGGTCATGGAGGTCCTTGTTGACCTGAGGGGTGCCTGGGTCTCACACAACATAGTAAACACCCCTATAATCAGTGAGGGATTATGGACAGAGGTCAAAGACTATTAAAGCGGCATTGTCCTTCTATGCATCCATGAGAAGACATGTTGCACCATGTAGCAGAAAACTAGGCTAGCAGAATTATAGTTAGATTTTCCCAGCAGAGCTGAAGAAAAGGCGTCCATTCTCCTGTGAAGTGTGATGTTAAAGGTAGGGTTATACAGGTTCAACTATTTAGGAATTTGCATATCCCTGTGTTCCTCAATGGATGATAAAGAAATAGGTACGTCGCCTGTTTCAGCAGATGTGTATAAGGAGATTGGGCAAACAGTATTAACATTTCTTGACAGTTAGTCAGTGGTAAACATACTGTGTAACTGTTTTTGTGGAGTTATTTTTTAAGTTACATACAGTATATAAATGTGGCTGCTAAGGAAAATATTAAAACTGATACAGAATGCCTTGACATACCATGTTATAACTTCCTAACTGCTCTGATTCTGATCCCCTTGAAACTCCTAAAAAAGTTTACCCTTGTGATTTAATACAGTATATTACTGTAAGAATACAGTTACACTGCAAGACATAAACATAAGAAGTCTTGGTAGATTCTGAATATTATTGAATTAATCTCTGTTACATACTGTATAGAGAATGATCTCTCCACATGTGCACACAGTTATTTGTTGCTAGATTTTAGTCTTTAGGAAAAATTCTAGGATGTTTGTGAATATTGGTGTGGTGGAGACTTTTTTGAGTAATGTATAGTACAATGCTAGGCCACAGTCCTAGTAGGTTATTGATACTTTATTATATTTTCCTTTTTTTTTTAACAAAATTGTTAATTAGGCTATCAGGCTGGGTTCACACTAGTGCAAATTGGATGCAGTTTTACCGCATCCAATGGGCATGATAGGAGATTGTGACTGGCTCTCACATATCTCCGTGGTGGCTCCAGAGCGGCTTGCACAGGAGTCCTGTGCGTCTTTGGCTCAGTTCCAGGGCCGAATTCATGCAAAAATTCAGTCCTGATTTGTCCCTGAAACTGAGAACAGGGACGCACCAGACCCCTGCTGTCAGCAGCATCTGGCATCTGGCATAGATGTTAACCCAGCCTAAAACAGTAACGTGCCATTGTATATAATTATATGATTTAATTAAAGTTTGCTGTAAATTAATTAATTGATGCTACAAACTAAACTGTTTTTCACTTTCACTTTAGGGTATTTACAGTTGTATTCATGGAGTTGCTATAGAAGACAGACAATCTGCAATGAATTCCCCTTCAGCTACAATGAATAATACTCACTCTAATATACTACGACTCCTCCGGACTGCCAAGAATATGGCTAATCTTTCTGGGGTAAATGGGTCTCCTCAGAGTGCATTAGACTTCATACGCCGGGAATCTTCAGTATATGATATCTCTGAACATCGGCGGAGCTTTACTCACTCCGACTGCAAATCTTTTCAGCCTGAGGAGAATCTTTTCAGTGACTACATCTCTGAAGTCGAAAGGACCTTTGGTAACCTTCAGCTTAAAGACAGCAATGTCTACCAAGATCATTTTCACCATCACAGACCACACAGTATAGGGAGTAATAGTTCTATTGATGGTTTGTATGACTGTGAAAATGCACCTTTCACAACACAGCCCAGATCACTATCCAAGAAACCTCCTTTAGATATAGGTTTGCCGACTAAACACCCAACAGCCCAAATAGGTGACCTTTATGGAAAGTTTTCATTTAAAAATGATCGTTATGGTGCCCATGATGACTTAATTAGGTCAGATGTTTCTGATATATCCACACACACTGTCACTTATGGCAACATTGAAGGAAATGCAAAAAGGAGGAAGCAGTATAAGGATAGTCTAAAGAAAAGGCCAGCATCTGCTAAATCTCGAAGGGAATTTGATGAGATCGAATTGGCCTACCGTCGGCGTCCAAGGTCTCCTGATCACAAACGCTACTTCAGAGACAAAGAAGGTCTACGAGATTTTTATCTGGATCAGTTCCGGACCAAGGAAAACAATCCCCACTGGGAACATGTAGACCTGACAGATATGTACAAAGAAAGAGGGGAGGAGTTGAAACATGAAAGTTCTTGCTCTAATAGACAACATCAGAAACATACAAGTGAGTATGGGCAGAATGAAAGAAAACATGGCACTGGAGGAAATGCTTGGGAGAAAAATCTTTCTAACATGGAGTGGGAGGACAGAACTGCAACTAACTTTTGCCGTAACTGTCCTTCAAAGATGCACAATTATGCAGGGCAGAATACCAACCGTCCAGCTTGTATACGCTGTGAAGTCTGCAAGAAGGCAGGAAACCTTTATGACATCAGTGAGGATAACTCACTTCAAGACTTGGATGCTCGGCCAATTCCACCTGCCAACTCAAAATATCCACAGAGCCCATCAAATGGCAAAGCCCAGAAGCGAAACCGAAGCAAGCTTCATCGTCAGCATTCATATGATACTTTTGTGGACCTCCAGAAAGAAGACGTGACCTTAGCTCCACGCAGTGTCAGCTTGAAAGATAAGGAGCGCTTCTTGGATGGCAGTCCATATGCCCATATGTTTGAAATGCCTAATGAGTCATCCTTTGCAAGCAAGTCCCATGGCCCAGGCCATAATCCAGGGGGGTACATGCTCAGCCGTTCCCTTTACCCTGACCGAGTCACACAAAACCCATTTATTCCAACTTTTGGGGATGATCAATGTCTGTTGCATGGGAGCAAGCCCTACTATTTTAGGCAACCAGCTATTGGTGGCTTAAAGGGAAGATCGGACTTCCGAGGGACTGGTAAATCACTCACTGCTTTACAAGCGGGTCCCGCTGGACGTTTCCAAAAAGACATTTGTATAGGAAATCAATCCAATGCCTGCGTTTCAAACAATAAGAACCCCAGATCTTTCAACAACTCTACCAATGGCCATGTGTATGAGAAGTTATCCAGCATTGAGTCAGACGTCTGAGAGGGGAATTTGGGCTGGGACCTAAATTCTGTGTTTCCCAGTTCCCAAATGTTATTCTCATACAGTGAAGCAGGACACAGGTGTTCTTGAATGCTGTTGGTATGGGATGCAATGCAGCTTTTCTATTCCCTTTCATTTTTCTTCTCTTCCTGGGGCCATCTCGTATTTCTATTCATACGGAGTTCATATCATAGCCTGAAGAAGCACCACGCTGACAATAAAGAGGGTTAGGGGGGTTATTGTTTGTCTTAATTTACCTGAGACCTGGGCTGAGCGCTGTAAGAAAGGGAGGAGAATTTAATATGTACAGACATTCTTGAATTTTCTTCCTAAACCATGAAATGAAGAGCTTGGAAAAGACTTAGAATCAGAAGGGTCAGTTGAAAAAGAATAAAGAATAGTTGGTGCAGGGGAAGTTTAGAATGAAAGAGGGTACTGCTTACACTATAGGAAGCTTCCAAAATCCTCTTAATGTAGGAATGCAAGCTAGGGCATTCTGTGTAGATGAGCCAATGACAACTGAAGGGATAACTGGGAACTGCCCTGGCTTAAGTGATAATGTATGTTTGTGTTGAGACTGTCTGAATACACAGGTGGCTGGAAATATATGACTGCATAAATCCTAAAGTGAGATATCTCCACTTGTCCATCCATCAACTCAATTAATATTCCAACCATGCATTTGTTTTAAAACAATATTCTGTTTGCATTTAGATCTGATCATTAGAGATTCCATACCCTGCACAGATATTTACTTTGCAAACACACAAAGTAAAAAAAAAATCTCTTGGTTCTTTAAAGAACTGAAAATGTTTTTGCTGCTCAGGAACATTACAATAATATTTACAGCTACTTTTAATGCCCAGAAAAATAGTATTCAAATAGAAGGATTGGGATTTTTTTGCTTTTCATTCATTTCTAGAATCCTGCAGTGTAATATTAAAAAAAAAAGTATATTTTTTATATTTATTTGGCTGTGCAAGACTTGTAATTTTGCTATTCTGCAGTTCATTAGTTCTATGATCTCAGCCATAAGACTGTTTAAAATTAGAAATAGATATAGAATTATCAGGACAATAGGCTATATGAATCACATCTGCATCCAAGGGCTTCCTAGTATGGCACTGTCTTTTCAGGAACAGATAGTATCAGTCTGGGTTTAGGAATTATGGTTGTCCTTCATAATGAAGGCATTTTTTTTAGCACTCTTGAGGCTCATCCTTTCACACAGCCTGATCCATACATCATAAACAGCATAATATTAAAATACCATATATCACAAGTGAGTTTTACCATTTCACACCTGATTTTTTTTATATCTATTTTGTCTAAGTAAAACCCCAGACACTTCTAATGGCTGCAATGTTGTATTTTAAACAGATTAAATAGAAGAATTAAATTGATAAATACATAACCATGATTTTACCCTTGTTACAATGAATACACCAAACAATTGTGAAAAACACTCTTGCCATTAAGCACATAATGGTTGGTCATTGTAAAATGATCCATATTTCTGAGGGCTAACTGTAACAAGCTCTGCATTTCAGCCTATAATATAATGTTCACGTATGTATATTTCCATTAACGTTTACTGAAGTAGATAACGTATTATTGGATGGACAACGGAAGATGGTTTAGAAAGTGTAGTGAGCACATGGTATGGTTGGTGTGGTGATTGAGGGCAGTATCCTAGCACAAGAGCTATGACCATAAGGGCATTAATCTTAATTTCTTCTAGGCGGCACATGGTTATAGCTGGAGATAATGGGAAGCGCCATCCTAGCCTCCAATTAGTCCTTCCATCACAATAAGTGTGAAGGGAGAGAAATCAGGGTGCCGCTTCGGTCATCAGAAAAACAGGATGGGGTCCTACCGCCCACTGTTAATTTTTTATTTATTTTTTGTAAATATGTGGTTGTTTTTTTTTTTTTTCAATAGACTTTTTAATGAATTTGTAGTTACACAGAGGGAGATGGCTGTGTGTCTTACCCCAAGACACCTATTTTATAGGTTTGAAGGCTCTGTATCCCTGTGCCATTTCCCTGAGCTATTGGATCATAATACTTTAAGATCCCTTGCTCATTTTTTTTCTTCATGTGCCAATTGACAGAGCTTGGTCCTGGAGTGAAGAAGATTTTTATTATGTGCCAATTCCTTAAGACTCTGAATTTATGTGCCAAATTACTGAAGCCACCTTAGAAACGAGGCTCTCATCAACTTTACCCTAACTTCATAGCCTTTACATCTATGAAGCCATTCAAGCAGAATGTGAAACTGGCAATATATTTGTCCCCAGATATGGTGGCACTACTGGCAAAATGTTTTAACCTTTTCTCTGCCAGAACATTTAGCAGCTGGCTGTTATAAATATGTTGAATCAAAATAAAGTGTTAAATACAACTGAACTTATACTTCACACTTTGAGGCATGTGTATCAAGGTATAGATGTGGAATGCAATTCATGAGTTTCACTCAAGAAACGTGTATCAGGTTTCTGTGCCCTACAGGAGTCCACTTGAATTTATCCCTGTGCAGTATTGCTATAAGCATTAGTTATTTTTTGTATACTGGTTATACCAGGTGCCACTTTAAAAGTGAAAAAACACAAAGGCAATAAGAACAAACTTTTATACTAGATATAGTCAGTAGTACCTTGCATATTTTTTCCTTGCATTAGTAAACATAGTGCAAACCCTTTTCAGTATATCTCATCTTCTTCTCTTTATTTGCATTTAATTTTTATAAACACACAGTTGCACGCATACATTACACTATTTCATATCTTTTAGCTGAGCAGTTATGTCATGAGTGCCATGACTGAAAGAACACATTTAATATTATTGTTTCTGGGGAACAGTTTTGAAAAGGCTTGAAGATATGTTGGCTGATACAGCAGAAATGTTTGCCCTTTTTTCTTCAATAAACAGTATGTACTATATGATTTTAAACATTTCTGCAAAGAGTTTGCTGACCTGATCCCAAATACTGTTCTGTTTTAAAAAGTAGTTAAGGAGCCAGTCTGCACAGAAAATCATAAAATCATATTTCAACATCAAAATATTTAATAAAATAGATCAGATAGTAATGTATTAAGTAGTTGAGCATTTTTTAAATAAAATAAAAATAATTAAAAACACATCCATTACCCTGAGCACTTACAAACACATGCAGAGCATGCATGCATGCAAATGATAAGGTGCCATGCATCTTATAAATGACTGCGCCCATCAGAGTTAAAGAAAGAATCTTAGTTCCCTCCTTTATGGTAACTCTAAACTGGTAAGCTGGAAAGGCATTTAAAGCATAATCTACTGATAATTTTAAGTACCTCTTTCATTTTGTACAACAAATTTAAAATAAAATTGTGCTTGTGTGCACTAAAATACATTTTGGTGTAATTTTCCCTGAAAAGATAGAGTGTGCAAATATCATGTACCGTAAAAAATAGCAGCTACCATGTTTTTATTCCACAAGGCCTCTGCATCCAAAATATTTATTGATCTAGCCATTATTGCTGATTTCAACATGTGTCTGAAAATTTATAAAAATGACACTAGAGGGGAAGATGTTAATGGGTAACTATAATGATAAAGTACTGCCTCCCAATATGCTTTCTTAAATTCCTTTGAAATAAGTGCCTAGCTATAACAATTATCCTTTTTCCCTGTTTCTACTTACATGTTCTGCCAATGAATCAACAGTGTCTACAGCTGGCATCTATAGACTACTGTGCCCTTTGATTTCTTTACTAGCTATTTGTGCAGCTTTAAAAAAAAAAAATGCCCCTGGTCTGTAGACAGAAGGGGCCAGTTTTGGTAAGTATGCTCTATCTATAAGCATTGGACAAGCAGACCTGTATATAGTTAGGGGGCAGTACTCTATAAGTTATGTTATTCTTTACATGTAAAGTCCAATTTATTCAGAACAATGGAAAGTCCCCCCAATAAGTAATGAGGCAGTGAACATAAAAAATGGATCAATCTACTCTTGATTATAATGGGCCAGTTCTTGCTCCTAAAAGGAACATTCAGCAATTGCAGAGGGATGCCTCAAATTGTGACTCTGTGCAACCTAGAAAGCAATGAGCCAATCACACAAGCAGGAATTTAGGGTAATGCTCTGTGTAAACAGGATTTTCCATATTGCAAGGAAACATCTACATTTTACCAATTTTAGAAAATCATAGGGCTTGCAGGATGTCTTGAAAAGGTAATCTGAATAACAATACATTATACAATTACTTGTGTAATAATTCTGTAGCATCTTTTTTTTTTGTGACAGCAAAGTCATCCTTTAAACCTTTCTATTACAGTCAGCAGTCATCTGATTTTATACAACTGCCAAAAAATGTTAAATATAAAGGTTCTGCACATTTTTTTTAAAACACCCCAGATATATACTTTATTGTCTTTGTAATTATCTACCTTTTTCCCAGCTGTTTTTAAAACACTTGGACTGATCATGTAGACAAGGGCTTGTGTACATGGCCATTGCTGGCTTTTTACAATCAAACATAGCAGCTCAAACACTTGTTTTCAAATGCAGGCTGTGTTGAAACTATTATGCCTGCAATGTAAAAACATATCCATTAGAACATGCTGCATCCAGAGAAATGCAATGCAATATAGGTGAAGAGCAGCCTTATGTGCACTATGCCATTGAGGTAAATAGGAATATGCTGACCTGCATTTAATGCACATTTCAAACAAACATTAGCACTGTATCTGCAAGCCCCAAAGTAGGCAGATGCACATAGTAGAGTTTATTTACCAAAGGAATATAGGTTGTTCCTTAGCAAGGTGAATTTTCACTTAGCTTAGCGAATGAGATGAAGCTCTGCTGACTTTTTATATTTTCTTTCACACAATTCTTTGTAAAGTCAAATTTTACCACATTCACTAAGGCAAGTGAAAATTCCACTGCAAAATGAAAAATTACTATGCTAAGTAAAATGTTTGTAGTAAATCAACTACAGTGACTCAAATATATTTGTCAGAAGAGCAGCAGAAAAAACACTTCAATGGACTGTGCTAAATCTTTTCAGTGTATATAACTGTGTGAGAGTGGATTTTAGCGCTACATTTTTTCACCTATATACCTTAAACTTTGTTTGTTTTATATGTTAGCTGCTTTCACGTATTGTGTATTATGGTAGCGCAGTTTTTTCCCATCTTCACAGTGTATATAACTGATCTGTAGCAGAGGTTTATCCGTTACCAACATGGATTAAAAGTGGTATTAAACACAAAACTGCATTAAAATACAGCTTACAAATACTTTAATGCGGTGGCTGCATTAATTTTGTTTTTTAGGCTTGTTTCCTGTATTATTACCTGGTGATCAGGCCATTAAGTCTGTCATTTTTCAGCTTCATTCAACAGACCAGGCTGTCCAGAAAAAGTGGCAGTTAGAGGGTTGACATAAACCATTTAACATTGCCAGGGGTGCTTACACTGGTCAGCGTTTTAACTCATTTTTGTAAAACCTTTTTTCCCCCAAAAAAACAACGATTTAATTAACTGCTTAAAATGTGCTAGCTGAAGTTCAGATTTAATTTCTTTGTCAAGTCTAAGCCTTTTAGTATATCTAATATTACCCTCTCCACAGATTTACAATGCTGTGTTGCTTTATTTATTTATTTTGTTTTTTATTTGTTGAACTGGTTGGACTTTTTTCTGCCTAACTATGTAATTACTTGTTGGATCACCGTGTTAAAAAAGGGGGGGGGGGGAACGAAAAAAAATGGTGCAACCACCACATTTTATGATTGGGAGCTGCAAAATCTTATATTTTTGTTTCTGTGTTTAATACTGTTTTAATCATTTAAATGTAGTGACCCCTCATTTAGGACTTCTTGACTCAAGACTTAAAAGGTGTACATAGTGATTTGAAAATATTTTTATAGGAAGGGATTAGGTACAGAATAACTATCAACAAGCTGAACACCTCTTCCAGACTTTAAATCATTCAGTATAGCAGCCATTTATAAAATGAAAAAGGAATGAAAACTTGATTGAATGAGTAAAAATGCTTGTGATAATCTTAATTCACTCACAGTCCCTTTCAAAAGAATGCTGGAGATATTAACAAAGAATTCTCTGCTCAGTGATGCATTTGGCCTAGAAATAGACTAATCAAGTTCTGGGCTATGGCCTTGGTTCTTGTTTGGTGTTACCAGAGAGAAGAGCAGGGATCATTATTCTCTGGCTGGGAGAAAACTAGCTATTTGTTCCTATCACGCAGTTAACGCTAAGAAGAAGAGCTTTCTCTTAACTGAAATTTTACTTGGTGCACATAAGTATTTAAGATTAGCAGGCTCAATGTTCCCAAGAATCGTTTTCACTGTAATATTTATAGGCTATATTAAGAGGGAGAACTGTTTATAAAGGGGTAATGTAAGTGTAACCAAATACTTCTTCATGCGCTTCATGGTTGTTAAACTTATCTCTATTTTATTTTTGGAACAAAGTATGCTGGTCAAGGACAGGCTACGAGCAAACTGAATTGATATTACCCCTGCTCTCTCTATTTTTTTTTTTATTTTATATATCAAAAATCATACTGTGTTTGGCAAGTCTATAGCTGGCCATACATAGCTTACATTTTGACTGATTCCCACTGAATCCACAGAAATTTGTGTCCTGTTGACACCACCCAGCTTAACAAAGCTAGACTGAAAAGTCAAAGGAGCCAGGTGGGAAAATGTCTGCCAAGCAGTGACTGCATTCAGTCAGCATTCTGAGTGCACATTTCTCCATCCTCATTGCTTAGAGTGGATGGAGGAATCTCTTGATTTTCTCGTGTTCAACCCATAGGCTGAACAAGAGAAGTTTAGTTATGTATGGCTAGTTTTTGTCTTGCCTCTATACATTTCCTCCAGTGGAGGAGTAAGTACTAAAGATGATGACCCCTTCCTAGCCACAAAATACTTTTTAGGGCTCAGAGATTTCTGTTAGAAAATTCTGCTTGTTAAAGTAGAATTTACTGTTGCAGAGGTTAATGGTATCTGCATGCAATCTAGCAGTAATTACACATTCATTGCATGTATCTATATGTTCACATGTATTCAAGAGATAATTGCAACAGCTGCACTGTAATTGTGCTGTCAAATTAAGTTGTTGCAATAATGTTATATATTAGCTTATAACACATCCATAGCATATTCTTTAACTGTTCTTTGTTTAAAGTAAAACAGTCATGACGAAACATGATGGGAAGACCTAGGAACATTGTTTATTGACTTGCAGTCAATGATTTACCCAAGTGTGTCACAATGCATCATGTTTAGCTAGCATATTTTTAGAAACAAAAATAACCTAACAAAAATAAATGATCACATATATGATTTTACTTTTAATGTTTTAGTCATATACATACCACACATACCACACGATTTCTCGCAACATGCAGGTAATAGAAATGCATGCCTTTGAAAGCTTATAAGCTTATGCCATGTATATGATTATTTTAAAGTGAGATTCTGACCATACAAATCCCTTATCAGTTTGATCAATATGTAAACAATTTTGAATTACATTCTAGTGTTTATAACCCTGTTGTGCCATATTTGTTTTCATGCACAGTTACATTTTTATACATTTGCATCTAAGATGTTAACATTATACAGATAAATTCTAGAGTATGTCGGTACATTATTGATCCAAATGTAATTGTTAAAAACAAACCTACTGCCCTCAATCATGTTTACCCTGAGACATTCATATTCTTCTAATCCTTGCTTTTTTCAGTCAGCGGGGCTGACATCCTAAACTACCATAGCTATTTTAAAGTGCAAATACAAGACATACATTTACATATATCTAAATACAAATGCAAAGAAGGTGTATCTAGCTAAAGAGTTAGAGTATTGTCAGCCAATGACAGAGTAAAATATTAGTAGTAACATGGTCCCAGCAGTGAACTCATATTAATCAATGTGTTGCCTGGCAGCATTATTTTTCAATTTGATATTCTTATTCCCACTAGTATTGATGTTTGCTGTGCTTTTTAATTAAAAAGATGTCTTGCTGGGGAAGGAAAACACCTGACAAGGTCGAGCCTGTTCTGCAGGCTCAAATTTAAAGTGCAAAAAGCCTGTGGCTTTGTCATTCATGATGGCAGCATTCGTACAGTGGTTTTTTGTTATGTCATTGGCTATGTAAACTAATAATTAATCATTAGGAAATGGATATGCCTAGTTTTAATACAGTTTCTGCAGACATCCATGTATCACTCCTGTTCTGTCTTCTGCACTTTGCTTCTCACTTATTAGTATGTAGAGCACACAAACCAGACACAAGACAGCTTTGATTAGCTTTAACTACTGGACACGTTTATACTATTGCTTAATATGATTTACATCACATTGCTATTCTTTGCTATATTTATTAAGTAATGTAATTGGAATTGAAACAAAGGAATGTGGTGGTCATATCTTAGCAACTTGAGGCAGTGACACAAGTGCTAAGAAAGCATGTAGACTTCCATCTGACATCCATAATAAAAGTTGCGGAATTTCAAAATACCTTACATGCATGCACAGTTGTTTCTATGGTATAAAGTGACCATTGTTTTCAGCTGTAGGGTTATTACATTGAATATAGGTACATAAAGATATTTATTTTCCTAACAGCAATATAAGACAGCAGCCATAACACACTATAGGGTCTTGTAGAGTTCATCAGTATTACTTCCAAAGGCATCATACAAGGTAGCAGTGTTGCTGGTTTAAACCACACTGTTGCAAGGTACTACTAACCTAAATATCCAAAAAATATTTTTTTTCCTAATTCTGCTGGGCTATATCTAAGGGCTCCTGTGATTATAATAAAACATATTCTGTGTAATTAAATATATGTCAAGCTAAGGGGATGAAGCTCTATAGATCTTGCATTTGAATTATTTTTCCTTGATACACATGCTTTTAATAGAATGAAAAGGTGCAAAAAATAGCAATCGGAAATGTTATTGTTGTGCCCACAATTCTCTGGGGTTCTGTATGCCAGACAAAGGATGGAGAGAATGAGATACTTCAGGGATACAGGTAATGATACAGTCATTCTCCTATGTAATTTCAAGTGTGTAATTTTTCTTCTTTGTGGTTTTCCACTTTTGGCTGTAAAAATGTTTGCCGTTAATGTATAGGAAATATTTCATTTCTTGAGTAGCTTTTTCTTGTGTGGTTGGTTCTATCTACTCATTTATTTATCTTTCTTCTTCACAATCAGCTGCTTTTCTGGCTGAAATGCATTATCTCTAGATGCTGCTACCATGTATGAAAAATCATGTAATATTCTGAGTGTACCATGAGATGGAGCTGTGATTGGAAATCATGGTTTAGAGAAAAAAACAAAACTGTTGCCAGAAAGATTTTCAGTGCCAAAA
The DNA here is from genome assembly GCA_028564925.1 of Lithobates sylvaticus. Taxonomy (NCBI): domain Eukaryota; kingdom Metazoa; phylum Chordata; class Amphibia; order Anura; family Ranidae; genus Lithobates; species Lithobates sylvaticus. The sequence continues at coordinate 120,579,652 of CM053032.1, read as the reverse complement.
TTTTATTACGTGGTTTAGTGGTTAAAAAAAAAATGAAAATGTAAAATGTGAAATCTGTACTACCAACAGCCAGTGCAAAAAGTCATTTTTTAATGTCTACTGTATTTTAATGTCACCTCACTTGTTAGTAGCAAGTGATCACAAAATATTACCACATGCCTTTTCAAAAATGTTACATAATGTATTTGGGAGATTCACCTATTAAAGTTAGTGGTCCCATGGAAAAGTGCATTAGCACAAAGGACAATTCAGGTGTTAGAAACACTAATATTTATATTGGTGAACTCCCTTTATGGTCACAGAAACAAAGGATAAGATGGCAATGCAAAAAATTGGTGAAAGTGCTCCCCACTAAACCTTTACTAACTTGGGAGGTTATGATGCAGTTAAAGAAAAATGGAACAAAGAAGGATCATACCATCAAGGTGGCGGTACTCCAGGAGACATCTCCCAATGTTTTTACACTAGGCTTTTTTCAAAATTTTTGTTTTAAAGAAACTAAGTGTTTAGAGAAGAATCTGACTTCTTGAATTACACTTAGTAATATCATTACATTAACTGTATATCATTTCAGAGGTACATGACATTATATGCCAACCACAACAATTGTAGCATCATAAGTATGTTTAAGAAACATTACAACTGAGGTTAATGAAAGTCAACACTAACTACATTGGTTAATAAATTAAATAAATCTTCCTTGGACTTACAGGGCCCTTCATACATCAAGACAGATTTTGAGAAAGATTAAAATGTTTTTAATCTTCAAAATGATGCCAGTTTTCCCCATGTTGGTTACATAATCTAGGAGAAAATTGTGGCAATAATACTTAAAAAACTGGTAACATCTCTGTATAAATTTACTTTTCTATAAATTTAAGCTATTTTAAATGAATACAGTCAGTCGCTGGTAATAAATAGCAGATGACAGTGCATTACATTTCCATGCAGGTGTTTGGACCTCCAGAAGCAGTAATCATTTAAACTGAAACTTACAACACAGCCCAGGAGAGAAATGAGAGCAGCTATATTTGGTGTACAGAAAGCCAGAACTGTGATTTTTTTTTTTCTGTTGTGTTAATTTTTTTAGTTTTTTTTTAATGTGTTCATGAACAAGAAAAAAAATTAAAAAATTGTTTACTATAATTCCTCCTCTGCTGTTTACAAATAAAAGTTTTAAAGGGACAGAAACTTTAAATGAAAATAACGTATATATAAATATATATATATGTACATATATATATTGAAGTTAATTCACAGGCGTTTTACATTATGAAACAGGGTGTTTTTTTTAAGTCAAATGTTTAAAGAAAAAAAAAAAAAAAGGAGTTCAAAATTATCTCTGACTTTCATGTTGTTTATATGTGTGTAAAATCGAACAAACAAATTTTGAAGGCAATTTTTCAACGCCTCTTAACTGGTATAATAAAAAGAATAAAATAAAAGGACTCAATGGAATTTTGCCAGAGACTTTGCGACTTATGGGTATACAATTATCTGAGGAAACAGTTTTGTGCTACTTCACTGAATAACTTTTCATTTTATACATTTTAAGTTTGCCTGTTAAAAATATATCTCAGTTTAGGTCAAGATCACAACCTTTACATTACCTAAGTATCAAACAATGGAAACATACCTGATATGTTCAGAAATGTTTCATGGAAAATTCTATTTATGATTAAGTAATCGGAATTATTTTTAAATAAAATAACATATACTATTATTAATTGGGGAAATGGTAAATGCTTTTAGTTTGGTGTTATTTGTTTCTTGAACCAATTATATTAAGAAAGAAATGTAGACCATAAAACACTGTTGAATTGACACTCACTACCTGGGGAGACATGCTGTTTGCAAAAAAAAACAAAAAGGTTAAAATTTAACTTAATTTTTGCTGAGGGAAAATCACTCTTCCCCTAGTCAGTAAAATGTATACAATGATTATAGGAGACACAGTTGCAGAATTCTACCTGCTGTCCATTGTAACAAAGCTCACAATTTGATTTCACCCACTTTCTGCAATCAGTTCCTACTTCCTAAGTGCTGAATGGAAGGGTTTTCCTGCTACAGCCACATCATCAGTGCCAGTGTTATAATAAGAGAAAGGCATGCTGGGAACTGCAGTGAGCTAATTACACGAGTAGAAAATGGCATTTTGGGGGGAATTCTGTTCACCAACTCTGTACAAAATGCCATTTTACAAGAAAGACCTGTTAATTTGTTTCCCCTTTTTAGAAAATTATAGATGGCTGCAGATCAAAGCAGAAAGTAAATTTATATTAAGGCTTAATTACATAAAAGACTTCTATAGCAAGTATATATTATATAAAATTTAAACAAATGTGGAGTAACTCTTTATTAGACATGTGCAGGACGAAAACATTTGTTTTGTTTCGTTTCATTTTGATTTGTTATTTAAATAAATTAGTTTCATTAATTTTTGGAATTCGTTTCATGTAGTTTTGTATTAGAAAAATTTAACCAGATTTAAAAAAATTAGACCACATTTGAAAAAAAATTTAAATAAATTATCGAAAAAGAAAATTATTATTCACATTTTTTTCCATTTAAATTCAGCTGTTGCCTTAGACTATTGATAATGACTATCTGACAATTTGAAAATTAGAACGGAATAGAATAAAATCCGTATAATATATAACCATCTTCCGAAATTTGGATTTAGAATAGAATGAATTTGGATTCGAATTAGAATAGAATAGAAAGTAATAGAAAAGAATAGAATAGAAAAACATTAGAATAGACTAAAATAGAATATAATATATAACAGGGGTCTCAAACTGGCGGCCCTCCAACTGTTGCAAAACTACAAGTCCCATGAGGCATTGCAAGGCTGACAGTTACAAGCATGACTCCCACAGATCGAGGCATGATGGGACTTGTAGTTTCGCAACAGCTGGAGCGCTGCCAGTTTGAGACCCCTGATATATAACTATATAATCTTCTGAAATTCGAATTTCGAATAGAATGAATTTGAATAAAAAATATAGACTGGAATAGAAAATAATAGAAAAGAATAGATTGGAAAATAATAAAATAGAAAAGAATAGAGTAAAATAGAAAGAATATATAACCATTTTCCAAAATTCTAATTTCGAATAGAATGAATTTGAATAGAAAAGATTAGAATAGAAAAGAATAGAAAATATGAGAACATAAGAGAATAGAATAGAAAAGAATAGAAAATCAATATAATAAAATAAAATAGAAAGAATATAATGGTTATATTCTTTCTAGTTTATGCTATTCTATATTAATTGTTCTTCTATTCTTTTCTATTACTTTCTCTTATTTTCTATTCTTTCCCTTTTATGACTAAGCTCATTTCTGACATTTGGTGTTTACAAGTTAAAATTCCTATTTTTTGCTAGAAAATTACTTAGAACCCCAAACATTATATATATTTTTTATCAGAGAATCTAGAGAATAAAATGGCGATTGTTGCAATATTTTATGTCACACGGTATTTGTGCAGCGGTGTTTTAAATGCAACTTTTTGGGAAAAGGGACACTTTCATGAATATAAAAAAAACAAAACAGTATAGTTATACCAATTTTTTTTATAATGTGAAAGATGATGTTACGCCGAGTAAATAGATACCAAACATGTCACGCTTTATAATTGCACGCACTCGTGGAATGGCGACAAACTTTGGTACCTTTGGTTATTGCTCTCGCTTGGACGATCGCGGCAATACCTCACATGTGTGATTTGAACACCGTTTACATATGCGGGCGCGACTTCCGTATGCGTTTTCTTTGCTGCGCGAGCTCACGGTGACGGGTTTTTTTTTCTTATTTATTTTATTTATTTTTATATTATTAAATTGTGTTTTTTTAAAAAAAATATTTGATCACTTTTATTGCTGTCACAAGGAATGTAAACATCCCTTGTGACAGTAATAGGTGGTGACAGGTACTCTTTATGGAGGGATCGGGGGTCTAAAAGACCCCCGATCCCTCCTTTACACTTCAAAGTATTCAGATCACTGAAAACGGTGTATCTGAATACCGTATATTTTTTTAAAATCTGGCGCCATTGGCAGCCGAGTAAACAGGAAGTGACGTTGTGACGTCGCTTCCATGTTTACATCCAGGAGACTGGAACCAAGCCGTTACCAGCTTCGTTCCAGTCTGTTACTAGCCGCCAGAAGCGGCAAATGTTCGATCGGGCCTTCCGATGGGACGGGAGGCCCGGTAAGAGTGGCGTGAGGCGGCGGAAGGGTTGGACGTCCCCTCCCGCTCCTCCGGTTGTTATACATGGATAGCCTATTTCTGAAGATGGTTAGGTTATATTCTTTATATTTTATTTTATTCTATTGCTTTCTACTCTATTCTTTTCTATTATTTTGGATTCTATTCTATTCGAAATTTTAATTTCAGAAGACGGTAATATTCTATTTTAGTACAATTAAGTAAGAAAAAAATTGTACAAAATCTTTATTTTAACAATAAAATATTAAAAATGTGTCAAATTTTGATGGCTTGCATACTGATACCAGCAAAACATTATCCACTACAAACATGTATAGCTGTTTTTCAAGATGAGGAACTAGGGTCAACGCATTTCGTGGAAATTACCATTTCTTCAGGACCTCTTAAATGTACATGATCACACAAGTGGTTTCTTTTTTTGGAGATTTCAATTCATATACTTTTCATGCATCTTGTAACTAGACCACACAGTATACAGAGATGTACTGGTGGAATATCCAGGTATAGTCTTGCTGGCACATGGGAGAAAAATCATTCCCAGAGTGGAGCTCTTTATACAGAAAGACCCCAGAGTTTCCACATGGTAGTATGAGGGGCAAGCCATCACAATTTGACCCATGTTTTTAATATTTTATTGTTAAAATAAAGATTTTGTACATATTTTTTCTTGCATAAGTGTACTTGCGTGATCACTGGAGCGGTATTTAAAATCCTACTACCTACCTTTTGTTGCAATATATTTACTATAGGGATGATACCCTCCACTGGCACATCTTACTAGTTGATCACCCCCCCCCCCCCATATATACCCAACAAGCACGCAGAGAAAACCTCTTTATATTATATTTTATTGTATCCTTTTTTTGAAAATCTATTTCAAATTTTTTTGAATTCCATTTCGATTCAAATTTGTTTTCAAATTCGATTTCAACTTTTTTTTCAAATTAAAATAGAATTTCATCCAAATTTCGGTTTGTTTATTCGGATTAGTTTAAATTCGTTACTATTGTAATTCAGTAATTTGGACACATACGATTTTCCGAATAATAAAAGATTTGTCTAAATTTCATTTTGGAACTAAACTAACTGCACATGTCTACTATTTATGTAATTTTCAACGTCCATACAACTAGTAATGCAAAAGTTATTTTAGCTAGTCGAATTTATCATCAAATAAACATATTTCATCCTTACTACAGCGATACAACAAATTCCGCAGACAATTATTTGACAAATCTGTCATCTACACATTTCAATTACTTATTGATCCAAATCAGAGACTCCTATGAATTGAACTGTTGGGAAACTTTGTGGGGTAGACCATGACAATTTTACAAGCAGATAGAACATTCCAAACCACTTACCAACCAACTAAACCAACTGCTTACTAGTATTTTAGTTTTGTTCCAACGCTCAGTGACAATTTAGGTCAGAAGCAAATGGTGGAAGGTACAGGAGGTACCCATGACAATCAAGTCAGTTCCCACTAATGATTTTGTACTCTGAAGATTTGAAAATGAAAGAGCTGCTAGAATAGTCAATCTTTACCTGTCCTTTGTTTACAGGAGAGTATGATGTTTTTTTTAGTAGGCACATATTTATTTTTTTTTCCATTCAAAGTTTATTAACAGTAAAGAAATACAACATACAAATGCATATTCGTTCAAATAGGAAAAATTTTCGGTAACGTAACATTAAGGTAGTATATTCAATAGTCTGTAACAAACATGCGACTTATTGACTTTCCACATATCAAACTTAAGTAGAGACAAATGCCAGGTAGTCATCCAAGGTTAAAGTAATTAGTTAACAAGAATTATACATTTGTAAGTTTTGGGTCACATCATGACCCGCTCATTCAATGGGTTTAGATATAGAGGAGGGGGAAAAAAAATTAGGAGAGTACTAGTGGAAGAGATTATGTGGGGAGAAGAGAAACTTAGGGGAAGGGGGAGGTACAGGTGAGTGGTGTTCGCATATCGGTGTAACAAGACATACGGGTCTCGGAGAGGATCTAAGTTATCATTTTAACATGTGTCAGCAGAACTGATCTCAAGAATCAGGGGCTGTTGAAATTAATTTCTGAGGTCTTCGTAGAATTGTGTATATCTGAAGGTGAGCCATGGCATCCAGGTAGCATGACATTTTTCAACAGAATCATTTGACTGTGCTATAGTTTCCTCCATGTCACAAATGTCCTTAATTGTTGATAGCCATTCTTTTACGGTCGGAGTGCTAGTAGACTTCCAGTGTAGCGGGATGAGAGACTTAGCCGCCTTCAGTAGGTGTCTAGTCAGTGATTTCTTATATCGCCTGAGTGAAAATGAGGTGACATGGAGTAAACAACAGGCAGCATCTAGCCTCATAGAGGTCTCCGTAACATGACGTATTACCTCTATTACCTTCGTCCAGTATTGAGCTATCATTGGACACTGCCACCAAACGTGTAGCAGGGTTCTTATCTCCTTCTGACAATGCACCTTATCAGGTGTGGCATACCAGTGAGTTAACAGTTTATAGGAGGTTTCTTGTGTTCTGGTGCTTAAAGAACATTTATGAGCTAAAATGCATACCTTTTGCCATTTCTTGTCGGATATCACCATGTCCAAGGCTCCTGACCATTTCTCCCTGAATCTCTCCGTCGGACAGTCATCTGAGTCCTGCAACCATGTATAAGCTAGGGAGGTGGCTCTCTGTATAGGATTACCCTCCAGGCACACTGATTCCATCTCTGTCAGTCTTTTGGTAAAATATTCTTTGTGAGACCACTGATTGAGGTAGCTACGTAGTTGGAAGTAAGACCACATCGGCATGTGTTGTAGGTTATTATTCATTTGCAGGGACGTGAAGTCCTTAGTTTGTGCATTATGGAAGCAATGTATGGCTAGGAGAGGTGAACATGGGTTAGTCGCTCTCAGAAACTATCTTCCTTTGCCCGGCGGGAAGTCAGGGTTCTGATAGATAGGTGTGAGTGGACTCAAGTGGGTGGACAAATTAAAATTTTTAGCTACTAGGTGAAAGATTTTTAGGGTAGTATTGATCAAGGGGTGTTGCTTCAAAACCGGAGGGTATTGAGACTCTGAGATCCACGGAGAGTATCTCAGCTGAAGTGAGCATAAGTTATTCTCCAGGGTCACCCAGTCCTTGATATTATCATGGCAGTGCCAGTCTATTATCCTGGCTATATGTGCTGCGTAGTAATACTGCTTGAAATTTGGCAAGCCCATTCCCCCTCTTTCTTTGGGTTGGTGCAGCAATGTGTGTCTAATGCGTACTCGCTTGTGTGCCCAAACAAATTGGTTCTGGAGCGACTGCAGTTGTTTGAAAAAGGCCGAAGGTATGTGTATAGGTAGGGTTCTGAAGAGGTATAATAGCTTGGGCAATACTACCATTTTGCAAATGGCAGCCCTGCCAAACCACGAAAAATTCTTGGGGTGCCAGCCTGCCATATCTGTTGTTATTGTTTTAAGAAGCGGTGGGAAGTTGCATTCAAATACCTGTTTGACCCGTGAAGGAAGCCAGACCCCCAAGTATCTAAGTGCTTTAGTTACCCATTTAAAGGGGTTGTTATCCTTTACTAGTTTAAGCGCGTCTTCTGGTATGTTTATATTGAGGGCCTCCGACTTGGACAAGTTAATTTTCAGGTTCGATACATAACCATATAAAGAGAATTCCTTTAAGAGGTTAGGAAAGGATGTGTGAGGATTAGTTAGGAAGAATAGCAAGTCATCCGCGTAGGCGGCTATTTTGTAGTTTGAATTTGATATGTGGAATCCTTGGATATTAGGATTTAATCCTATCGTCCGGATAAAGGGTTCTAGCGAGAGTATGAATAGGATAGGCGATAGTGGGCACCCTTGTCGTGTGCCGTTGGCTATGTGCACCGTGTCTGACAGAGTTCCATTAATGCGGAGCCTAGCTGTTGGGTTCCTATAGAGGGTCTCTATCCATGACATCATATGTGAGCCTAAGCCTACATGCCTGCATGTCCCCAGCATAAAATCCCAGGCTACTCTATCGAAGGCCTTCTCTGCATCCGTGGAGAGGAGAAGACCTTCGATTTTTCGCACATGGGTAGCGTGGATAAGATTAAGTGACTTTGTCACGTTGTCCTTCGCCTCCCTCCCAGGCATGAAGCCTGCCTGTTCTGGGCCTATCAAAGTGTGTAAACAGGGTTTCAGTCTGTTGGCGATGATTTTGGCCATTATTTTCACGTGCAGGTTCATCAATGAGATTGGCCTATAGCTCGTACAAAGGGTAGGTTCTTTGTCGGGTTTTAGCAGTATTGTGATATGAGCTTCTAGGAGTGATTTTGTGTTTTCTCTCGGAAGCATGAAGGAGTTTAAAGCTTTTGTAAGGGGGCCTGCCAGTATGTCTATGAATGTCTTGTAGTAGATAGAAGTATACCCATCTGGGCCTGGGCTTTTCCCTGTTTTCAGCTCTCGAATTGCTGATTGAACTTCATCTAGTCCTATGGGTTGGTCAAGAATCTCACAATCTGCATCTGATAATTTAGGCATTTTGGAGGTAGTTAGGTATTTCTGTATAATTTCCTTCCTATTCTCTTTCAAGTCGGCTGGCCTGTGTTGTTGAGGGAGATTATAAAGCTGCGTATAATAATCCTGAAAGTGTTTGGAGATCTGGTCATCTGTGATGTCTAATCTACCTTCCCTATTGGATATGCCCAATATGTGGTTTCGAAGACGGGGTCCCTTCAGTGCCCTAGCTAAGAATTTGCCTGTCTTATCACCATACTCATAGTAAACCTTGTAATGTTTTGCGCGTGTCCATCAGTTCCGTTGCTACAGTCTTGGTCAGGGATAACTTATGTTGTGTCTCTAGTTGGGATATTTTATCTGTCAATCTAATGATTTCCCTGTCTCTATCTTTTTTGCGTTGGGCTCCCATTTTCATTAAAATTCCCCTAATGGTACATTTATGAGCTTCCTAAATCATTAATGGGTCCATGCCTTGCGTGGTGTTGTGTTTGAAATAGTCTCTCAGATGAGAGGTCACTTCAGATAATAGGGTGTGATCGGTCAGTAGAGAGGAGTTTAGCCTCCAGGTGAGGGGGCCTTTCCCTGGGGGTGCAGTGGATAGCGTGAGAGATATGGGGGAGTGATCCGAAAATGTTTGGATCCCTATCTCAGCTTTAGTAAGTAAGTGTAAGTCTCTGAGATAAATAAATAATCTATCCTGGTGTATTTAGTGTGAGGTGCTGAGTAAAATGTATAATCTCTCCCGTCAGGGTGGAGAAAGCGCCAGGAGTCGATCAGATGCAAGGAATGCAGAAGCTTCTTGAATGTTCTCAACACTTTATAGGTCATGTGCGATTTGCCCGTGGAAGTATCATATAGAGGGTTCAGAGGTAAATTAAAATCTCCTCCCAGTATAATACAGCCTTCACTGAAACTTTCTAGCAAGCGTATAAGTTTCCTGCAGAAGGGTAAATGCAACTTATAGGGAAAGTAGACATTGGCTAGTGTTACAGGATTACCATTATAGAGACCCCTAAGAAGAATATACCTGCCTTCTGGATCTGTCAGTTTGTCTTTAAAAACAAAGGGGTCCTCTCTACTAATCAGTATCGAGACTCCCTTTGTCTTAGCCTGGTCATTAGTAGCATTGTGAACCTCTGTAAAGAAGGAATCAGTGAGCCTGGGTATGCTTGATGACTTAAAGTGGGTTTCCTGTAAAAAAGCGAAATGCAGCCTACCTTTCTTAAGCTCCCTCAGCAAGGACGACCTTTTTTCAGGGATATTTAATCCTTGTACATTGTGGGAGATAACTGTTGCATGCGGACTCAGTGTGGAGTATGCCATGGTGCCGAACCGGGGAGACCCAGAGAGATGAGACCTGTGAGCAACACTGACAAGCAATGTGTTAAACAAATAGCAAGAGAGAGTGTACAAGTACAAATTAACAATCAGATTCACCGAGTACGTCTGTTGAGTATCCAACCGGTGCGAACACCCACCTGTCTAATTAAAGGATTAAGGGTAAAGACGGGGATGGGGGTTGGTTGAGAGAGTGAATAGGTTCAGACCTATGCAATAGTATCCTATCGTGTAGGTGGTAGTGTAGTGTGTCCTGCCGTGACAACGGTCCCGTCAGGACACCCTTTTGAGGGGTAGAGGGAGGCTGCACCCTTTTCTGGCAATGCAGAGCAGGCGGATCTTCTAGCTAGTAAGTAGTGATCACACAAAGTGGAGGTTGGGAGGCCGCAGCCTGTTGTGGCAGTGAGAGGGTATTAGTTGGGTTCTTTGACACTAGAGAGCATATCAGTATGTCGGCTCTTCAGCCAATATCACAGTAAATTCTATAATCAATTCAATTGAACTATTAAACCAGTGAACTTAACGGAACATTCTGGGAAAAAACATTTCAGCAATCTGTTACGCATATCTATAGTCCTGATGACCACGAGAGACAGGCAAAAAAAAAAAAAAGTCCTGCTTTTTCGATCCTCGCCGTACTGTTCCCCAGCTTCAGTCATTCCACTCAGTTATACCATGCTTTGGCAACGTGGGTTGGAAAGTATCACAGCCTTGAGTCACACTTAAGGGAGAAGTTCTCCAACTGTAACAGTATCTTGTTTAGGAGACACAAGCTTCGGTGTTTACACCTAGATAATAATATGGCCCGTACAGCCATTTATGACAGGTACAGGTCCATAGGTGGGTATGTTAAGCAGCATCTTGGTGTATCGCAGAGGTCTAGGTAGTTTTAGGATGAAAGCTTGCAATCTGCCAGATCTTCCTCTGTAAGCCGGGTTAAATATGTGCCTCCGTGGAGCCAGCATGGGCGTTTGTCCGTTGCGTTCGCGTCGCGCGCATGGTCGCGTTAAATGGCTCACAGGGTTAAGACATTTGGGTAAACTTGTGCTGGTTTGCAATAATTGTGTACATTTACATAAAGTACGGTAGCTTGAGGGTAAAGCAGAAGGGCAGGACTGGTAGAACAAGCCTGTACAGTCATAATCTCAGGTATAGAGCGTGGACCACAGTATGAATGTCTAACATCTCGTGCAGGCTAGATCTCATCATCTCGTGCCCTGGAAGCATGGGCTCTGCTGTTGTTCGGTGTACCCGCTATTGATCCACTGGAGTGATTTTGCTTCAGCTTTTTCTTTTGGTGCCTTTTCTCAGGGGTAGTCAGTGGCGAGCCTGGAGGGCTACGTTCCAGGGGAGGTAAACGAAATTCCTGATACCATTCAGGGAGTTCCACTAAACCCAGATGTAGTGCAGAGCAGAACTCTTCTAGATCTTCAGGTGACCTTAGTGCGTGTTGCCTGCCATTGTGCATTAGAATCAGGGCAAACGGAAACCTCCATGTGTATCTGAGATCCTTCTCACGGAGTATGTCCAGCAGGGGGCGGAGGGCCCTCCTGTTCCTCAGAGTTATTTGGGAGAGGTCTTGAAAAAGCATTATGGTTTCACCATTAAATATGATCTGTTTGTTTCTGCGCGCCTTTTGCATTATCCCCTCTTTTAAAGTAAAGCTCTGTAGGCAACAGATTACATCCCTTGGTGGCATGTTGTCAGGTCCCCTGGCCCTCAGGGCTCTGTGCGCTCGTACAAATTCTATGTCTGTGTCCTCAGGCCGTTCCAATAAACTGTTGAATACTAGGGATGAGCCGAACACCCCCCCGTTCGGCTCGCACCAGAACCCGCGAACGGACCTAAAGTCCGTGCGAGCTTTAGAACCCTATTAGTTATAATGGATGCGAACGTTCGAAATTAAAAGTGCTCATTTTAAAGGCTAATATGCATGTTAATGTCATAAAAAGTGTTTGGGGACCTGGGTCCTGCAGGGGACATGTATCAATGCAAAAATTTTTTTTAAAAACGGCCGTTTTTTCACGAGCAGTGATTTTAATAATGCTTAAAGAAACAATAAAAGTGTAATATTCCTTTAAATTTCGTACCTGGGGGGTGTCTATAGTATGCCTGTAAAGGGGCGCATGTTTCCCGTGTTTAGAACTGTCTCTGCGCAAAAGTGTCATTTTTGAAAGTAAAAAAGCTATTTAAAATCACTCGCGGCTAATGTTAATTACGGCTCCCGTAACACAGAGAACAGTGATTCATTGAAACTCATTCATAAAAAAAAGTCATTGATAAAAAAAAAAAAAAAAATGAAAAAAAAAAAAAAAAATGCGTAGGGGTCCCCCCAAATTCAATAACCAGGCCCTTCAGGTCTGGGATGGATATTAAGGGGGATCCCAGCCAAAAAAAAAAAAAAAAAAAAATGGCGTAGGGTCCCCCTCAAAATCCATACCAGACCCTTGAGGTCTGGTATGGATTTTAAGGGGAACCCTAGCCAAAAAAAATGGCGTGGGGTCCCCCTCAAAATCCATACCAGACCCTTATCCGAGCACGCAACCTGGCAGGCCGCAGGAAAAGAGGGGGGGACGAGAGCGGCCCCCCCTCTCGCCTGAACCGTACCAGGCCACATGCCCTCAACATTGGGAGGATGCTTTGGGGGTCTAAGACCCCTAAAGCACCTTGTCCCATGTTGATTAGGACAAGGGCCTCTTCCCCACAACCCTGGCCGGTGGTTGTGGGGGTCTGCGGGCGGGGGGCTTATCGGAATCTGGAAGCCCCCTTTAACAAGGGGACCCCCAGATCCCGGCCCCCCCCCTGTGTGAAATGGTAAGGGGGTACAAAAGTACCCCTACCATTTCACCAAAAAAGTGGCAAAAATGGTAAAAAGGACAGGAGACAGTCTTTGACAATTCCTTTATTAAAATCTTCTTTCTTCTTTCTTCATCCTTCGGATTCTTCATCTTCTCCTTCCTTCATCTTCTTCCATCTTCTTCTTCCATTTTCTTCTTCCTCCGATCCGCTTCTTCTTGCGCTGGTCTTCTCGTCCTTCTCGTCCGGCATCTTCTTCCGTCGGCGTCGGCGTCGGTGTCGGTGTCTTCTTGGGCCGCTCCGCGCAATGGGAGGCTCCCGCTGTGTGAGGCTCCGCTCCATCTGACAGGTCTTTTAAAACGGAGGGCACCTGGTGACCCCGCCCCCCTCTGACATCATGGGGAAAGCCATCATGGAATTCCCCATGACGTCCCTGTGCGTCAGAGGGGGCGGGGTCACCAGGTGCCCTCCATTATAAAAGACCTGTCAGACGGAGCGGAGCCTCACACAGCGGGAGCCTCCCATTGCGCGGAGCGGCCCAAGAAGAGACAGAGACACCGACGCCGACGCCGACGGAAGAAGATGCCGGACGAGAAGGACGAGAAGACCAGCGCAAGAAGAAGCGGATCGGAGGAAGAAGAAAATGGAAGAAGAAGATGGAAGAAGATGAAGGAAGGAGAAGATGAAGAAACCGAAGGATGAAGAAAGAAGAAAGAAGATTTTAATAAAGGAATTGTCAAAGACTGTCTCCTGTCCTTTTTACCATTTTTGCCACTTTTTTGGTGAAATGGTAGGGGTACTTTTGTACCCCCTTACCATTTCACACAGGGGGGGGGCCGGGATCTGGGGGTCCCCTTGTTAAAGGGGGCTTCCAGATTCCGATAAGCCCCCCGCCCGCAGACCCCCACAACCACCGGCCAGGGTTGTGGGGAAGAGGCCCTTGTCCTAATCAACATGGGGACAAGGTGCTTTAGGGGTCTTAGACCCCCAAAGCATCCTCCCAATGTTGAGGGCATGTGGCCTGGTACGGTTCAGGCGAGAGGGGGGGCCGCTCTCGTCCCCCCCTCTTTTCCTGCGGCCTGCCAGGTTGCGTGCTCGGATAAGGGTCTGGTATGGATTTTGAGGGGGACCCCACGCCATTTTTTTTGGCTAGGGTTCCCCTTAAAATCCATACCAGACCTCAAGGGCCATTTTTTTTTTTTTTTTTTGGCTGGACCTGAAGGGCCTGGTATTGAATTTGGGGGGACCCCTACGCTTTTTTTTTTTGTTTTTTATTAATGAATGACAGCTCTCTGTGTTACAGGAGCATCAATTCATTAGCCGCGAGTGATTTAAATAGCTTTCTTCCTGCAAAAATGACACTTTTTTGCAGGGAAAGTTCTAAGCACAGGAAACCTGCCCCCTTCACAGGCTACCTATAGACACCCCCCAGATGTGATACTGCAATGCTGTTCTAACAGCATGCACACACATCCCCAGAAATAAAGAACATATTGTTGTCAGCAGTCAGCACACTGACACGCTGACACTGTGAGTGAAACATAAATGCGAGGCCGCCGCCGCGGCGGCCTCTTATACCGTGGGGCGTGTAATAAAGCCCCTGAGCTATAATTGGCTACAGGCATGCCTGTAGCCAATTATGGCTCTCCTCGCTGCCGGCGCTGTGATTGGCCAAGCATGCGGGGTCACAGTGCATGCTTGGCCAATCATCAGCCAGCATTGCACTGCGGGGGCCGCAATGCATTGCGGGGCCGCTCGCATGATGCGAGCGGTCCCAATAGTTATGGGCTCGCCGAGCGAGCGAACACCCGGTTCGAACACCGGGCTCATCCTTATTGAATACACGTCTGAGAGCCGGGTTGATTTGGTCAGCTTCAACTGTCTCGGGTATTCCCCTGTTATCAAGGTCCTCTAAATGTCTATTCATTTCGATGAAGTGGTTCGAATGCGAGAGAGTGACCCTGTCCAGTCTGTGGATGGCCTTTTCCCTCCGTTTCCCAGCAGATTCAGCGTCTATCATGCGGTTGTTTAGTACCATGAGGCTGTACTTAAGATCCGTGATGGCCACTGAAAAGGATGATTTAATGTCTGCCGCAATTATGGCCATGTCAGAGTATGTCAGGGGGAGATTGGGGTGTGAGGGTACCCTACCGTTGTCCTCTGTAGCTGATTGGGAGTCCTCACTGAAATCCTCCAATACACGCGTCGGCGCCATCTTGGGGCCTGTACTCCCTGATAGCGATCGGGACTGGCTTTTGAAAATGTCGGAGATATTCCATCCCTTCAAGGCTGCCGCCGACTTCCGTGACCTGGTGTGCGGTGTTCGGTAGCCAAGTTTGCTCATTATCGGGGGTGGAGAGTGTCAAAGAGCGGGTGTTAGGCTGCGGCTTCTCCGGAGCTCCTCTAGCAAGCTGCCATCTCCGTTGCGCGCCAAGCCACGCCCCCTGAGTAGGCACATATTTTGATCATTATTGTAGTTTTTAGCTCAAAAAGACCTATTGATTTAATTTTCACAGCTTACATGCTTGCTCTTCCAGTTTTTTTTTTAGTTTTGACTGCATTAGATATGGAGATAAGTAGATGCAAGTAAATGCAAAAAAATGTTTTGTATTTCATTACAGTACTACAGCCCTTCTGCTTACCAAGTGTTGAGATACAGACATTAGCCACATATGTAGTACTTCATTCTCAATGGACCAGTGGATTCATTCAGTTGCATTGTGAGAAGGGTCAGTAGAAGACAATTAATGTATAACAAGGCAGAAAACAGTGTATATTTATATATATATAAAAAAAAAAAAGTTTTACATGTAAAATAAATGTAATCATCTATCTATCTATCTATCTATCTATCTATCTATCTATCTATCTATCTATCTATCTATCTATCTATCTATCTATCTATACACCTATTTATTTATCATGTCCTACAGAAAGCTGCATGATACTACTGGTATCGTCAGTGCAAATACATCAAGTAAGTTACATCGGTAAGTATAGTAGCAGGTCCTAGTTGCAATCTCGGAACACCCAATAAGAGGATAATATGCGACCGGTCTATACTGTTCACCAATGCCAGGAGCCTGGTTCAACAGCTCTCATGATTGGCTGGCAAACATTCAAGGGTATACCCTTTATCGCAAGGATAGAAAGGGTAAAAAAAGGGGGAAGGGTATGCCTATATATCGAGAATAATGTACAAGTGAATGTGAGAGATGACATCACTAAGGGAGCTAGGGAGGAGGTGGTATCCTTATGGGTAGAGCTCCAAAGGGATGAAGCTAAGGGGAAAATAATACTAGGAGTAAACTATAGGCCCCCTAACCTGAGGGAGGAAGGGGAGACAGATCTCCTATCACAATTTGGATTAGCATCAAGGATGGGAAGTGTTATCATAATGGGGGAATTTAATTATCCAGACATAGACTGGGCAGAGGGAACCGCGCATTCAACTAAGGCTCGTCAGTTTCTATATGTCTTGCAGGACAATTTTATGGGTCAGATGGTAGACGCACCAACTAGAAATAAAGCGTTACTGGATCTACTGACTACCAACAATACAGACCCGATCACGGATGTAGAAATACGGGGGAATTTAGTCAATTGGCTTCCATATAAATCACACAAATAGGAAACATAAGGGGAATACAAAGACACTGAGTTTCAAAAGAGCCAACTTCCCTAAACTACGAAGCTTACTAGAAGGCATAAATTGGGATAAAATCTTAGGAACAAAGAACGCGGAGGAGAGATGGGTTTGCTTTAAGAGCATATTAAATAAGGGCATTAGCCAATGCATCCCATTGATTAATAAATTTAAAAGAGCGAACAAAAGTCCTGGATGGCTTAACTCCAATGTAAAAATGCATATAAAAGCAAAGGAGAAGGCCTTCAAAAAATACAAGGTTGAGGGATCATCATCAGCATTCAGACTTTATAAAGAATGCACCAAGAAATGTAAGGGTACAATAAGGACGGCTAGGATAGGGGAACAAAAGAGAAGGATACCAAATAGGTACCAACAGGTCGGACTTTTAAGGCATGGAAACAAATGAGAAGATAGCGAAAAAATATTATGTATTAATGAAAAAATTCATAGTATCATAACAGTGTTCAAAATAGATTAAAAATCATATAAAATTATACATTTTGTACATTGAGCCCTTGTGCGCTGCGTCTACGCGTTTCGCCGTACATGCATTCTCAGGACATGGGAAAAGGTTCAAAGACGTAACAAGAAAGAGCAGGATAAATCTCACTGTCTTCGAATGGGCTATGTCTTAAGTACAAATATCACAGCAACCGGAACAAGTCCAGATATGTGAAGAGTGTCTACCGAGCTGTGGTAAGGTAAACAGCACGTAGCATGTTTAATAAAGATAGTTAATAGTTGCTTATAGCAGGGGCAGATGAAGCCTCATGTCACAGTATAGCATCAAAGGGAATAGCCCATAAAGCCCAAGTTCCCATCCATTAATGGAGCTTAGCAGACGCTGGTAGCAAATAATGTATTCCAACCAATATAGTCGGCAGCTGAAGATAAATGTATGTGTTGTGAGACAGAGAAATATGCCCCTGGGAGACAGCCTTTGGGAGGTGCACAGCTTCGGGCTGTCTCCCAGGGGCATATTTCTCTGTCTCACAACACATACATTTATCTTTAAACCACAAGGGCTCAATGTACAAAATGTATAACACTGTTTTTTATCTATTTTGAACACTGTTATGATACTATGTGATTTTTCATTAATAAATAATATTTTTTTGCTATCTTCTCATTTGTTTCCATGCCTTCCAACCTGTTGGTACTTATTTGGTATCCTTCCCTTTTGTTCCCCTTGATATATATGGATGTGGCACTGTGAGTGCTTTTCCCTTTTTCCCTATTTCTCGATGGCTAAGATAGAACATGAAAGACACAAAGGGGAGGAGAGTAAAAAAAAAAACAAGAAATTTAAGTATGTAAACAGTAAAAAAGGGAGGACAGACCATATTGGCCCTATAAAGAATGAGAAAGGACATCTGGTTACAAAGGATGGGTAGATGGCGAAGGTATTGAATTTATTCTTCTACTCAGTCTTCACGAGGGAATTCGGGGGCTTCAGAAACCAAAACTGCAGTGTTTATCATCATGACACATCACAGGAAGCACCTCCATGGTTAACAGAGGACAGAATTAAAATTAGACTTGGGAAACTTAACATTAATAAATCACCGGGACCAGATGGCTTGCACCCGAGGGTACTTAGGGAACTCAGTCAAGTAATTGCCAGACCATTGTTCCTAACTTTTACTGACAGTCTACTGACTGGAATGGTACCAGCTGATTGTAGAAAAGCCAATGTAGCACCAATATTTAAAAAGGGCCCTAGATACATCCCTGGGAATTACAGACCAGTTAGCCTAACACCAATAGTATGTAAACTCTTGGAGGGGATGATAAGGGACTATATACAAGATTTTAGTAATAAGAGAACGGTATCATTAGCAGTAATCAGCATGGATTCATGAAGAATCGTTCTTGCCAAACCAATCTACTAACCTTCTATGAGGAGGTGAGTTGCCAGTTAGATAAAGGAGGGCCCGTTGACGTGGTGTATCTAGATTTTGCAAAAGCATTTCACACAGTTCCTCATAAACGTTTACTGTACAAAATAAGGTCCGTTGGCATGGACCATAGGGTGAGTACATGGCTTGAAAACTGGCTACCAGGGGGAGTTCAGAGGGTGGTGATAAATGGGGAGTCCTTGGAATGCTCAGGGGAGGGTAGAGGGGTCCCCCATGGTACTATGCTGGGACCAATACTATTTAAGTTGTTCATAAATGACCTGCAGGATGGGGTAAACAGTTCAATCTCTATTTGTGGATGATACTAAGCTAAGCAGGGCAATAACTTCTCTGCAGGATGTGGAAACCTTGCAAGAAGATCTGAACAAATGAATGGGGTGGGCAACTACATGGCAAATGAGGTTTAATGTAGAAAAATGTAAAATAATGCATTTGGGTGTCAAAAATCTGAATGCAATCTATACACTGGGGGGAGCACCTCTGGGGGAATCTAGGATGGAAAATGACCTGGGGGTCCTAGTAGATGATATGCTCAGCAATGGCATGAAATGCCAAGCTGCTGCTAAAAAAGCAAACAGAATATTGGCAAGCATTAAAAAGGGAATCAACTCCAGAGATAAAACGATAATTCTCCAGCTCTAAAAGACTCTGGTCCAGCGCACCTGGAGTATGCTGTCCAGTTCTGGGCACCAGTCCTCAGGAAGGATGTACTGGAAATGGAGCGAGTACAAAGAAGGGCAACAAAGCTAATAAAGGGTATGGAGGATATTAGTTATGAGGAAAGGTTGCGAGCACTGAACTTATTATCTCTGGAGAAGAGACGCTTGAGAGGGGATATTATTTCAATATACAAATACCATACTGGTGTCCCCACAATAGGGATAAAACTTTTTCGCAAAAGGGAATTTAACAAGACTCGTGGCGACTCATTAAAATTAGAAGAAAAGAGGTTTAACCTTAAACTACGTAGAGGGTTCTTTACTGTAAGAGCGGCAAGGATGTAGAATTCCCTTCCACAGGCAGTGGGTTAAGCCGGGAGCATTGATAGTTTCAAGAAACTATTAGATAAGTACCTGAATTACCGCAACATACAGGGATATACAATGTAATACTGACATACAATCACACACATAGGTTGGACTTGATGGACTTGTTTCTTTTTTCAACCTCACCTACTATGTAACTATGTAATCAAGCAGGTCCCCCAAACCACTGCCAAATAATAATCCAACAAATAGGAATGTGGTTCAAATGCAATTTCTTATGCCTTTAATTTAGCAATATTTTAGGCCATACAAGGTACAATAAAAGCATTGTATTACTGTATTACTTAAAAGTTCCTATATTTAACCTTTTAGATATGTGAGCATCGTACAGTAATTTCAGATGACTCAAAAGTATAATAATAAAAGGCATTTAGCTTCATAAAAAGATGTATTACAAATGATAACAAATAGATAAATACAGCATTCAATCCAGGGGAGTCACAATTCCATTATAAATGAAATACCTGGAGGTGACAGTCCGCTTGATTCGGACTAATCTTAAATTCTTAATCCAACTCAAATGGCTTTGTCTTCTAAGCATATATATATATATATATATATATATATAGCAGCCCAACAATTTGTCAAAACTGGTTTGAGCCACACCATAGAATAAAACAGGTCAGTTGTTTTCAACTTCCCACAGAATAATGGGACCAGATGTCTCATTATACATTAGACACGTTGTATATAAATATAAATGATTACTTATACACTAACATAATTGGTACATTTCTTGTAAATCAATAACTAATAAAAACCTACACTACATTTCACCCCTTGATTTACAAGATACATAGTTTATAATATTCAAGATTACAAATAGATAAAACTTTAATATAAGTTGTTATACTCAAGGTAGTCTTTTTGGTTGTACTCTAATATAAACATTTCTGGCCCTTTTTAATTTCATCCTTCAGATTTTTTATTATAACAGGTATGTATACATTACAGAACACTCACTTAGTAAATATTGTCCATCTCCCATATCCCACCCCTTGGATATTTTTGTCCACATTTAAATTAATGTATAGAAAGTTTTACATCCTTCCACCCCTCATCTTATCTATCTAAAGTTCTATCTCTTTACCCACTTCCTCTGTCTGATTTACCTGTCCAGGAAAGCAATGTTAGGGCTTAAAAATGTTAAAATATATATAAAAAAAAAAAAAACTACGTGTTGGACTAACAAGATAAAAAGATATTTTTTTTTCCCTTTCATGGAATTCAAAAGCGCAGGAGATTAGTAGATCAAACTTTACTTTTCAAGAGTTTGGAAGCATAGAAATTTGTCAAAGTCCTCCATAACTGGTGATGGACAGCAGATAAGACATTGGATGATCAGATCGCAGCTGCAGCTGTGGAACTCAAAGAACTGTAGAATACAAAGTCAATTTTATCCGGACTATTGGAGTTCACAAGTCATAGATGTGCAGGTACTTGATGATAGAACTTTAGTTTATTTGTACAAACAGTTCAGGTACTTGACCTTTAGAGCAGATAGTGAGTTCAGGTACTTGACCATCATAGCAGGTGGAACTTGCACAAACAGTTCATCTGCTGATAAATGGCAACTAGACAGTGGCTGCTGTCTATTATGCTTCTGATTTACGTCAAGGCAGATCAGTCCAACATTCCATAATTAACAACAATGCCCATATAGCTCATTATAGATTTCTGGAC